>JAPDNY010000001.1:318844545-319311123 GCA_029375565.1 Gekko gecko | reverse complement strand
AGAGCTTGTGACTGACCCAAGGTCACATCGGCAGGTGCAAGTGGAGGAGTGGGGGAATCAAACCCGGTTCTCCCAGATTAGAGTCTGCGCACTTCATCACTACACCAAACTGGTAGTAATACCAGGATTTCTATATAAGTTAGAGTAATAACTATGAAATGCTCTTTGGATATCAATATTATCTATCAGTACTTTATCACCATCTTGTATTTTCCATATCATTTTTTCCCTCTTTCTTTTCTCAGTTTATAAGCCAACCATCTCCCTGGTTTATTAGCAAATTCAAACTTTCTCTGTTTTGCATAGTTCAACTTTATTTCTGTCTCCCTGATTGTTACCACAGATAACTGCTGCTGTAAAAATTTTATTTGGTGCAAAATTTTTGTATTGTTCGAGAGGGAGGAGGAGGAAGAGGAGGAGGAAGAGGAGGAGATGATTGGATTTATATCCCACCCTTCATTCGGAGTCTCAGAGCAGCTTACAATCTCCTTTCCCTTCCCCTCCCCACAACAGACACCCTGTGAGGTAGGTGGGGCTGAGAGAGCTCTCTCCAGAACTGCCCTTGAGAGAACAGCTCTGAAAGAACTTATTTTTTAAAATATATTTCTATTATTTCAACAATAAAATACATATACAGAAGAGTAAACTACATATTCTATAGCCAAGTAACATACAGGTAGGTTATTCTTTAGTACCCAGTTCAGTCCTACATTTAGTTAGTAAGTGATAAGAAGTTCCCCCTAGGTATATTGGTTTTGATATGTGTTATAACTGTTGTTTTGAGCGTGTGTGCAGAATTTGTCCTTGATAGCAGATCTGATTGCTTTGCATTTTTTACAGGTATAACTACTTGTGATATAAGGTGTTTGCTGGGAGTGTTTCCTGCCTTGACAAATAGTTTAATACTGGTGATGATGAGGAGGAAGAGGAGACTGGATTTATACCCTGCCCTTCACTACCCGAAGGAGTCTCAGAGCGGCTTACAATCACCTTCCCCTTCCCCTCCCCACAACAGGCACCCTGTGAGGTCGGTGGGGCCGAGAGAGCTCCTTCGAGAACTGCCCTTGAGAGAACAGCTCTGAGAGAACTTATGACTGACCCAAGGTCACACCAGCAGCTGCATGCGGAGGAGTGGGGGAATCAAACCTGGTTCTTTCAGATCAGAGTCCGCGCTCCTAAACAAAAGTGGATTGCCGGAAGCAAAGGAGATGGAGAACTGGCAAGTGAGTGGACAAGGAAACGGCAGGCGGGCATATGCCAGAGGAGCTTTGCAAGCTGGGGGCTTTTGGCGGTGGGCCCTGGCAGATGCCCGAACAGGGTATGCCAATGCCAGCTCAGCCTGAGGCAAGGGAAAAGCAAAAGGTTTACACAATCCACAAAGAAATCACAATATCACTCGTGGTATGGAACATTGCACCACAGGAACAGATTTAAACTCTGGTGCGCTCACATGCCTGGGATAAAATTGCCATTTTTCTTGCATTCTGCACCACTGACACTACTCAGGGGAAGAGGAGGAGGAGGAGGAGGAGGAGGAGAAGAAGAAGAAGAAGAAGAAGAAGAAGAAGAAGAAGAAGAAGAAGAAGAAGAAGAAGAAGAAGAAGAAGAAGAAGAAGAAGGAGGAGGAGGAGGAGGAGGAGGAGGAGGAGGAGGAGAAGAAGAAGAAGAAGAAGAAGAAGAAGAAGAAGAAGAAGAAGAAGAAGAAGAGGAGGAGGAGGAGGAGGAGGAGGAGGAGGAGGAGGAGGAGGAGGAGGAGGAGGAGGAGGAGGAGATTGGGTTGATACCCCGCCCTTCATTGCCCAAAGCTGTCTCAGAGCGGCTTACAATCTCCCTTCCCCTTCCCCTGCTTGGCATGCTGAAGGTCCCAGCTTCAATCTCCAGCATCTCCAGTTAAAAACCTCGGGCAGTAGGTGATGTGAAGGACCTCAGCCTGAGAACCTGGAGATCCCTTGCCAGTCTGAGTAGGCAGCACTGTCCTTGACGAAGCAGTCTGAATATGTGTTGCTTGTGTTTTTTGTTTATAGGAAGGGCCGTGGCCCAGGGGTAGAGCATCTGCTTGGCATGAAGAAGGTACCAAGTTCACTCTGGTATCTCTGGTTAGGTGCTGGGAAAGACTTCTGCCAGTCTGAGTAGTCAGCACTGTCCTTGACAAAGTGGTCTGAATATGCATGGCTTGTATTTTTGTTTGTAGGGAGGGGCAGTGGCTCATGGGTGGAGCATCTGCTTGGCATGCTGAAGGTCCCCGGGTTCAATCCCCGGTTTCTCCAGTTGGGAGTGGATCAAGGCTCACTGGTGCCCTAAGCACTGACCAATCTTGGTGCCCCCCTCTCCTTTCCACGCTGACCCCATCCATCTGGATTTGGCTCCCTCATTTTACTTTTAAACACATGCATTTTACTTTTAAACAGGGCTCTTTTTGTAGAAAAAGCCCAGCAGGAACTCATTAGCATAATAGGCCACACCCAACAGCAGGAACTCATTAGCATAATAGGCCACACCCCCATGTTTACCAGAAGTGTGGTCATCCAGCCACCCCCACCTTTTGCTTCTTATTCTGTTTACCTTGTTTGTTGTCAAAGCCCCCAGGGCTTTTTTTTGTAGCAGTAACTCCTTTGCATGTTAGGCCACACAGTCCTATTGAGTTTCTGCTGTTGGGTGTGGCCTGTTATGCTAATGAGTTCCTGCTGGGCGTGGCCAACTCGGGAGCCAGCCGGAGCTCCGTTCCTGTGCGTTCCGGCCCAAAAATAGCCCTGCTTTTAAACATAGCCCTATGACACTGTACCTTGCCAACAAAAATAGAAGATAACCCTAGGTGCACCATGATAAATTTGTACTAGTTTTATCAGGTTGTTTTTTGTTTTTTACAAATCTTCATTCTTTTTTTTTTTTTCCTTTTCACCCTTTCCCCAACTTTGCGGTGCCCCTTTGGCCCTGGTGCCTAAGCACGTGCTTCGTCCGCTCAATGGTTAAACTGTCACTGTCTCCAGTTAAAGGACCGGGCAGGAGGCGATGTGAAGGCCTCCGCCTGAGACCTGGAGAGCGGCTACCAGTCTGAGTCGACAATATCGACTTTGATGGACCGAGGTCAGATTCGGGATAAGGCAGCCTCGTGTGTGTGTGTGTTTGTGTGTCCGTCCAACCCCATTCTAACAAACCCCCAAAAGACATTGGAAGTCAAAGGACCGTCTCAGGAACGGTTCCAAAGAAATGGTCCTCTCCTCTACGTCCCACGCAACGCAACACGACACCAACCTTGCTGAAGAGCGCTGAGACTGACGCAGCAGCAGAGTGAAATCAGCCCATACTTTTATTGAAGATCCGGAACGAAGAGAACTTAAGCCGGCTCGCAGGCCGGCTTATATTCCCAAAGGAAACGCACACCCCAACACACACAATACCCATGATTGGCCTATATACACTGATTGCATTATCTCCTCGGATCCCGGTTTCCCGACTGGAAGGGAGCTCGGATCCTGTTGAGTATGCAACTCAACAAGAGGCAGTGATTTCAGCAAAGCGATTCAGCTTCATTCGTAACGGCAGCTAGACGATCAGAACACGATGACAACACACAACAGCAAGTGGAGCACAGCTCCTTCTTTTAAACAGTCTGGGCTGTCAAAGCCACGCCCATAGGAAAGTTAGCATCCAATGGCATCCCAGAGATAAAGGCCAATCAGGTCTGTTCCCTCCATAAACATATTTACAATTGTGATTGGTTGCTTCAAAGCATTCCATAGGAACGGCCAATAGAAACGTTACAGCTTACAGTCCTCTGGAGAGAATCAAGCTTAACATGGCACAGAATAGGCTCAGTTACAGTTAAGACATCACAGATCCGACCGTCCATTGTCCTCAGGAATGAACCTCAGGCGCTTCGCCCAGCCGCATGGCGGACCGGCTGGAACCGGTACGAGCACACGGCCGGCCTGGCTGCACGTTCTGCGATGGGTACGTTGCACTTGCTTTCTCTTCTTAAAGGGATTTCGAAATAGTCCTGTATATCATTTTCTTTTTTAAAACAACAGCAACAACCTTTATTTCAAGCACAGCCTCAAGGAATCTGGAGAAACTTTGATCTCCAGTTTTTCTTGCAGGGTGTCAAACGTTCCGCTTACATTTGGTTGGCCGCGGATCGTGACAGTACTTAGATATTCTCTGTTTCGGCGCCCAAAATAAGTCTCGTTCAATCCGTAGTAGCGGGCGACAGTTTGATCGTCGTGGATTTAATTAGTCTGAAATGTCACCGCTCACTCCCGTGCCGTTAATAAATCTGCGCAGACCTCGTGGAGGGAAATGAGTAATATTCGGAATCGTTTGACTGAAAACGTTATTACAAGAGGATGATCAGTTCCCTTGAAGGAAGACAGGGAGCCATTTTTCACGGGGCTTTTAAAATCGGATGTTGCGCCTTGCTCTCCCCAACTTGGGGAGCTCATCTTTCAAGCAGGGCATGAGGTCTGTGCCTATGTTTGCCATGGACTCATTCAGATTGTGATGCCTTAAAGTAAAGGTAAAGGTTCCCTTGCTCGAAAGCCAGTCGAATCCGACTCTAGGGTTGCGGTGCTCATCTCCGTTTCAAAGCCGAAGAGCCAGCGCTGTCCGAAGACATTTCTGTGGTCATGTGGCCGGCATGACTAAACACCAAGGCGCGCGGAACGCTGTTACCTTCCCACTGAAGTGGTACCTATTTATCTACTTGCAGTTTCTTGCTTTCGAACTGCTAGGTTGGCAGGAGCTGGAACTAGAGACGGGAGCTCACCTTGTCATGAGGCACTCACGGGTCTTGAACTGCTGAACTACTGACCTTCCACAGCCTGCAGTTCAGCGTCTTAACCACTTGAGCCACCGCAGCTCCTGTGATGCCTTACGGGCTGAGAATTATGGTGGGAAGGAAGAAAGGGACTGGTGAGACCCTATACTGGGGATTCACAACATAACACCCGTGGGCATGACAGCACCCACTAACACAGGGATGTCAAACATGCAGCCCGGGGGCTAGATCAGCCCCCCTGGAGGGCTTCTTTCAGGCCTGCAGTGGAACTGGCTGTCCCAGTTTAGGCCATTTCCCAGGGAAATACTGATCACCACTTTAGGACCAGGAAGCAATTTTTCTTGACGCCGGTTTGGGCTGGAGATCCTGGAGGGTTTTTGTCATCTTCTGGGCATGGAACAGGAGTCACTTGGGGTGGGGGTGGATTTCCTGCATTGCGTAGGGGGGTGGACTAGATGACCCCTGGAGGTCCCTTCCAACTCTATGATTCTGTATCATAGAGATCCACCCTGTATCAGAATTCCAAAGGAGGTGGTGGCAGCTACAAGCATGGACAGTTTCAAGAGGGAATTAGATAAACATATGGAGCAGAAGTCCATCAGTGGCTATTAGCCACAGGGCATAGATGGGAACTCTCAGTCTGGGGCAGGTGATGCCCTCTATTCTTCATGCTGGAGGGGCAGCAGTGGGAGGGCTTCTAGTGTCCTGGCCCCACTGCTGGACCTCCTGATGGCACCTGGTATATTTTGGCTGCTGTATGACAGAGTGTTGGACTAGATGGGCCATTGGCCTGATTCAACATTAGCTTCTCTTATGTTCTTGTGTTCTTATGTTCAAAGGTGCCCATAGGCTCAAAAATTGGGGGGAGACCCTTGCCCCTACATATTATCATTTCTAAGGATGGCATCTGGTGCTTTTCAGCAGATGGCGTTGGGTGAACATGAACAGTGCTGGTGTCTTATTTACTTATTTCTTTGTTTAAAACATGTATGAGCTGCCTTTCCCTCCTTACGGAACTCAAGGCAGCTTACAAGGTAAATGGAGTATACATAAAATAAAACAGATGAAAAGCATGAAACCTAAAATTTAAAATCACAATTCAGGGCTGCGAGTAAATTCAACAAAAACCTCTTCAGCTTTTCTTCTTGAAATCAAAAGTGTCTGTGGGGGGGTTAGGCTCGCTTCTCCAGGGAACTTGTTCCATAAGCATGGGGCTGGCCCTCTCTCGTGCACCCACCAAACGAACTTCTTTGATCCATGAGACCGTCAAGAGGGCCTCTCCCTGTGACGTTAATTCCTGTTCTGGAACATACCGGAGAAGACGGTCCCTCGGATACGCCCGTCCCTGCTTTTATTGGCCTCTGATGCAAGGAAATCTGCTCTCTTCTTCCTCCCCCTCCCCTCTTGCCCGACTTAAAGGGCTTCAACTGGTCGGCCTGCATCCTGTCTCACACTGTGGCCAATCAATTCCTCTGGAGGGCCAGCAACAGGGCAGAGAGGCCGAGGCCTTCCTAAGACCATCAGAAGAGCCCTTCTGGATCAGGCCGGTGTTCCATCTGGCTCCAGCAGTCCCTGAGGCTCACAGGCAGTGGCCAAGTCAGTCTCACCTCTGTGAGGGGCCAACCACTGTGCACTGAGAGGCCGAGGCCTTCCTAAGACCATCAGAAGAGCTCCTGCTGGATCAGGCCAGTGTTCCATCTGGTCCAGCATCCTGTCTCATACAGTGGCCGACCAGTTCCTCTGGACGGCCAACAACAGGGCAGAGAGCCCGAGGCCTTCCTAGGACCATCAGAAGAGCCCTGCTGGATCAGGCCAGTGTTCCATCTTGTCCAGCATCCTGACTCACACAGTGGCCAATCAGTTTCTCTGGCGGGCCAACCACTGTGCATAGAGGCCGAGGCCTTCCTAAGACCATCAGAAGAGCCCTGCTGGATCAGGCCAGTGGTCCATCTGGTCCAGCATCCTGTCTCACACAGTGGCCAATCAGTTTCTCTGGACAGCCAACCACTGTGCATAGAGGCCGAGGCCTTCCTAAGACCATCAGAAGAGCTCCACTGGATCAGGCTGGTGTTCCATCTGGTCCAGCATCCTGACTCACACAGTGGCCAATCAGTTCCCTCTGAAGGGCCAACCACTGTGCATAGAGGCCGAGGCCTTCCTAAGACCATCAGAAGAGCCCTGCTGGATCAGGCCAGTGGTCCATCTGGTCCAGCATCCTGTCTCACACAGTGGCCGACCAGTTCCTCTGGAGGGCCAACCACTGTGCATAGAGGCTGAGGCCTTCCTAAGACCATCAGAAGAGCCCTGCTGGATCAGGTCCAGTGTTCCATCTGGTCCAGCATCCTGTCTCACACTGTGGCCAACCACTGTGCATAGAGGCCGAGGCCTTCCCCTGATGTTGCCTCCTGGCTCTGGGATTCAGAGGCTTAGTGCCTCCAAATGTGGAGGTTTCTCTCAATCACGATGGCCAGTAGCCATAGAGAGACTTCTCCTCCCATCGACCTAATCCCCTTTTAAAGCTGTTTATTCCTCCGTCCACCACCTGGAAGTTGGTAACCCCAGTCAGGGACGCATTCTGATTCCAGCCGAGGGAGGCTAGCAGTGAAATGCTGCAATCCCTCAGGAACAGGCTGAGGGTCTTCTTCAGTAAACACAATATGATGTTATTCACCCTAAACAAAGAAAGGAACACAAACGTCCTTCACGGCCAACACGCCTAACCGGTTTACGCCAAGCCATAAGTAAAATCTGGTCTGGAACCGCCCCAGCCACTAGTATCCTGGAACTATAACAACACATGAAATGGACTTCTGAGGATGACACTAGCCCTTCGCTCTGTGATATTTTTCCTTTGGATAAGTACAGATTTATCTGTAACTAGGGCTACCAACCTCCAGGTGGGGCCTGGAGTTTTCCTGGAGTTATTACTGAACTCCAAGCTACAGAGACCTGTTCCCCTGGAGAAAATGGCTGCTTTGGAGGGTGGACATTGTACCCTGCTGAGCCCCCCCCCCCGCCCCTCAAAATCTCCAGGAATTTCCCAACCCAGAACTGGGAACCCCATCTGTCAGCGTGCACGCACCCCCCTTCCAATAGCTGTGGTAGATAAACACAGAACCACAAAGCACCCTGTTCCCGACAGTGTATCTCACAGCTTATTTATCTATCTGTAGGTTTTCATTCCGCCATTTTGCAAATGTCGAGATAGCAAGAGGCACCCCTTTTTTTCTACGCTGATGCGGGTTTCGCTGGCCTGGCGGCTGCAGAACCAGTGTGCGGAACAGGAATATGGATGGCGTTTGGCTTTAAGCGGCTTCCGGCGGATAATCAGTGGAAACCTTTTAGCGGCCATTTGCGTCAAAAGCCCCAAAGTGGGAGAGCCAGGTCACAATCCATAACTCCAGAGCTGTGTGCTCCTTAGGGCTGCTACGAACCTCCAGGCCACCAGGTTGAGAAATGTTAAGTATGAGACTCAACAACGGAATAAGCTTAACAAGTGATTTCAGCTTTATTCAACGACAACACCGACTCAGGAACACACAACAACACACAGTGGAGCACAGCTCCTTTTTAAACTCTCCCGGGCTGTCAAAGCCACCCCACCCATAACAAGTTAAAGACCAATGGCATTGCAGGGATGAAGACCAATCAGGACTGTTCCCTCTTTGCAACATTATCACACAGTGATTGGCTATTTACACTGGTTTCACAGAAACCGACCAATAGGAATGCGACAGCTTAGAATCCACATTCAGAATCAAGCTTAACATGGAAAACAACAGGCTTGATTCACAGTTTTTTTTTTTAATTTTAATTTTTTATTCATTTTTTAACCACACCATTACAACAATATTTGACACAGTTCAATACATAACAAGAAACCCTTGGGGATTTGGAGATGGACCCTGGGGTGGACAGGGACTTGAGTGGGGCACAACGCCATAGAGAGTCCGCCCTCCAAAGCATCCATTTCCTTCAGGGGAACTGATCTCTGTAGTCTGGAGATGAGCTGTAATTCCAAGGGATCTCCCAGGTCCCGCCTGGAGGCTGGCATCCAGGCGATGTGGCTGTGAAGAAAGCTAATGCAATCTTAGGATGCCTTAACAGAAGCATGGTGTCCAGATCACGGGAGGTGGTGGTTCTGCTCTATTCTGCTATGGTCAGGCCTCGCCTGGAGTCCTGTGTCCAGTTTTGGGCACCACATTTTAGGAAGGGTGTTGACCAGCTGGAGCGTGTCCAGAAGAAGGCAACCAGGATGGTGAGAGGGTTGGAATCCAAGTCTTACGAGGAAAGGCTGAAAGAGTTGGGTATGTTTAGCCTGGGAAAGAGAAGGCTTAGAGGGGACATGTTATGTATTGACATAAGTGAACGCTGCCTATTCTTTACCATGTAAAGCTTGAGTTTTGTACAGGATCATAAGCTGAAACATTCCTATTGGCCATTCCTATGGAATTGTGTAAAACAACCAATCACTGTGTAAATATGCTGTCCGGAGGGAACGAAGCCGATTGGCCTTTATCTCTGTAATCTGATTGGACCTTAACTTATTGTGGGTGTGGCTTTGACAGCCCGGGACAGTTTAAAAAGGGAGCTGCGCTCCACTCTCGTTGTTGTGTTCCTGAGTTGAAGTTTGCTGTATAATAAAGTTGAAATCACTTTTTGCTGAAATCATTGTGTTGAGTTGCATACTCAGGGCTCTTTTTGTAGCAGGAACTCCTTTGCATATTAGGCGACACGCCTCTAATGTAGCCAATCCTCCAAGAGCTTACAGTAGCCCCTGTAAGAAGAGCTCTGTAAGCTCTTGGAGGATTGGCTACGTTAGGGTGTGGGTCACCTGATATGCAAAGGAGTTCCTGCTACAAAAAGACCCCTGTGCATACTTAACAATTGGCTGAGAGCGGGTAGGCAGCCCCGCTGAACCGATGCAGGAACGGCAGACGAGGACACACACCCGGCCGAGCCGGCTGAAGCTCCATGAGCATTAGTGGATGGACCATCAGTCGTGATGGCCGCTGACCCGGCGTTCGAGGCATTCGACCCGGCGACAGAGGATTGGGACTCTTTACCTAGCACGGTTTGAGTTCCACCTCCAGGCGAACCAAATCACCGATGAGGCGCGGAAGAAGGCGACGCTCCTGAGTTCCTGTGGCGAGGCCGTCTTCGACGTCGCCCGATCCCTGCTGGCGCTGACAGAACTCAGTGTGGCTTCATGGGCTGACATCACAGCCAAACTCAAGGGCCATTTCTCGCCCCAACCCTCAAAAATAGCTTGTCGGCACGCTTTTTACAAGCGGTGCCAGGGGCTGACGGAGTCCATCGCCGAGTTCGTCACGGCCTTGTGAAAGGCTGCCCGGCCGTGCGGGTTCACCAACTTGGAGGAGGCTCTCCTCGACTGCCTCGTGTGTGGCCTACGGGACAAATGCCACCAGCAGAGATTATTTTCCTGCATGGAGCTCACGTATGCTGTGGCCTATGCCGAGGCCCTTGCTGCAGAGGCTGCTGATAAGTCGACACGAGAGGTCCACCAGCGACCAGGCCCAAGCGGTAAGGAAACCGCAGTCCACCAGCAATCCACCAGCGAGTGTGATGAGGAACCAGAGGACGTTTGCCGGATGAGAGAGACACGTCCAGCATGGACCCAACCGGGGGCTGCAGCATTGCGTTCCTGTGCCGGTTGTGGCGGTAAGCAAGAGAGAGACCTCTGTTGGCCAAGAGAGCTGGTATGCAGGTCTTGTGGAAAGCGAGGCCATCTGGCTCGAGTCTGCCGAGTGGTCAAGAGGTCGACACCTTCGACACCGCGTGCAAGCCCTGAGGTTCGTGCCCGGAACAGCGAGGAGGCACCGGATTGCCTTTCCTCTATGATCCAAGAGTATTCAAAGCCAGCTGTACATATTCAGGCTTCGCAGACGTTTGAAAAAAGGCTGATATGAAAGGGTAATTTACACATTACCGAGAAGCCGCTTGATGGTGCATTAATTAACAAATATCAGCCAGCTGTGTTTATATGCTAGTTGCAGAGGGATTGATACCTGCAGATTTGCAAGTTCCCCAGGGCGTAGGAGGGTGGAGGTAGGCAACATTTTTGCCCGAAGTGCTGAAAAAACACATCTTCCCGAGATGGTGGTGGTGAGGAGGAGGAGGCGGTGATTGGATTTATACCCCACCCTTCTCTACCTGAAGGAGTCTCAGAGCAGTTTACAATCTCCTTTCCCTTCCCCTCCCCACAACAGACACCCTGTGAGGTAGGTGGGGCTGAGAGAGCTCTGAGACTACTGCTCTTGAGAGAACAGCTCTGAGAGAACTGGGACTGACCCAAGGTCACCCAGCTTGCTGCAAGTGGAGGAGTGGGGAATCAAACCTGGTTCCCCAGATTAAAGTCCATGCTCCTAACCACTACACCAAACTGGCTCGCAAGCAATGTTCCCTCTAAGCTGTAGAGTCGTGTGAGCAAAAATTCTACTTTGTGAGCTACTGCTGTTAAAGTTCTGAGTGAGCGATTTGGCTCCTGCATAAATTAGTTTGCTCTGGAGCCCTCCTTCCTGAGCCAAGACAAAAATGTGTGAGCCGGAGGCTAAAAAACAGTGAGCTAGCTCACACTCACTCAGCTTAGCGGGAACACTGCTCGCAAGTAGACTTGCCCATCAGCTTCTCCCAAACTGAAGAAGAAAAGAAGAGAAGAGTTTGGATTTATACCCCACCCTTCTGTTATGCACTGAATGTGAATCGCTCCTATCTATTCACATGTTAAGCTTGAGTCTGAACGTGGCTCTTCAGATGTCGCATTGCTATTGGTCGGTTTCTGCGAAACCTGTGTGATTACCCAATCACTGAGTGATATTGTTGCAAAGAGGGAACGGTCCTGATTGGCCTTTATCCCTGTATCCTGATTGGCTTTTATCCCAGCGTTACTATTGGTTCTTATCTGACTATGGGTGTGGCTTTGACAGTCCGGGAGAGTTTAAAAGGAGGAGCTGTGCTTCCCTTGTTGTGTGTGTTCAGTTGTGTGTTCCTGACTTACAGTTGCTGTTTAATAAAGCTGAAATCACTTGAAGCTGAATCCTTTGTTGAGTCTCATACTTAACACCTTCACTCAGAGTCTCAGGGAGGTTTACAATCTCCTTTCCCTTCCCCTCCTCACAGCAGACACCCTGTGAGGTAGGTGGGGCTGAGAGAGTTCTGACAGAAACTTCTCTTTTTCAAGAACAGCTCTGACAGAACTAGGGCTTGCCCAAGGTCATCCAGCAGCTGTGAGTGGAGGAGTGGGGGAATCAAACCCAGTTCTCCCAGATTAGAGTCCACGCAGTGAACCACTACACCAAACTGGCTCTCCCAAACACCAAACTGCCCTCTCGAGGGGCACTGTGGTTTTCCTAGTTGCTCGGGTAAAGAGCCAGTCTGCAAATTAGAGACGGCATCAGCATACCCTGAGGTGTGGCCCAGGGCCCCGAGCTTTTGGTGGGGCCCGCTGCTACCCAGACGTACTTGGTGATGGTGCTCCTGGGAGCCATGGACACAGAACTCCCGAGTGCATGTACCGCTCAGCACCATTGGTCAAAGGCAGGGCTATTTTTGGGCAGGAACGCACAGGAACGGAGTTCTGGCTGGCTCCCGAGTTGGCCACGCCCAGCAGGAACTCATTAGCATAATAGGCCACACCCAACAGCAGAAACTCATTAGGATTGGCTACATTAGAGGTGTGTGGCCTAACATGCAAAGGAGTTCCTGCTCCAAAAAAAGCCCTGGGTTTTGATAACAAACAAGGTAAACAGAATAAGAAGACAAAGGTGGGTGTGGCTGGATGGCCACACTTCTGTCAACATGGAGGTGTGGCCTAATAGGCTAATGAGCTGTGCTGTCAGGGGTGTGGCCTAATATACTAATGAGATCATGTTGTTGGGTGTGGCCTATTATGCTAATGAGTTCCTGCTGGGCTTTTTTGTAGATGCCCTGGTCAAAGGGCATCTAGGGAGTGTGGGCAGCTGTGAGTTCGGGTGTTGGAAAGGCTCACAAGGAGGCAAAGAACCCACAGGCAGGTGGGGGTACAGGATGCAGGCGTGGGGGCAGAATGGGAGTTATGAGCGGGGGTGTTGGTGGTAGGTAAAACATGGAGCTGGCTCCGATGCCAAGCAAAATGGTCTGGTGTTGCCACCCACAGCTGCACACTTGCCAGGGGGTGCGTGCCCGTGACCCAGAGTGACTAGCCAATCAGCAGATCCCCAGGGTAGATCTTGCTGGTGGTGGTGGTGGAACGTTGCCATCCCAGAGGGTTTTCAAGGAAAGAGATATTCAGAGGTGGTTTGCCACGGTGGTTTGCCACGGCTCCCTCGGTGGTCTCCCATCCAAGTACCAACCAGGGCTGACTCTGCTTAGCTTCTGAAATCTGACGAGATCAAGCTAGCCTGGGCCATCGGAGTCAAGGCAAGAGGGATTCAGAGGTGGCTTGCCATCACCTGCCTCTGCATAGGGACCAGTTTGGTGTAGTGGTCAAGTGCGCTGACTCTAATCTGGGAGAACCGGGTTTGATTCCCCACTCCTCCACTTGCACCTGCTGGATGACCTTGGGCAAGCCATAGTTCTGTCAGAGCTGTTCTTGAAAAAGAGCAGTTTGTGTTAGAGCTCTCTCAGCCCCACCTGCCTCACAGGGTGACTGTTGTGGGGAGGGGAAAGGAGTTTGTAAGCCACTCTGAGACCTCTTTGGGTAGTGAAGGGCAGGATATAAATCCAATCTCGTCCTCCTCCTCCTCCTCCTCCTCCTCTTCTTATTCTAAAGCCGTGGAGCAATGCTCCCTCTAAGCTCCTGAGTCTTGTGAGCAAAAATTCCACTTTGTGAGCGACTGCCATTAGAGCTGTGAGCGAGAGATTTGGCTACAGCATAAATTAGTTTGCTCTGGAGCCATCGTTCCTGAGCTGAGACAAAAATGTGTTAGCCGGAGGCTAAAAAAACTGTGAGCTAGCTCACACTAACTCAGCTTAGAGGGAACACTGCCTGTGGAGTCCTGTGAGCAAAAATTCTGCTTTGTGAGCTACTGGCATTGAAGTTGTGAGCGAACGATTTGGCTACAGCAAAAATTAGTTTGCTCTGGAGCCATCCTTCCTGAGCTGAGACAAAAATGTGTGAGCTGGAAGCTAAAAAAGCTGTGAGCTAGCTCACACTGACTTAGCTTAGAGGCAACACTGATAGAGACCGTGGACTTCCGTGGTGGTCTCCCATCCAAGGACTAACCAGGGCTGACCCTGCTTAGCTTCTGAAATCTGGTGAGATCGGGCTATCCTGGGCCATCCAGGTGAAGGGGAAAGAAGTGGTTTGCCTCTGCGTAACAACCCTGGGCTTCTTTGGTGGTCTCCCAACCAACTACTAACCAGGCCAGACCCTGCTTAACTTTGGAGATCTGATGAGATCCGGGTAGCCTAGGCCATCCAGTTGAGGCCTGCCGCAGCTAGGAAAAGCTAAACTAGAGTAGGCCTGTTTCTCTTTCAAGGCCGTTGTAAGGATTGCAACCACAACAATACACATCAGGCTCTTGGACTGTGTAAAGCGTGCTAAGCATTAGATCTCGGCCTCGGCTCTGATTGGCCAGAGGGCCCTTGAGTCAAGCATAACTCCGACATGTCAAGACGACCTCAGGATTTTCAGGCGCTTCATCTTTGCTTGTATACTCAGGGACGGCACACACCGAAATGGCTCTTTTGTGACTTGCGGCCTCGTGATGCCCAAACATCAAAGAGGATCAAAGACGGCATTTGCTCAGATAGCCTTCGGAAACAATAGAAGAGTGACCCTCTGCTGTGCCTTATCCCTTCCCTAGTAATTCCTTCGGCAAGCAAGCCCAAGACTGATCTGGTTATACGGAAAACCAAACTCGGAGTGATGTTTACCCAAGGAAAGAATTTATGAGTCAACAGCCGGGGAGGAATCCTAGAATGTCTCTGTCGCGGCTCAAGTGGGGTGTCACCTGACGCTGCCACCACTCTGGTTCCAGGCTTCTCTGAGAAGGCCCAGAGCACCCTCCCGGGCCTTTAGACCTCCCTTTTAGCCGAAATGAGTGTGAAGACCAGGCAGAGTGAACTTTTATAGGAGGTCAAACAAACAAGGTGCAGGAATAATAACAGTAAGTGGGTGAGAAGAAAAGAAATCAGATGCCCTAACGCGTCTAAATACACTGTCCCTAGCTCACTATCTCAGGTAGCCTTAGACTACTCGCCCTTCCCTCAGGACGAGGGTTTCTTCCCCACAGCAGCCTTCCTTCTGGCCCTGTCCCCCGGGAAGAAGAACAGCTTCTCCTCTTACACCAGTTCTTTTATTCCCCAGCCCTCTTCTTCCCTATTGGCCAGAATCGGCGCCAAACTTCCCAAGGTCTTCTGGGGTTTGTAGGCCCAGCCTCCCCTACTGCTAGCCAGGCTCCCTGGACCTACTAGGCCTCCAGTGGCACAGCCCAGATCATTATAGTCTCCCATGGAACTTACGACTCGGAGCCAACGGAGAAGTTATTGTCCAACCGTGACTGCTACACCTAAATTCTTGGAAGCTGGGTGGCCTACTGGTCAGGGTTATTTTTGGGCAGGAACGCACAGGAACGGAGTTGCGGCTGGCTCCCAAGTTGGCCACACCCAGCAGGAACTTATTAGCATAATAGGCCACACCCAACAGCAGCCACTGGCATTAAAGGTGTGAGCGAGTGACTGAGCTGCTGCCTATGTTAGTTTGCTCCGGAGCTGCGGTGGCTCAAGTGGTTAAGATGCTGAATTGCAGGCTGGAAGGTCAGTCGTTCAGCAGTTCGAGACCCGAGAGTGCCGCATGACAGAGTGAGCTCCCGTCTCTGGCCCCAGCTCCTGCCCACCTAGCAGTTCGAAATCAAGAAATTGCAAGTAGATAAATAGGTACCGCTTCGGTGGGAACGGAACAACGTTCTGTGCACCTTGGTGTTTAGTCATGCCGGCCACATGACCATGGAAACGTCTTCGGACAGCGCTGGCTCTTCAGCTTTGAAACGGAGATGAGCACCGCAACCCTAGAGTCGGATTCGACTGGCTTTCGAGCAAGAGAACCTTTACCTTTACTTTAGCTCACACTAACTCAGCTCAGAGGGAACACTGATTGCAGCGATCGGCTCTAGATTATTCAGTGATTTCAGCAAACAAGGACCACTAGCAGGGCTTGAGCCCTGCTTATGAAGCATGCAAACACCCCCCCCACATGCCCACTCCCAGTGATAGGCTATTTACATGACACCACTTATCTATCGGTTTCTTCCAGGATCCTGGCGAACTATTGTTCTAGAGTAGCAAGCTCGACCTGTTGCTGGTACAGCTTAAGGAATGGCTTAGGCTCAATACGTAACAGGAAGGTAAGGTTCAGATTTACAGACAGGGGCTGAACAGCAGATTAACACAGCAGAACAAAGTTAGGGCCAATCTGCATTTAGCATTTGCTCAGCTGTTCTACCAAACCCATACTGGAACAGAAAAAAGAGTCAGTTCAAAACCACATCCAACTATCCCGGGCCAACACTGTACTGACTGCAGAGCCACCCCCCGAATGGCCATAAAACAGCCATAAATCTATGCAGACAGCCACCATTCAACCAGAGATCAAGCGAAGTGAAAGCAGCACGCAGTCTGGACACTGCCATAAAATGCGACACTCAGTCAGTGAAAGCGGCATGCAATGTGAGGGGGATTCTGTTCCAGTGCGGGTTTGTAAGACAGTGGAGCAAAGGCTAGATGCAGATCGGGCCTATAATGCCATGTGGCACCTAAAAAGAAAAATTATTATTGGATATATAAAAGCATGTTCCACATTTTGTTTACAATTCTTATCATATCTTTTTCAAATTTTTATCTCCCCCCCGCCCCGCTCATAAGAACATAAGAACATAAGAGAAGCCAATGTTGAATCAGGCCAAATGGCCCATCTAGTCCAACACTCTGTCACACAGCGGCCAAAATATACCAGGTGCCATCAGGAGGTCCAGCAGTGGGGCCAGGGCACCAGAAGCCCTCCCACTGCTGCCCCTCCAGCACCAAGAATAGAGTGCATCACCTGCCCCAGACTGAGAGTTCCCATCTATACCCTGTGGCTAATAGCCACTGATGGACTTCTGCTCCATATGTTTATCTAATTCCCTCTTGAAACTGTCCATGCTTGCAGCTGCCACCACCTCCTGTGGCAGTGAATTCCATGCGTTCATC
The DNA here is from genome assembly GCA_029375565.1 of Gekko gecko. NCBI lineage: Eukaryota > Metazoa > Chordata > Lepidosauria > Squamata > Gekkonidae > Gekko > Gekko gecko. Next base: position 319,294,160 of record JAPDNY010000001.1, on the reverse strand, counting down.
ACTCTTTGGGTGAAGAAGGTACTTCCTTTTATCTGTTCTAACCCGACTGCTCAGCAATTTCATGGAGTGCCCACGAGTTCTTGTATTGTGAGAAAGGGAGGAAAGTACTTCTTTCTCCACCTGCTCAATCCCATTCATAATCTTATAAACCTCGATCATGTCACCCCTCAGCCGTCGTTTCTCCAAACTAAAGAGCCCCAAGCATTTTAACCTTTCTTCATAGGGAAGGTGTTCCAACCCTTTTATCATTCTAGTTGCCCTTCTCTGCACTTTTTCCAATGCTATGATATCCTTTTTGAGATGTGGTGACCAGAACTGTACACAGTATTCCAAAGTGGCATGCAAAGTAGAGGGGGATTTCTGTTCCAGTGCGGGTTTGGTAAAACAGCGGAGCAAAGGCTAAATGCAGATCGGGCCTTTAATGCCATGTGGCACCTTTCTTGCCATGAAGTCCACCTCCCAAAGCAGCCATTTTCTCCAGGGGGAGTTGATCTCTGCAGTCTGGAGAGCATTTGTAATTCTGAGGGGTCTCCAGGCCCCACCTGGAGGTTGGCAACTCTGGCTTACCCTAGAGTCATTTGAACTTCCTGGTCCGTTCCTGTTATCCTGGGCGCACTTTGGCGACAGCCTTACGATAGTCAAGGGAATCCCTGTGCGAGCTTCCGTAAGAGGCGAAGATTTAATCTGCAAACCTATCCAATGTGCTCACTGAATCAGAACAGCCTCTCTTTCCCATTTCCCCACACCCCACCCCCCCACACCCGGTATATTCTGTAAATATAGGGGCTAATGCTTCTAGGAGGAGGAAGGGTGCTTGTGCTTATCTGCCGACGTTAATCAACGTTTAGATTATGCACGTTTTCATTAAAAGGCAACGCAACTTGATTAAAAAGCTGATTGCCACGACTCGGGTGTTTGAGCCGGAGCCGGAGAATTGAGACGGATGGGTTCGTAATGTGGCGGGACTTTGCCTCCTGGAAACGTTCCTGCCAGGTGGTTTCGAACGCTGGCCTTTATTCGGCAAAGATTGAAATGTCGGTGACCGAATGCGTGAAATTTCCCCCTTTTCCAGTCGCCCATCTTCCCCCTCTCCCCAAAACACACCCTCACCTCCACCTGGCCTTCCTCGTGCCGAGCACCCACCAATCAAACTGAAATTCTTGTTATGATTCACCTAGTAACATTGCTGCAAGTTAGCGGCACCAGGGTGGCGGGAGACGGGAGTTGCCGAACCAATTGCATTCCTGCACCCTTTGGAGAGAGAAGAAAAAAAACCCATAGCAACACAGGCAAGGCAACAGTCTAGCAACATCAGCCACATCGAAGGGTGGGGGGGGAATTAAGAAAACTGTTCCGATATCTTTTCCCTGCTAACGGTTGAACACGGTGTCCAGAGTAGAACGGGAGTCTGCGACTAGACAATATATTTATCCAGAGAGATCCCTCCCTCCCGAAAGTGTTCCAAATTGTATACACAACAGTCTCTTCTCTCTTTAGCAGAAGGAGAAGGAGGAGGAGGAGGAGGAGGAGGAGAAGAAGGAGGAGGAGGAGGAGGAGGAGAAGGAGGAGGAGGAGGAGGAGATTGGATTTATACCCCGCCCTTCACTACCCAAAGGTGTCTCAGAGCGGCTTACAAACTCCCTTCCCTTCGCCTCCCTACAACTGACACCCTGTGAGGTCAGTGGGGCTGAGAGAGCTCTGACAGAAACTGCTCTTTTTTCAAGGACAGCTGTGCCAGAACTATGGCTTGCCCAAGGTCATCCAGCCAGGTGCAAGTGGAGGAGTGGGGGAATCAAACCCCCCTTTCTCACAAGACAAGAACTCGTGGGCACTCCATGAAATTGCTGAGCAGTGGGGTTAGAACAGATAAAAGGAAGTCCTTCTTCACCCAAAGAATGATTAACACATGGAACTCACCGCCACAGGAGGTGGTGGCAGCTACAAGCAAGGACAGTTTCAATAGGGAATTAGATAAACATCTGGAGCAGAAGTCCATCAGTGGCTATTAGCCACAGGGTATACATAGAAACTCTCAGGCTGGGGCAGGTGATGCACTCTATTCTTGGTGCTTGGGAGGGGGCAACAGTGGGAGGGCTTCTAGTGTCCTGGCCCCACTGCTGGACCTCCTGATGGCACCTGGTATTGTTGGCCACCATGTGACAGAGTGTTGGACTGGATGGGCCATTGGCCTGATTCAACATTGGCTTCTCTTATGTTCTTATGATTTGATATTCTTTTTAAAAACAAACCAAAAGTGATCGATTCTGGCTAATGCCTTGTCATATCGTCTTACGCGCCTCTGACGTATTTTTTATGATACGTAATCCAGGAATCTGTAACTTGAAGACGTGGGCTTCTCATAAACGCTTATCAGTAACGGTCAAGTGGCTAAGTCTGTATGCATTAAAATAGTATCTTTTGGATTGGCATATGACATCATGTCACTTTAAAGGTGTGTCGGCAATAGGACTGTTGGAGGATTGTATCGAAGTAGGGGTTTGGTTTCGTTTTGAAGAAGAAGAAGAGGAAGAGACTGGATTTATACCCCGCCCTTCACTGGGAGTCTCAGAGCAGCTCACAAACTCCTTCCCCTTCCCCTCCCCACAACAGACACCCTGTGAGGTAGGTGGGGCTGAGAGAGCTCTGACAGAAACTGCTCTTTTCCAAGAACAGCTGTGCCAGAGCTTGTGACTGACCCAAGGTCACATCAGCAGGTGCAAGTGGAGGAGTGGGGAATCAAACCCGGTTCTCCCAGATTAGAGTCAGCACACTTAACCACTACACCAAACTGGCTTTTGGGGGCTTTTTGTTGTGTCTGTTGATACTGGATTTTGAGTTGGCATGGCATGAATTTACTGTTTCTTTGAAAAACTGAAATAAAAACAAAGTTGTGGGGGGGGAGGCACAGCTGACTTATAGTGACCCTGTATAGTTTTCAAGGCAAGAGACTTCAAGGCTCAGATCAGTAATGTTGCTAAATCAGCCTTTTACCACCTCTGGCAGGTTCGGCAACAAGTTCCCTACCTTTTCCCTCTCCTGGGACTTGGCTACAGTGACGAAGAAGGAGAAGGAGGAGAAGAAGAGGAAGAGGAAGAAGAAGAAGAAGAGGAGGAGGAAGAGGAGGAGGAGATTGGATCTATACCCTGCCCTTTACTCGCAGTCTCAGAGCAGTTTACAATCTCCTTTCCCTTCCCCTCCCCACAACAAACACTCTGTGAGGAAGGTGGGGCTGAGAGAGCTCTGAGAGAACTGTCCTTGAGAGAACAACTCTGACAGAACTATGGCTGCAAGTGGAGAAGTGGGGAAATCAAACTGGTTCTCCCAGATTGGACTCCATGCTCCGTCCTAACCACTACACCAAACTGGCTCCACACAACGGTCACTTCCAGGTTAGACTACTGTAACTCACTTTACATGGGGCTGCCCTTGAATCTGACCTGGGAACTCCAGCTAGTGCAGAATGCAGCAGCGCACCTTCTGACCGCGATGTCTATGCGGGCGCATGTTCAGCCGGTGCTACGCCAATTGCACCGGCTACCAATTGAGTACCAAGATCCAGTTCAAGGTGTTCGGACTAACCTTTACAGCCCTGGGCGGCCAGGGACCGACGTATCTGTGGGACCGCCTCTCCCCATATGTGCTCCCCAGAGCTTTACGCTCGGCAGAGCTACAGGCAGTCCCCGGCCCAGAAGATATCCGCCTGGCCTCAACTAGGGCCAGGGTCTTCTCTGCCCTGGCCCCAGCCTGGCAGAACATGCTCCAGATTGAGATCAGAGCCCTGCAGGACTTACTGCAGTTCTGCAGGGCCTGTAAGATGGAGCTCTTCCACCAGGCTTTCGGCTAACTGGCAGGCAACCGCTCATTCCAGCCCCTCCTGCTCATACCCGTTCGATGATGTAGAGGGCAATGGTTCCCATCAATAGTAACCGGGCTGCTAGAATGTTTCCGCCTGCCGGCCCTTCAACGCAAGGAGCACGATGGATTATCATCAGCTTGCCGTCTGTTTAAAAAACTGGATTCTTCATTGTTTATGGTTTTATGATGGGGTTTTATTGCTTATATTTCTGTCCTGAGAGCTGCGGTGGCTCAAGTGGTTAAGACGCTGAACTGCAGGCTGCGGAAGGTCAGTCGTTCAGCAGTTCGAGACCCGAGAGTGCCGCATGACGGAGTGAGCTCCCGTCTCTAGTTCCAGCTCCCGTCGACCTAGCCGTTCGAAAGCAAGAAATTGCAAGTAGATAAATAGGTACCGCTTCGGTGGGAAGGTAACAGCGTTCCGTGCACCTCGGTGCTTAGTCATGCCGGCCACACGACCACGGAAATGTCTTCGGACAGCGCTGGCTCTTCGGCTTGGAAACGGAGACGAGCACCGCACCCATAGAGTCGGATTCGACTGGCTTTCGAGCAAGGGAGACCTTGACCTGTACCTTTATTTCTGTCCTGACCGGCCCTGAGCCCACTGGCGGGGAAGGGTGGGACAGGAATAAATAAATAGATAAACAAAGGTGGCTTGCCATTGCCTGCCTCTGCAACACGACAACCCTGGTATCCCTTGGAGGTCGCCCTTCCAAAAACTCGCCGAGGCCGACCCCGCTTAGCTTCCGGGATCGAGCTAGCCTCGATTGAGTCGGTTCGTTTCCTGGGGGTCCTTCCTCTTTCCCTCTGTTGCTTTCTGCTTTTCGTAGGATTATGGCCTTTCCCAGCGACTCTCGTCTTCTCATAAGACGACCGAAGTTCAACAGCCTCCGTTTAGTCATTGTAGCTTCTAGGGGAGAGTTCAGGCTTCATTTGATCTAGAACCCACTGGTTTGTCTTTCGGCCGGTCCGCAGTATCCATAAAACTCTCCTCCAGCAACACATCTCAAAGGAATCCACTTCTTTCCTGTCAGCTTTCTGCACTGTCTGGCTTTCTCACCCATACATAGTAACGGCGGAATACCACGGCATGAATTATCTTAATCGTCGTTGCCAACGACACGTCCCCTACACATCCCAGTTTGGTGTAGTGGTTAAGTGCGTGGACTCTAATCTGGGAGAACCGGGTTGGATTCTCCACCCCTCCACTTGCAGCTGCTGGGATGACCTTGGGCAAGCCATAGTTCTGTCAGAGCTGTCCTTGAAAAAAAGAGCAGTTTCTGCCAGAGCTCACTCAGCCCCGCCGACCTCACAGGGTGTCTGTTGTGGGGAGGGGAAGGGAAAGGAGTTTGTAAGCCGCTCTGAGACTCTGAGTGAAGGTAAAGAAGGTAAAGGTTCCCTTGCTCGAAAGCCAGTCGAATCCGACTCTAGGGTTGCGGTGCTCATCTCCGTTTCAAAGCCGAAGAGCCAGTGCTGTCCGAAGACGTTTCCGTGGTCATGTGGCCGGCATGACTAAACACCAGCCTCGAGCTGTTACCTTCCCACCAAAGTGGTACCTATTTATCTACTTGCAATTTCTTGCTTTCGAACTGCTAGGTTGGCAGGAGCTGGAACTAGAGACGGGAGCTCACTCCGTCATGCAGCACTCTCAGGTCTCGAACTGCTGAACTACTGACCTTCCACAGCCTGCAGTTCAGCATCTTAAACACTTGAGCCACTGCAGCTCCTGAGTGAAGCACCACTGAGTGAAGGGTGGGGTATAATTCCAATTTCTTCTTCTTCTTCTGCTTCTTCTCCTTCTCCTGCTTCTCCTGCTTCTCCTTCTTCTCCTGCTTCTCCTTCTCCTTCTTCTTTTTCTTCTTCTTCTTCTTGTTCTTCTTCTTCTTCTTCCCAGTCTCAATCTCCTTCTGATTTCTTGGTCACAGTCTCCCTTTTGATTGATGATGAATCCAAGGTAAAGTTGCCAGATCCAGGTTGAGAAGCTCCTGGAGATATGGGGGTGAGCCTGGGGAGGACAGGGACCTCAGTGGGGTACAATGCCCATAGAGTCCACCCTCCAACAGCCATTTTCTCCAGCGAAACTGATACCCATAGCCTGGAGATAAACTGTAATTACAGATGAGCTGTAATTCCAGGGGATCCCCACGTCCCACCTGGAGGCTGGCATCCATAAGAAGATAAGAGAAGCCAATGTGGGATCAGGGCAGTAGCCCATCTAGTCCAACACTCTATGTTAAACAGTGGCCAAAAACACCAGGTGCCATCAGGAGGTCCAGCAGTGGGGCCAGGACACTGGACGCCCTCCCACTGTTGACTCCCCCACCCAAGCACCAAGAATATAGAGCCTCACTTGCCCCAGGCTGAGAGTTCCCATCTATACCGTGTGACTAATAGTGGGCATCAGCATGGAAAATGGGGTTCAGTGTGGCCAAGTGCAAGGTGATGCACATTGGAGCCAAAGATCCTAACTATAAATACACATTGATGGGGTCCGAACTGGCAGAGCCTGAACAAGAGTGAGATCTTGGAGTCGTAGTAGATAACTCACTGAAAATGCCGAGACAGTGTGTGACTGCAATAAAAAAGGCCAGTGCTGTGCTGGGGATTATTAGGAAGGGTATTGAAAACAGATCAGCCAGTATCATAATGCCCCTGTATAAATCAATGGTGAGACCTCATTTGGAATCCTGTGTACAGTTCTGGTCACCACACCTTAAAAAGGATATTATAGCATTGGAAAAAGTGCAGAAAAGGGCAACTAGAATGATAAAAGTGTTGGAACACTTTCCCTATGAAGAAAGGTGGAGGCGCTTGGGGCTCTTTAGCTTGGAGAAATGACAGCTGAGGGTTGACATGATTGAGGTATATAAGATAATGCATGGGATAGAGCAGGTAGAGAAAGAGGTACTTTTCTCCCTTTCTCACAATGCAAGAATTCATGGGCACTCAATGAAATTACTGAATGGTTGGGTTAGAAAGGATAAAAGGAAGTATTACTTCACCCAAAGAGTGATTAACACTTGGAATTCACTGCCACAGGAGGTGGTGGCAGCTACAAGCATGGACAGCTTCAAGAGGGAATTAGATAAACATATGGAGCAGAGGTCCATCGGTGGCTATGAGCCACAAGGTACAGATAGGAACTCTCAGTCTGGGGCAAGTGATGCTCTGTATTCTTGGTGCTTGTGGGGGGGGGTCAACAGTGAGAGGGCTTCTAGTGTCCTGGCCCCACTGGTGGACCTCCTGATGGCACCTGGAATTTTTGGCCACTGTGTGACAGAGTGTTGGACTGGATGGGCCACTGCCCTGACCCAACACTGGCTTCTCTTATATTCTTATGTATGTTCTTATGGACCTCTGCTCCATTTGTTTATCTAATTCGCTGTTGAAGCCCTCCATGCTTGTAGCTGCCACCACCTCCTGTGGCAGTGAATTCCACGTGTTAATCACTCTTTGGGTGAAGAAGGACTTCCTTCTATCTGTCCTAACCCAACTGCTCAGCAATTTCATTAAGCGCCCACGGGTTCTCGTATTGTCCCTAAGCCAAGGAACAGAAACACTTAAACAAGGAGTAGTGTAATTTGTAACAGGAGTACGGATCAGTGTCGCTAGGTTAGAAGAATCTATGACAGAGCAGTTTATGAGCGGGATGGAATCAAATGAATGTACTCCTAGCAACAGCACTGCCGTGTTTGTTCATCAACAAGCCTGGGTCCACGTACTATTCAATTTACAACCTGTGAGCTCTGTTTGCAGGGTCCCCTCTGGTTTGACCCTAGCTAGGCCTCTTTCGGGTCTTGCCAATAGCAGCGTCAAGCAGCGCTGTGCAATTTGTGTTACTCGCCCACATGAACACAGCCCACCAGCCTTCACTTCAGCCTTGCGGGTTCTCGGCCTGCAGCCAGCAATTTTTTGCAATTAATTCATCGATAATAAATGGCTTTTGGAACGGGGGCTTTTGGAACGGGGGATCCCAAAATTCAGATTTCAGGAAAACAATCCATAACTCTTCTTTCCCTGTTACCACGACGACGATAGAGAGGATGTTTTTTTGGCAGGCGGCTGGTAAAGAGGAAGAGGGAACCGCCCCGTTATGTTTCTCCTCTCTTGCATCACAATAGAAGATTTTGGCAGACGCTGCCCTATTGACCGGCTGTCGGAATGGCGTCATCCGTCTCCGAAGGCCTATTAGATGACATCGTTCGCGAGAATTTATGGTCGCGTGCGTTGGACCGGCTAGGAAAGCGATGTCCCTCGCATGGAAATTTCAGAACAGAAAGAGGAAAATACATAGGAAAAACCCCTCGCAAACTTCGGTTTCCTTTTCGATGTCCTGTTTGGCTTATCTCTGTTATAAAACGAAAGTGAAAATCTTGCGATAAGCAATACGAGGACTTTACACGGGCTTCCCTGGGAGATTTCCCTTGAAGGAGTTACTTCTGTTCTAAAGGGAGAAATAAAATGTTCCAAAAGACCAACTTTTCCATCCCCTTTAATGCTTCTAACCAGTACAGGCATTAAACTTGCCAGACTCCAGGTGAGGCCTGGAGATCTCTTGCTATTACAACTTTTCTCCAGACTAGAGAAATAAGTTCCCCTGGAGAAAATGGCTGCATTGGAGGGTGGACTTGACGGCGCTGTACCCTGCTGAGGCCTCTCCCCAAACCCTGCCCTCTCCAGGCTCCGCCCCCCCAAAATCTCTAGGTATTTCCCAACCTGGAACTGGTGCAAAGCACACACACTTCAATGACGTCACCTGGAAGTGATGTCATCACGCCCGGAACGTCACTGGGGGGACGCTCTAGCATTCGGTCAAAAACTCTATGGTACCATAGAGATTTTGGCTGAATTCTAGGGCGTCTCCCCTGGCGATGTGCCCAGCACAATGATGTCACCTCTGGGTGGCATCATCGCACCAGGCATGTCGGACACCAGGGAGCTCTTCGAAGCAGGGTTCTTCAGGACAGCTGGCCGGCGGGCAGATCAGGGGGGCAGAAATCGGGGGGGGGGAACCTGCCCCCATTGGGGGGATGGGAACCTTGAACCCTACAGGGCAGATCTGATTAGAAAAACTGAGCAAGGATTGAAAGGTTAAATCCTTTCTTCCCTTCTTGTGTGGACCCGATTTCAAATACAGTAGGGTGCACGTGCTATCAGCTACCTTTTGCGGAATAAGAAAGCTCATGGGGAGTCCGGATTTGATTGACAGATTCATGGAGGGCAATTCTATCAGTGGCTAACAGCCAGGTGACTAAATGGAACCTCCATGTTCAGAGGCAGGAAAACTCTGTATCCCTGTGCCAGGTGGCAACATCAGAGGAAGGCCTTGGCCTCTCTGCCCTGTTCTTGGCCCTCCAGAGGAACTGGTTGGCCACTGTGTGTGACAGGATGCTGGACAAGATGATCTGATCCAGCAGGGCTCTTCTGATGTTCTTATGAAGGCCTCGGCCTCTCTGCCCTGTTGTCGGCCATCCAGAGGAACTGGTTGGCCACTGTGTGAGACAGGATGCTGGACTAGGTGGACCACTGCTCTGATCCAGCAGGCCTCTACTTATGAGTGAAAACGTGTGGGGCTTGCTTGAAAGGTTAAATCTTTTCTTCCCTCCTTGTATGGCCCTGATTTCAGAAGCAGCCCTGCATATGTGCAATGTACCTTTTACAAACTAGTGGAGATCATGGAGGTCTTTCACCTCACTTTTGTCCCTGAGAGCAGAGTTATATGGGAACTTATTCTTAGCTCAGAGCATGTATCTCATGTAAGTAGGGTTGCCAGCCTCCAGGTGGGCCCTGGAGATCTCCGGATTTTACAACAGATCCTTCAGCTGACAGAGATTAGCTCCCCTGGAGAAAATGGCTGCTTTGGAGAACATAGGAGAGCATAAGAGAAGCCAATGTTGGATCAGGCCAATGGCCCATCCAGTCCAACACTCTGTCACCAAAAATACCAGTTGCCATCAGGAGGTCCACCAGTGGGGCCAGGACACTAGAAGCCCTCCCACTGTTGCCCCCCAACCCAAGCACCAAGAATACAGAGCATCGCTTGCCCCAGACTGAGAGTTCCTATCTATACCTTGTGGCTCATAGCCACTGATGGACGGAAGGGTAGATTCTATGGCACTGTACCATGCTGAGGCCTCTCCCCTCCTCAAACCCTGCACTCTCCCTAAATACCCTAAAATCTCCAGGTATTTTCCAACCCAGACCGGGCAACCCTACAGGGAGCCATCCTTCCTGAGCTAAGAGAGAAATGTGTGAGCCGGAGGCCAAAAAACTGTGAGCTAGCTCACACTAACTCAGCTCAGAGGGAACACTGGTCAAGGTACATGGAATGCTGTTACCTTCCCACTGAAGCGGTACCTATTTATCTGCTCACAATTTCTTGCTTTCAAACTGTTAGGTTGGCAGGAGCTGGGATCAGAGACGGGAGCTCACTCCGTCACGCAGCACTCTCGGGTTTCGAACTGCCGAACTACTGACCTTCCAGTCTGCAGCTCAGCGACAACCTCTGAGCCACCATGGCCCTCTCCAGGTGTCCACTAATGGCAGGCAAACTCCCGGTCATTTACAACTGTTGTCTGCCAGTGTTCAGTTGGCTTATGGGCAGCAGAGCCAGGCTGGCCAAACAGGGGGCAGCCATCTTGGTTGCTGTGCAATGACATCACTTCCGGTGCAACCCGGAAGCACTGGCTTTGCTCTAGGGGGATGCCCTAGCACGTGTCCCAAAACTCAAGTGCTCGAATTCCACCCCGGTGAGATGCCGGTGCTTTCAGGTCACACTGGAAGTGATGTCATCACACAGCGAGAGTTTTGGGACAACCGCTAGAGCAGCGCCCTTGTGTGATCCTAGCACTTCCGGGTTGTGCCAGAAGTGTCGTCGTCGTGTAGTGATGATGATCACTCCCCCCTGCGGGAAGTACCCGCCTCCGCCCAGCTCCCACCAGTTCCCAGGCCGTTGGGACCGAATGGGGTCCCAATCCAAAGAGAACTTCTTCTTTGTATGCTCCATTGAAGTGAATGGGCAGTTCTGGTGCTCTTGATCGATTCTCATTCATTTCAATGGAACCTGTGTAGAAATTCCCACCAGACTCAGTGACAATCCAGGGTACTCCTGAGCAATGTTCCCTCTAAGCTGTAGAGTCTTGCAAGCAAAAATTCTACCTTGTGAGCTACTGGCATTAGAATTGTGAGCGAGCGATTTGGCTACTGCATAAATTAGTTTGCTCTGGTGCCATCTTTCCTGAGCTAGGACAAAAATGTGTGAGCTGGAGGCTAAAAAACTGTGAGCTAGCTCACACTAACTCAGCTTAGAGGGAACACTGCTCCTGAGTTGTTCTTTCCCCACAAGGAGTGTGCAGTCATGCTCTCGGTGATATACAGAACGGCCGTCGCCTTTCTGTGTACCTCCTAAAATAACATGTTTAAATAATAAAGCTTAACAGGAGGGGAAAATCGGATTTCAGATCAAGTATAATACTTTTTGTCTAATCCGTGCTTACGGCTGGCTCTGATTTAAGTAAGGCTTTAAAAAAAAATCGATAGAACAGAGGAATACGCAGGCATGTTAATCGATGCCTTGTCGCGGGGCTTGGCACCGAACTCGTTAGAGGCGTCTTGATCAAGAACACGGCCTTTGAACATCAGTTTGGAATTCAAATGAGGCCTCAGACCCACGTGCCTTGAATGAAAAAACGTTCATCGCTAAAGGCAATGGGTAATCCCTTCTAAATAACCTATACAGACCATTAGGAGAAAAAGCAGATTTTTTCCAAAAATCAAAGTTATAATACCTTGGAAGGTTTTTGCGTGCCTTTCTGGAGCGTTCAGCAAAGCCCGGAAACTAGACGATTAAATGGCATCTGGAAGGTAGGGTTGTCAGTTCCAGGTTGGGAAATACCTGGAGATTTTGGGGTGGAGCCTGAAGAAGACAGGTTTTGGGGAGTGGTATAATACCATAGTGTAGGGTTGCGAAACCCCCAATGGGGGTGGGGTTTTCCTCGGTTTTGGGCCCCCCGATCCGCTGCCGGCCAGCTGGCCAGAAGGGGAGCCCCGCCCCTGAAGGGATGTCATCTCACTGCCAGCAATACAAGGAGGCTCTGGTATTTGGGCAAAATTCTGTGGTAAGAACGGCTTCTACCACAGTTTTTGCCCCATTACCAGAGCATCCCCATCCTGGAAGTGATGTCACCGCATTGCCAATGACATTGTTGAAATGCTGGACCAGGCTTCCCCTTTTGCTGCTTTAGTCATGCCGGCCACATGACCATGGAAACGTCTTCGGACAGCGCTGGCTCTTCGGCTTGGAAACAGAGATGAGCACCGCAACCCTAGAGTCGGATTCGACTGGCTTTCGAGCAAGGGAACCTTTACCTTTACCTTATTGCTCCCACAATGGTCGCTAGGATGTCACTGGCAACGTAGTCCCTTTTTAATTATCCAAGAAACTTTGTATCCAAGTATTTATTTATCCAAGTAACCATTTTTTATAGTCCAACCCAGGCCTGTAGCTATGGGGGAGCTTTGGGGGGGGCTCCACCCCCTTTCTGAAAGGCACAGCCCCACAAGAATTTCTCCTGTAAATGCTATTTTTTCAATAATTTTAAAACATTTTTTAAAAGGTGTGCTCTCCTTTAAGCAGAGCGGGGTCCTGTAGTTGACTAATTCCCACACTGAGCAAGGGGGGTTGGAGTAGGTGACCTCTAGGACCCCTTCTAACTCTCTGTGTCAAAAAAACTGGTCTCCTTTAAGAGACTTTTCTGCCTAAGTGTTAGCTTTCTGGACTATAGACAGGGCTCATTCCCTGCAGGAGCGCACAGGAGCAAAGCTCTGGCAGTAAGGAGCCCAGGGGGTGGGCACATGCAGCAAGCCCCGCCCCCTTCTCCCAGCAGCCCCCCCCTCACCTTTCCCAGCCCGCTGGCCGACCCAGCGGAGCACTGCCATGAGCTGGCCCTCAAGCTGCTCCATCACTAAAGGGCTCTGCCTGTCCTCATGCTGGCCCTGGTGCAGTGCCTCTGCAAGGCGGGCCCCAGTGACTCCTGTGAGGCCTGCAAGGAGCTCTCCCATGGCCTCCTGCACCTACTCGGCCTCCTCCTGTGCTTCTGCCCTGCCACCGCCCTGGCCCCCTACCAGTTCAAGGCCATGCACGTCCTCCGCGCTGCCCTCCTCAACCCAGGAGCAGCCACGCACTTTCCTACACTTGCTGGCCATCCAAAGAGTCCAGTGGCACCTTTAAGACCAAGGTTTATTCAGGTACAAGCTCTCCCTCCCCTGTGAGGGCAGATCTGCGTGCTCCACCCCCCCCAGCTAGCAATCCAAAGGAGTCCAGCGGAACCCGTGGTGGGTGTTGCCTTCTGACACACTTCCGGTGATGTCAGGGGGTGTGGCATATGCAAATAAGTTATGCTAATGAGCTCCTGCACCTCTTTTCCCACAAAATGACCCTTGACTGTAGAAGTCATCAACCCCTTTCTGCCGGCTTCTTCTCGGAATTGTTGCTTAGGCTGGCAGAGGTGATTAACTTGCAGCAGCTGTGAACTGTCGTCTCAAGTGGTTGACAGCTTGCAATTCAGAGATCTGTCCTGGTAACAGCTTTCTGTTCGTTAAATGGCTTTTCTTTCTGCACTGAGAACTTCAGCCCCATCCCACACAAAATTTGCCCCACAAGCCACAAAATGGTGGCTACGGGACTGGTCCAACACTTTTACCTGTGCAGGAAAACCTTCTTGAATAATTCGGTTTTGCACAGTTTGGGACTGGAAGCCTTCCTGACTTACTCCGACAGGCAGCTCCATAAGGTGGGGGCCTCCTTCTTAAACTCCAAAGGCCAGTATGCTTTATAATTCCCTGCTCCTTACATACCATAAAGCAGGGGTGTCAAACATGCGGCTCAGGGGCCAGTTTAGGCCCCCAGCGGGCTTCTATCAGTCTCCTGCTTCAGGTTCTGTTGCTGCTACTGCATCATAGCTTATGTTGCCAGACTCTCTCAATCGCTCAGCCATTTCATGTTTTCCCCTGGGTCCTGAGTCAGAACTCAGAGCATGAGAATTCTGAGGTGAATGTCGATAAATCAAAATAGGTTTCTGCTTACAGTTACACACTTGAGTGTCATACTCAAGATTGCAACAGGACAGACATTTTGATGCTGCTGCTGCTTCTGCCATCATAGCTTACGTCGCGCGATTCTCTCAGTCGCTCAGCCATTTCATGTTTCCCCCTGGGTCCAAGACTCAGAACTCTGAGCATGAGAATTCTGTGGTGAATGTCGATAAATCAAAAGTGGGTTTCCAGCTGACAGTTACACACTTGAGCAGTCATACTCAAGATTGCAACAGGACAGACATTTTGGTGCCGTAATTCAGAGGAAGTGGTGTCAGTTATCAGATACCGTTAAATCAACAAAATATTATATATACCTTTCGATTTATTTAATCGCCCAATCCGGCAGAACTGCTGGCCCTGAGCGATAATTACAGTTACTCATGTAGACAGTGGACTAACAGTAATTCATAGGGGATGAGGGAGGACACAACATATAAATCTTTTTAAATTGCACACTTTGTGTGTGCAAAATATTGCAAGAGTGCTCATGTTTTAAGCATGTTTTTATTTTAAGTTTTAAGCAAATCTCGGTGTTGTGTCCTTTATAAAGTCTATCTCTCCGCTACCTGGCATTACATTTTATGACACACACATGGCCCAGCCCAACACGGTCTCATTGATGTCAGATCCAGCCCTCGTAACAAATGAGTTCGACACCCATGCCATAAATGATCCTGCCTCATTTTGAAGGGTGAGGAGGAGGGAGAGAAAGAGAGGCAAGCGGAAAAGTCCATCTCGAAGGATTACATGACCCTTGGGTACACGGGCTGGGTTAACCAAGGTTCCCACTGGAACAGGAATAGTGAAGAGTCACATAATGTTCTTTCTTCTTCTCCCTCTTGCTGCCGCACATAGCAAACGGAAGATGTGGGTTGCCAGGGGTAACTGGGAAACTGACCCATCTCGCCTCGCTCAGGAGGGGTCTAAATATGGATGGAGACGGCTAAATTTAGGGTCCGGCGCTTGAAAATCAGATCAGGCTCGATGCTTTTAAGCGACACAAACAGTTCTGGGATTACGTATCCTGGGAGTGAGGAACTACTGCTGAGGAGATTTTGAGACGTTCCAGCGATGGCACACTTATGTCCGAAAGCACAGATTTGATAAATTGGCCCTCCCGGAGCGCTTGGGCAAGCAAGGAAGGGTTTAATGAATCTGCGTTTGGGGGACTGGGTTGGAAATTGGGGCTCTGAAATCCTTCAGTTCTCCCTCTCTCTCAATGTGCATTCCTGGATTCTCTAAAAACCAGCCTCCCCCCATCCCCGCAGGCAAGCGACAGGGACATCAGCCGGATCACGAGGCCGTACGAAGGCCAGGAGCACCGTCGAATTAATAAAACGAAGCCAAAAAACAAAAAAAAATTAAAAAGCAGTCAGGTTCAAAGCGACGAGACCGGCTTGCCTTTGCCTTTTGGAAAGTGTTTAAAACAGTTGTAAACAAGTCAGCGAGCATAGATACAGTCTCCATAGCAGCCTGGCAACAGTTAAGGGTTCCTTCCAAACATATCCAAAAGGAAACTAAAAATAGTCTGGACAGTGTCAAAATATGTGTGTGTGGGTATAAGTATATAGATATATATATTTGGATAACAGTACACAAAAAAGAGGAGTTTGCCTCTCGACATCACTCCGGCGAAAAGGAGACGCGGAACAGATTTGGGGGTGACCTGGGGGGGGAGTGCAGGGGGGAAGGGTTTTTCTTTTCTCTTTTTTGAACGACGGCGCAATAAGTTTAGCAATGGGCAAACGGCATTCTTATTTTAATCTGCATAAATGGCGGTGCCGCGTGCCTAATTCAGAAGGAACGAGGGTCGCCAACCTCCAGGTGGCACCTGGAGAGCCCCCCCGCCACTAATATAATTGACCTCCAGATGGCCAAAATCAGTTCCCCAGGAGAACATGGCTGCTTTGGTGGGTGGGCTCCTGGCCTGTAGCTATGGCATGGCTACTGGGGGTGCCGCCCCCTTCCTTAAAAGGCTGGGCCTGTTGCTTCTTAAAGCCCCCCAGCTTCTTCCCAAAAGCATTTAAAGGATCCTTTAAATGCTTTTGAGAAGAAACGGGGGTGGGGGTGGCGGCACATCCCTCTCCCTTCCCTCCTGCAAGATCTAAAGGGCACTTCAGCTGATCAGAGGGGATCACGTGGCCCGCCAATCAGTTGAAGGGCCCTTTAAATCTTGCGGGAGGGGAGGGAAAGGGGCACACGCCACCAACGCTCCCCTCAAGTTGCGGGGTCTTGTGAGCAAACATTCAACTTTGTGAGTGACTGGCATTAAAGTGGTGAGTGAGCGATTTGGCTACGGCATCAATTAGAAGAAGTAGAAGAAGAGGAAGAAGAGACTGGATTTATACCCCGCCCTTCACTCGGAGTCTCAGAGAGGCTTCCGAACTCCTTTCCCTCCCCCTCCCCACAAACAGACCCCATGTGAGGTAGGTTGGGCTGAGAGAGCTTATACCCAGGCCTTTTTTTTGGTAGAAAAAGCCCAGCAGGAACTTATTAGCATATTAGGCCACACCCAATAGCAGAAACTCATTAGCCTATTAGGCCACACCCCCGACAGCACAGCTCATTAGCATATTGGGCCACACCCCCATGTCTTCCCTTGGCTTGCTCGGACACCCCACGACTGCAGGGAGTCCGGGCAAGCTGGCCCTTGGACAGGCCGGAGAAGGCACGGGGAGGCATTTAAATGCCTCCCCAATCCTTCCAGGGCCCCCCCTGGCCCACCTGCCTCAGAGTTGCCGGGTGGGGGTCTCTCTTGAGGCCTTCCCTCTGTAGCCATGCATGCAGAGGTTTTGGCTGTAGTGGGCGTGGCCGACTCTGAAGCCAGCCGGAACGCCGTTCCTGTGCGTTCCTGCCCCAAAATAGCCCTGATCATTATCAATATCTATTTTTACCCCTTTTGTTTTTTATTTTTGGCAATCTCATCTAATGTTAATAAAAAGTAAATCTGCATATTTTTCAATGAAACCCTGTCTGTAATATTTGTTCATGTCATGCGGCTCTCAAACATCTGACGTTTATTCTATGTGGCTCTTACATTAAGCAAGTTTGGCTACCCCTGGAGTAGAGCAAGGGGGAAGGTTAACTCTCTTCTGCCGAGATGATTGTTGCCTGGGTGGAAATAACACCCATGAAGTGCTGGCATTCCCACAGGGGAAACAGATCCATACTAATGCTCCCTCTAAGCTGCGGAGTCTCGTGAGCAGAAATTCTACTTTGTGAGCTACGGGCATCAAAGTTGTGAGCGAGCCATTTGGCTCCTGCATAAACTAGTTTGTTCTGGAGCCCTCCCTTCCTGAGTGGAGACAAAAATCTGTGAGCCGGAGGCTAAAAAACTGTGAGTTAGCTCACACTGACTCAGCCGAGAGGAAACACTGATCCACACCTGTACGTTTTCCCCAGGAAGGGTAAAAGCAGTTTGTAGCAGCTTCTTCCACTGGCCAACTATATACCATCCCGTGGACCACCCCTAGTTCCCATTGGTGGGTTTGAATTTCCTGCCAAGGTTCCTATTGGTGCCCTGTTTGGGGTTTCAGGATCCTAGTCCCTATTGTCTCTTGAGCTGCAAGCCCTGGTAGATGTCGCTGTCGCCTGGTGGCGGTCAGCAGACATAACACCTCCCTCCCTCTCTTTCTTCTTCTTCTTGTAAAACTTCTCCAGGTAACCTTGTCATTGCTGTGAGTGGGGTGGGGGGAGAGACATCTTTTACTGTTCTGGAATGTGGGAGGAACTCTGAGTCTCCAGTCTCCCTGATTTAGAGTGTCTGTTCTGCTTCTTATCAAATCACCTGACTTTGGGTCTCATGCTACCCTGGCATGGGGAATTTACTGATCTGAGGTGTTTTCTTTCATGGCTTAGCACGCGCACGAAATGTACCCATTGGCTTATAGGTGGGGGGGTAGTTTGAATGGACTATAATTGCTATTGCTTTGTATCATCTGACATCACTGACAAAGAACTGGTTCATGCAGCTCTATGACTGGTCTTTAATAAACACTATCTTCTTATGAAGCCTGGTGTTTGACTGACTATCTGGAGAACTTGACAAAAACAATCTCGGAGGCTACATTTTCAAAAGGGGAGGGGGGAGAGACATTTAAAAGAAGTTCACGAGAAACTGAGGTGGCCAACCGCCTGGAGAACTGTCTAGCTTTAATAAAGGCTTTGTGAGATGTTATTTGCCAGGTGCCCAGGCTAGACCAAGGTTTTCAGATCTTGGAAGTGAAGCAGGGCCAGCCCTGGTTAGTACTTGGATGGGAGACCACCAAGGAAGTCTAGGGTTGCTACGCAGAGGCAGGGAATGGCAGACTCACCTCTGCCCTGAACTGGACGGCCCAGGCTAGTCTGATCTCAGAAGTAATGAATAAATATACACTGCGAGACATTTTTGTATATTAATGTGTTCTGTTTATAACAAACATTCTAGAAAGTGCGTTGTGTATTCTTATAACATCCTAATCAGGGGTTTGACTGTTAAAATACCGATGCGAAATTGACTGGTAGTTGTTACCTTGTACGAACTGTATGTTATTGCGATATTGAATGCACCGAATATCAGTGTTCCCTCTAAGCTGTGGAGTCTTGTGAGCAAAAATTCTACCTTGTGAGCTCCTGGCATTAAAGTTGTGAGCGAGCGATTTGGCTGCTGCATAAATTAGTCTGCTCTGGAGCCGTCCCTTCCTGAGCTGAGACAAAAATGTGTGAGCTGGAGGCTAAAAAACTGTGAGCTAGCTCACACTAACTCAGCTTAGAGGGAACACAGCTGAATATATATATATTTATACACCTGATTAGGATGTTATAATAGCACACGATGCACTTTATAGAATGTTCATTATAAATAGAACACATTAATTTAGAAAAGTTTCTTGCAGTGTGTATTTATTCGTTACTCGACCTTTCTAATATCACAGCTTGAGTTGCTACAGCTGGTTTTTTCCCCCGAACGTATCTCAGAAGCTAAGCAGGCTCGACCCAGGTTAGTCCTGGGATGGGAGACCGCCAAGGAAGCCCAGGGTTGCCGTGCAGAGGCAGACAATGGTGAACCACCTCCGTCCTGACTTGGGTGGTCCAGGCTAGCCTGACCTCATCAGATCTTGGAAGCTAAGCAGGGTCAGTTCACCTGGAGGAAATGGCCGCTTTGGGAGGTGGACTGTATGGCATTAATTCCCCATCGAAGTCCCCCCTCTCCCCAAACCCCGCCCTCCTCAAGCTCCGCCCCCAAAATCTACAGGTATTTTCCAGCCCATATCTGGTAACGCTAACAATGACATTCGGAAATCTGAAAAACGGCAATATGGCTGACGGGCCTAGTTGCCTACCCTGAGTCTGGAAGTACCAGGAAATTTAAGGGCAGAGCCTGAAATGGGTGGGGTTTAGTGAGGGGAGGGGCCTCGGTAGGGTCTGTAATGTACCCAGAGCGGAACATGGGTCCAGGCCAGCCATGTGCTCAAACCAGTTCCAGCTGGTCCGACACATGGCTGGACGAAGGCCTGAGCTTCGCTCCTGAAGACCATGGACAGTAGGATCCGAGCTCCCTTCCAGTCAGGGGACTAGGTTCCAGGTAGTTAATGCAATCAATCTATATAGTCCAATCACGAATGTGTGTGTGTTGGGGTGTGCGTTTCTTGGGGAATATAGGCCGGCCTGCGAGCCAGCTTAAGTTGTCTTGTTCTCAACCTGGAAAGAAAAGTATGAACTGATTTCACTCTACGGACTCGTCAGTCTCAGTACTTTTCAGGTCTAACGCCATGCAGTCCCCCCTTCCAAAGCAGCCATTTTCTCCAGGGGAAGTGGAATATACCTGAGGTATATTCCCCACACAAGCCCCAGAGAGCTTTGCGACCTGCGAATCAAGACCTGTTGGTGGTCCCTGGCCCGAGGGGCATCCGCTTAGCCTTGACCCTGGCCTCGGCCTGGTGGAACGTGTTACCATTCCGTGGGGCCTGCGAAGCGGAGCTGTTCCGCCAGGCCTTCGGCTGAGGCGGCAGGCGTCCAATAAAATCTTGACCTCCCCACCCCGCTGAAGCTGCAATATGGCCCAGGTTAAGAAGAAGTTCGAGAGACTAATGGCACCAGCTGGATAAATAGTGCCCTCGGTTTTAAAGTATGTTGTTTGAAATTTCTTTAATTGTTTATGTCTATACTTTATATGTTTGGAATTTTGATATGTTCGGATAATGTGCCACGTGATCTGCCCCGAGCCCGCTTGCGGGGAGGGCAGAATATAAATTTGAATTGTAATGTATCCATCTATGACCACGTGCGAGGCGAGGTCTCCACACGGTCCGGCGAAGCGCCCGAGCTTCGCTCCCAGAGACAATGGCCGAGCGGCTCCTAGGCCCGAGCCACTCAGAGGGCTAGGCTCCCGGCCATAAGCCTATAGAACTCTCAGCCACTGTTATAGCCTGTCACAAGTGTGGGATGTGTTTGGGGTGTGGGGTTTAATGCACATATAAGCCGGCCCGCGAGCCGGGAGGTTTATCTTGTTCTTCACCTAATAAAAGTATGAGAGCTGAAATCACTAGTAAGTCTCAGTACTTTTCAGAATAATAAATACATACATATTTTAAATTTTAAAAAATGACAGCTGAATAGGGGATCTGTGCTGTCTGGAAATCTGTTGTAATTCCACAAAATCTCCAGCCCTCCCCCCCAACCTGGACGTCGGCAACCCGACCAACGGCACATTCTCCTCATATAGCCAAAAACTGGTGGAGCTGTTTGCCATCAACGGGATTGGGGAAACGTCAACAGTGTAACGCTCCCGTGTGCCCAGAAGCATTGTTTTGACATGCGAGGGATTCTTTCTTTTTTTACTTGAAGCTTTTGCCACATGGCTTTGAGCGTCGCTTAACCGTCCTTGGCAAAACACTGTCAGCTGTTCTGCAGCACTCTGGCGTTGGCCGATCGCTTCTCTTCAAGGCAAAATCTGTAAACATATTGTCTCGCCTGACAGGAACATGGAGAAACAATGTCCTAAGGATTTCTGTCGTGAGTGGATTTCCTCGCTTCCTTTTGCCTTCGCTCTGTTCTTCTGTGGCGGTGGTGATCCGTCTGTGCTATTTAATGGCTCTGTTATATCGACTGGAGGTTTTCCTGACTGGAATGGAAGCATCTAGAAAAGGCTAAAAAGCCTAGCTATTATCCCTCTTCTGGGAGTCAGTAAGGTGCAGTGGCTAAAAGGTTGGCGTTGGATCTAGAAAACCCCATAATTTATATCCCACCTCAGATACAAAGCTCACTGAGGAGGCAAGTTTAGGGTTGTCAGGCCTGGCCTGTTGACCAGTGGGAAACCAGAGAATGGGGCCAGTGTTCCCTCTAAGCTGAGTTAATGTGAGCTAGCTCACAGTTTTTTATCCTCCGGCTCACAGATTTTTGTCTTAGCTCAGGAAGGATGGCTCCAGAGCAAACTAGTTTATGCAGTAGCCAAATCACTCGCTCACAGCTTTAATGCCAGTAGCTCACAAAGTAGAATTTTTGCTCACAAGACTCCACAGGTTAGAGAGATCATTGGATGGGGCCATGGTGGGCAGCCATCGTGACTGTATGAGGTCACTTCTGGGAAAACCAGGAAGTGACATCATCCTCTCTTGGAATTGCCCCAAACTCTATTATTTTACCATAGACTGGAGATTCCAAGTGAGGCATGACATCACCTCTGGGTTTCTCCTGGAAGTGATGTCACGACATCTCAGAATGTGGGGAGGGTTTCGTCCTCCCAAGAGCTGCTGGAGTGCTGGTGGGCATAAAGCAACCCTAGGCAAGTTGTTCTCTCTCAGCTTAACCAACCTCAGAGGGCTGTTAAGAGTCTAAAAATCCCTCTCTCTGAAATTCTTGATGGGGAAAAAGGGATATGCGTGAAAGATTGATATATCTGATAGCTGTAGCATGGCAGTGCCAAGGGTTATGGTCAAAACAAATCGAGAAGGAAGAAAACTTTTTTGATACCTCAAACATAAGGTGCCAATGCTGAAAAGGCCCTGTCTTCCATCTGAGTTTCTGCCCATCGTGGAAAATATAAGGCTACACTGAATGCTTCGGTTACCTACATCACTTCCAGGTCACGAAGGTACATCACTGAAACACTGGGTTTTCCTCCCTACTCCCGGTGAGCATGTCCCCCACCCCCAGCCAGCTGCTCAGAGGGACCTGGTAACCCTAGTCCATAATGTCATGCTGACAAACACCTTTCCTGGTGGCCACTGAGTGCTTTTAGAAACTGGGTGGCGCTCCAACTCAGTGGGCATTCTAATTGGCCAGTGGAGAGCCTATTGGCTTGCCAGATTAAGACAACATGGCTTCAGTGGCAACTGCCTCCACAGCGCTGGTTTTATTCTCTCACACTCCTCTTTCCCCAGTGTATTTTTTAAAAAAATTACTCCTCTTGTCCCCTGCACTTGGGTTTCCTCTGTATTTCTGTGTGTGGCTCACTCTCTTGCGGAGGCCATTTTGTGGTTAGCTCCGCCTCCGACAGCCGCCATTTTGTGGAGGCACCCACCACGCTGTGTCAGAATTCCAAAGCTGCTGACATGCTCAAAAAGGCTGGGGACCCCTGATCTAGAGACAGCCCTTTTCCTCTGTGTGTGTGTGTGTGATATTGTGTGTGTGCCACTTCCTCTTCGTTTTACGCCGCGTTCACATCGCCAGCTTCAAAATATCCTACACGCCATTTGTCTGGCTTTGGCAGGGTACAGCGTGCAGCCAAGTGAACATACCAAATACACTCTGTACTGATGGGAGCGGCGCCATCTGTGAACCGGAGCATGGGTTTCCAGTACTTTATAGCAATCGTGCTCGGCACTTGCCACATGCTGGCAATTGGGCTTCAGATTTCTGTGGAAACATTAACTCATTAGTAGCTGGAAACTTGCATGTGATCCTACGACGGACAAAGATTCAGGGCCAGATAGACCGATTTATGATCAAACACACCAGGTTTGAACAGCCAGGGTACATTCAGGCGCATTCTTGACAGGCTGGGAACTGTCTTCCCCGAGAACAGGGTGTCCCCAGGCTTTTTGAGTCTTTCTGAGCCTGTGGGCGCCTTTGGAATTCTGACACAGTGTGGTGGGTGGAGCTACAAAATGGCTGCTACAAAATGGCTGCCATCACGACTTGCTTTCGGTCAGACAGTGACGTTCCTTGTGCCGTGGTGGCAGCCACTACTGAAACTTGGTTTCGAAAAATCCACCCAAGCAATCAACTCTCCAGTGGCCAATCAGAAGCCTTGCTGGGCAAAAGCCCCACCTGGCCCCGCCCATTTCCTAAAAACACTTGGCAGGTGCCAGGAAAGGTGTTGGCAGCTGCCATGGTGGGACCCACAGGCACTGCGTTGGGGATCCGTGTCCTAGAAGCTCAATGAAATCTCTGTTGGAAATATGTGTATTGCGAGGTCTAAATTCAGTCATTATAGGGTTAATGTGTTTACCTCGTGTGCTGTTGTTTAGACTGACCTGGAAGGGAAACCCAGCACAAAGCCAATGGGGAGAAAGCCCGGGAAACTGGAGTCTATTTACTCACAATCATCGATTAATATATTCAGGTGATTTCCTTCTAGGGTCAAGAAGAAAGAAGAATCGCCATTACTAACTTGTGTGTCTGTTGTTGTAAAGTAACTGCAAGCATGTAGTCTTAAGTGTTTATTGTTTTGTAGATTTCCCATGTACCTTTCCCCTTAGAAATAAACATTTTTACACAGAAAGAAAATGTCTCCTCTCCAGTGAACAAAGATCCATTACGAGCTCTGAATATTTAACTATTTTTACCAATTTTCCAACATATTCGACCTGTGTGCCTTCTCAAAAGCATTATGAGACTTTTTAATATAGACTGGTGTAGTTTTAAGTACCACCTACTCCCATATAAACCTACCCAAGAACCACTCCAGTGATCTTCAAAGGCTACAGTTGCCTCTGCTGTCTGAGGCTAGACGGGTAGCCGCCCAAGGAAGGGCCTTCTCCTTCCCCAGGGAGTATTCTTCTGTCTCCCTGTATCGGTGTCTTTCGCCAGCCGGAGAAGAATTTGTTTGGTGTAGTGGTTAAGTGCACGGACTCAAATCTGGGAGAACTGGGTTTGATTCCCCATTCCTCCACTCGCAGCTGCTGGATGACCTTGGGCAAGCCATTGTCCTGTCAGAGCTGTTCTCCCAAGAGCAGTCCTTGAAAGAGCTCTCTCAGCCCCGCCTACCTCACAGGGTGTCTGTTGTGGGGAGGGGAAGGGAAAGGAGTTTGTAAGCCGCTCTGAGACTCCGAGTGAAGGGCGGGGTATGAATCCAATCTCCTCCTCCTCCTCTTCTTCTTCTCCTTTTTCTGTTTTGTCTGGCATACCCCCAATAACTGTTATTGGCCCTTTTCCCTGCTTGTGGGTTTATCTGTTGCAACTGTTTAAAATATTTTATATATTCGCATGCGAAGTACTTTCTCAGTGTTTGAAATGTTCACCGTTTTGATGTCTCAGATATTTAATATGTTCATGTCTGAACTATTTTAAGGTGTGAAATGTTTTAAACCACTTTGGGAACCCTGATTTGGATAGAAAGGTGGTGAAGAAATGTTTTCAAATAAAAAAGTTTCTATTTTGTACAGCCATTTCATGAAATATACAATTTGCATTCTGTTATTTCATTCCTTCACTACCTAAGCATTTGGTGGGACAGAAAGATAAACGAATAAGAAATCAAAGGAATCGGCGGCGGATTCTTCCGTCATTTGTCCACGATTCTCCATTTCTGTTCTAACGTTGGATTCGAGTCCAATCACACCTTAGAAACCAACAAAATATTAGGGGGAGGGTCAGTTTGGTGTAATGATTAGGAGCGCAGACTCTGATCTGGAGAACCGGGTTTGATTCCCCCACTCCTCCACATACAGCTGCTGGTTTGACCTTGGGTCAGTCATGAGTTCTCTCAGAGCTGTTCTCTCAAGGGCAGTTCTCCAGGGAGCTCTCTCAGCCCCACCGACCTCACAGGGTGTCTGTTGTGGGGAGGGGAGGGAGGGGAAAGGAGATTGTAAACCGCTCTGAGACTCCTTCGGGTAGTGAAGGGCAGGGTATAAGTCCAGTCTCTTCCTCTTCTTTACAATGTGGGGAGGGTGGGATATAAGTCTAATAAATAAATAAATAAATGAGTCCAATCTCCTCCTCCTCTTCTTCTTCTGCTTCTCCTCCTCCTCCTCCTTCTCCTCCTCCTCCTCCTGTTCTCCTCCTCCTTGTTCTCCTCCTCCTCTTCTTCTGCTTCTCCTCCTCCTCCTCCTTCTCTTCCTCCTCCTCCTCTTCCTCTCCTCCTTGTTCTCCTCCTCCTCCTCCTCTTCTTCTGCTTCTCCTCCTCCTCCTCCTCTTCCTCTCCTCCTTGTTCTCCTCCTCCTCCTCCTCTTCTTCTGCTTCTCCCCCTCGTCCTCCTTCTCTTCCTCCTCCTTGTTCTCCTCCTCCTCCTCCTCCTCCTCTTCTTCTGCTTCTCCTCCTCCTCCTTCTCGTCCTCCTCCTCCTCTTCCTCTCCTCCTTGTTCTCCTTCTCCTCCTCCTCCTCCTCTTCTTCTGCTTCTCCTCCTCGTCCTCCTTCTCTTCCTCCTCCTCTGTCCTCTCCTCTGTTCTCCTCCTCCTCCTCCTCTTCTTCTGCTTCTCCCCCTCATCCTCCTTCTCTTCCTCCTCCTTGTTCTCCTCCTCCTCTTCTTCTTCTGCTTCTCCTCCTCGTCCTCCTTCTCTTCCTCCTCTTCTTCTCCTCCTTCTCCTCCTCCTCTTCTTCTTCTGCTTCTTCTCCTCCTCCTTCATCTCCTTCTTCTTCTCCTTTTTTCCTTCTCCTCCTCCTCCTTCATCTCCTTCTTCTTTTCCTTCTTCTCCTCCTCTTCCTCCTCCTCCTCCTCCTCCTCCTCCTTTGCTACTGGACTCGAATCTGACTGTCCCACTGCAGACAAACATGGCTACTCTCTGAAATGATGTTCTCATGTTGATTATCTCAGATGGTGCTTGAGGACCTCCAATTCACCGTGAATCTTTCTCTCAATTGCCATGGAAATTTCACTTGTGTGGGCTTCTTGGCCCTTGGGCCACCCAGATGGCATCCAGGACGTTTCAAAATCAGTGCCACAGGCCCGCGGTCACCATGCTGGTGAAACAATCACCCACTTAGAATGTGCTTGGGATCTCGTTACCTGAGAAGACCAATTATGACCTGAGGCACCCAGGTAACGCCACACCTGTTTGACAGCCATGAGGTCAGACAGGTATCCATTCCGTGGCTCTGAATCACTTTCCGGTATTGGAGTGCGTCTGATATGAAGCGGGTGACCTGTGAGGTGAAGGGAAGTCACTTTCTAAGAAAAAGAAAAAACTATGCTCAGCTTCTATGACTGGGCAGAACCGTGCTTTGTTAACCAAATATCTCAATAAAGTCGGGTGAAAGGTGCCCACATTGGAAACTCTGCTTCTGTTTAAAAGAGCCTTTGATGGAGGTGGAGATTTTTGTCTGATGGTTATTTTGCAGGTTTGTAAAATCCCGCTTGTTGGGGGAGAGGTTCATTTTGGTTCACACCGTTTTACACTTTCTGGAGCCCTGATGTTTGTAAGCTACGTTGGGCTTCTGCGGACTGGGGAGAAAGCCGGAAAGAAATGTTATAATGACTGAATAAACAAGGCATCCAAGCTCTCTGACAGGGGTCCCCAACCTTTTTAAGCCTGCGGGCACCTTTGGAATTTTGACACAGCGCACTGGGTGGAGCCCCAAAATGGCTGCCGCCGGAGGCGGAGATTGCCACAAAATGGCTGCCGTGGTGAAGACCCTTCTGCTGCGGTCACCTAACCCTAACCCTGCCCCGATGACACTTTTAAAAATCTGCACAGCCGATCAGATCTCCAGGGGCCAAATAGAAGTCTGTCTGGGCAAAAGCTCCAAAAAACAAAACAAAAAAGAGAGAGAATCACAGGGAAATATGTACCAAATAAGACGAAACCATGACAAACTTACTAATCAACAATTCTTATGATTTCATTTGGTGTCTTTAGATTTTTAAATAAGCAGTGCAGTATACATAAATTCATAGAATTTATACATTTCATAGAAAACTAGAATCATAGAATCATGGGATGTTAGAGTTGGAAAGGGGTCTTGCAGGTCATCTAGTCCAACCCCCTACACTCTGCAGGAGCGTAGCCAGAATCTTTGTTTCTTCTTTTATAAAAGTCCAAAGCCTCTGTAGATCATGATGTGTTTTGGGTTTTTTTAATCAAAGTCCTCATATTAAAAAATCCATCAGTTGGAACTAAGTCTTCATATGCAGAAAATTCATCAATTGGGAAGAGTCTTCTTAAAGAGAATGCATTTCACACCCTCATTAGTGCTGTGTAGAGTATCCAGAGTTACAACCAATCTTCAGAGCTTATGAAGAAGAAGAAGAAGAAGAAGAAGAAGAAGAAGAAGAAGAAGAAGAAGAAGAAGAAGAAGAAGAAGAAGAAGAAGAAGAAGAAGAAGAAGAAGAGGAGGAGGAGGAGGAGGAGGAGGAGGAGGAGGAGGATTGGATTTATACCCCGCCCTTCATTACCCAAGGGAGTCTCAGAGCAGCTTACAATCTCCCTTCCCTTCCCTTCCCTTCCCTTCCCTTCCTTCCCTTCCCTTCCCTTCCCTTCCCTTCCCTTCCCTTCCCTTCCCTTCCCCACAACAGACACCCTGTGGGGTAGGTGGGGCTGAGAGAGCTCTGACAGAAACTGCTCTTTTTCAAGAACAGCTGTGCTGGAACTACGGCTTGCCCAAGGTCATCCAGCTGGCGCAAGTGGGGAATCAAACCCAGTTCTCCCACATTAGAGTACGCACACTTAACCACTACACCAAACTGGCTCTCAGAAGAGACTGGATTTATATCCTGCCCTTCACTCAGGAGTCTCAGAGTAGCTTACAAACTCCCTTCCCTTCCCCTCCCCACAACAGACACCCTGGGAGGCAGGTGGGGCTGAGAGAACTTCTGACAGAAACTGCTCTTTTTCAAGAACAGCTGTGCCAGAGCTTGTGACTGACCCAAGGTCACATCAGCAGGTGCAAGTGGAGGAGTGGGGAATCAAACCCGGTTCTCCCAGATTAGAGTCCGCGCACTTAACCACTACACCAAACTGGCTCTCTGACAGGGATTTACTATTTACTTACTCAAAACACTTACTCCACTTCTCATGGAAATGGCTGCTTTGGAAGGTGGGCTGTATGGCGTTAGACCTTACTGAAGTCCCTCCCTTTCTCAAACCCCGCCCTCCTAGGCTCCACCCCCCAAATCTCCAGGCATTTCCGAACCCAGAGTTGGCAACCCTATGTAGTGCTTAAGAGTGTTGGACTAGAATCTGGGAGACCCAGGTTCGAATCCTCACTCTGCCACACTGGGTGACCTTGGGCCAGTCACGCTCTCTCGGCCTAACCTTCCTCACAGGATTGTTGTGAGGATAAAATGGAGGAGAGAATGGTGTAAGCCACGTTGGGTCCATATTGGGGGGAAACGCCGGGTACAAACGAAATAAATAAATGCAACAAAAGTGTGGACAAACCCTGAAGACTAAGGCTATCACCTCTCACATTTCCATGTGCTAGTTTGGTGTAGGTAAGCCAGTTTGGTGTAGGGGTTAAGTGCGCGGACTCTAATCTGGGAGAACAGGGTTTGATTCCCCCACTCCTCCACTTGCACCTGCTGGATGACCTTGGGCAAGCCATAGTTCTCTCAGAGCCGTTCTCAAGGACAGTTGTCTCAGAGCTCTCTCAGCCCCGCCTACCTCACAGGGTGTCTGTTGTGGGGAGGGGAAGGGAAAGGAGTTGGTAAGCCGCTCTGAGACTCCAAGTGAAGGGCAGGGTATAAATCCAATCTCCTTCTCCTCCTCCTCCTCCTCTTCTTCTTCTTTCCTTCCATCAGACATGTACCAGAACTCAGGGCTGTTTTCTCAAGAGCAGTTCTTTCACAGTTCTCTCAGCCCCACCTACCTCACCGGGTGTCTGTTGTGGGGAGGGTAAGGAGTTTGTAAGCCTTTCCGGGGCTCTGGGTGAAGGGCGGGGTATAAATCCAATCTCCTCCTCCTCCTCCTCTTCTTCTTCTTCTTCTTCTCCTCCTTCTCCTTCTCCTTCTTCTTCCCTTCCATCAGACATGTACCAGAACTAGACTGGATCACCCTTGCCGGACTGGGGCAGGTACAAGTGCGGAACAGAGGCAAAGAGAAAGTTTTCCAAAACTGCCTGTTATGTATTGGGACTGGAATATTCCACAACTGTTTTTACCATAGACTGGCTGAGCTTGGCGCTCTAGAACACTAGCCCACCAGGATGCTGGAGGTGACCAATGAGGAAGTTCTGGTTCTGACAATGGCCTTTAGCAGGGGTCATTTCATAAAAGAAGAGATGCAGGAGCTCATTAGCATAACTCATCGACATAATTTATTTGCATATGCCACACCCCCGACATCACCAGAAGTGTGAGAAGGCAACACCCACCGCTCAAGCTCCAGTGTACTGTTTTGGATAGCTAGCTATGGCGGGGGGAGCACACGGATCTGCCCTCACAGAGGAGGGAGAGCCTGTACCTGAATAAATCTTGGTCTTAAAGGTGCCACTGGACTCTTTTGGATGGCCGGCAAGCGCAGGAAAGTGTGTGGCTGCTCATAGGTCAAGGAGGGCGATGTGGAGGATGCACATGGCCTCAAGCAGGTAGGGGGCCAGGGCGGTGGCAGGGCGGAAGCTCAGGAGGAGGCCGAGGAGGTGCAGGAGGCCGGGGTGGAGCTCCACGCAGGCCTTGCAGGAGTCGCTGGGGCCCACCTTCCAGAGGCGCCACGCCAGGGCCAGCATGAGGACGGGCAGAGCCTGGGCGGGCTGGGTGCCATGGCCCAGGCAGTGGCAGAGCAGCTCGAGGGCCAGCTCGCGGCAGCGCTCTGCTGGGTCGGCCAGCGGGCTGGGAAAGGCGAGGGGAGGCTGCTGGGAGCAGGGGGCGGGGCTTGTTACATGTGCCCGCCCCCTGGGCTCCTTGCTGCCGGAGCTGCACTCCTGTGCGCTCCTGCAGGAAATGAGCCCTGATCGTTAGTAGTTGTTTGGATGCTCTTTAAACAGGGATGTTGCCCTAGGTCTTTGCATTGTTCTGCCTGAATCACTAATAAAGCAGAGCTGATCACTAAGCTTGGGGCTGGACCATCCATGGAACCCAGTATTTAACACTGCCTGAACTGCAGACCGGAAGGTCGGTAGTTCAGCAGTTTGAGACCCGAGTGCCTCGTGATGGAGTGAGCTCCCGTCTCTGGCCCCAGCTCCTGCCAACTTAGCAGTTCGAAAGCAAGAAATTGCAAGTCGATAAATAGGTACCGCTTCGGTGGGAAGGTAACAGCGTTCCGTGCACCTCGGTGTCTAGTCATGCCGGCCACATGACCACGGAAATGTCTTCGGACAGCGCTGGCTCTTTGGCTTGGAAATGGAGATGAGCACCGCCCGCTCAAGTCAGATTCAACTAGCTCTCGAGTAAGGAAAACCTTTACCTGTAAGGGCTAATGTATCACTGTGTCAAGCTACCAACAGCCAAAACCTGGAGAACTCCATCAAACATCACTAGTCGCACAATCCTGAAATGTTTTGATCCGCTCTCGAGAATAATCACATCTTCCGCCCCCTCGACTCCATCCACAAATCCGGTTCTGGAGGTTAGATCATTACAGATCTTGGATATTTGCTAATTAGCCTGCGAGAAAATCACATCTCTATCAGGTTCCGAGGAAATAATTTAATCGCTGTACAGGCCTTCGACGGCATGATTGCAATGATTTACAAATCCACCTACTTAACCTGGGTACAGGAACACACTGTTACTCGGAGAAATCACGAGGTAAAAAGAAAACAGGAAAAAAAAGGAGCAGAGATTATTTCCCCCAGTTCTGGCATGGTCCGTAGGCATTTGTGTGTGTTTGTTTCAAAAAAGGTTGCACTGTTAAAACAACTTCCTCCCGTTGGGTTCGCAATGCACAGGCAGAGGTGGGGAACGGCTAGGCTACAAGATAATTACTGCAATTAAAGGGCTTTTTAGCCGCCGCTAATGGCAGTGAGTTACCGCTGACATCCACCAGCGCTTGCATATTAAATATTGACCGGCGAGATGATAATGACGCTAACACTGTGAGGCATTTGACCTTTGACACATGGGATCGGTGCTTCCGTGTGAGTGAGCAATGCCTCGGGATCTAACTGTGGGTCACGGGAGGCGTTGTCCGGGCAGGCGTGGATGGATGGCTATGGGACGCAGGCAGCGTTCCCTCTAAGCTGAGTTAGTGGGGTTTTTTTAGCCTCCGGCTCACAGATTTTTGCCTCAGCCCGGGAAGGAAGGCTCCGGAGCCAACAAATTTATGCTGTAGCCCAGTCGCTCGGCTCACGGCTTGAATGCCAGTAGCCCCCAAAGCAGAATTTTTCCTCACAGGACTCCACAGCTGTAAAGTATTGGGTTTTACGCACGGAGGACTCAGGCTACAGCATGCGTTCAGACGCGTCTATTGTACTTCACAACAAGCATGCAAAACGGCCCTGCAAGGCCGACTATATACACACACGCACCCGGTACCCCCTCAGTCCCATTGGAGGGTTTGAATTTCCCGCCAAAGGTTCTATTGGTGGATACTGGGTGGACCCGGATCCTACAGTTCTTTTGTTCTAAGGGACCAAGCTTTGACCTGCGACCGCGGACCCCTGGTGGCGGCCCGCATACGTAACAACAGCTTAGAGAGAGCATTGGACGCAGGTGCAGCAGGAGGGACTCAAAACACCTCCCATTTTGGAAGAGAACAGTGTGCGGGGGGGAATCTTGGGAACACATCTGCCAGTTTAGAAAGATCTAGGCCAGGCTGCCGTCTCTGTTGTATATTGGAACTAGGGAGCAAAGCCCGTTGTGGTGGAAGACCCCAGAAAGGAAGGGAGGGAGGTGGAAGGGAGAGAGGGTTGGAGGAAGGAAGGAAGGAAGGAAGAGGGGGAAGAGTGAAAGAAAGGAGAGAGGAAGAAAGGAAAAGGGGGAAAGGAAGGGAGGAGGGGCAGAAAAGGGCTTCTCTGGGCCCAGAGAAGGCGTTTTCTGTCCCCCACACACCATCCCCTGGGCCTTCTATGGGGGCAGTAGGCAGTGTGTGGGGGAAGGGCTTCTCTGGGCCTACTGCCCCCATAGAAGGCCCAGAGCATGGTGTGTGGGGGCGGAAAAGGCCTTCTCTGGGCCTACATAGAAGTGAGGCTTCTCTCACTTGCCTCAGCCTTGAGGGCCTGTCCCTGCACTCACACTCCAGACGGTCCTCTCTTGTCGGAGGACTGGAGCAGACTGAGCTGAAAACACTGACCGGGGCTGACATGGGCGGGACTTTGCAAAGCAGCCAGTCAGCCCTGGCCAGTGTCTTCTGACTGCCAGTTCTTGAGCCGAATCAATTATGGCAAGCATAGAATCTTGTGGAACCAAAATTTAAATATATATAAGGACAGGATGTGAATCTGTGCTATACATTCCTATGTTAAGCTTGATTTTAAATGTGGCTCTTCAGCTGTCGCATTATTATTGGCTGGTTTCTGAGAAACCTCTGTACAGAACCAATCACCTTGTACATACGTATCAAAGCGGGAACAATTGTGATTGGACCCTATCTCTGTAATTCTATTGGTCCTTAACTTATTTGGGGCGTGGCTTTGACAGCCCGGGAGAGTTTAAAAGAAGGAGCTGCGCTCCACTGTTTTGTGGGTGTGTTGTTGTGGTGTTCTGAGTTCGAGTTGCTGTTACGAATAAACTGAAATCACTTGCTGAAATCGTATCATTGTTGAGTTCCATACTTAACAGTCTCCCTCCCCATTTTCAGGCATTTAAGCCTCGGTCTGGCTAGGGCTGGCGGCTCCCGGTTGGGAAATACCTGGAGATTTGAAGGGCGGAGCCTGAGGAGGGTGGAGTTTAGGGGAGGGAGGCCCACGGGGATGTGATTCCAAAGCAGCGTGTCCCTCTAAGCTGAGTTAGTGTAAGCCAGCTCACAGGTTTTTGCAGGGCTTTTTTGGTAGAAAAAGCTCAGTAGGAACTCAGTAGCGTAATAGGCCACACCCATCAACAGAAACTCATTAGCCTATTAGGCCACACCCCTGACAGCACAGCTCATTAGCCTATTAGGCCACACACCCCATGTTTCCAGAAGTGTGGTCATCCAGCCACACCCACCTTTTGCCTCTTATTCTGTTTCCTTTGTTTGTTGTCAAAACCCAGGGCCAGTTTGGTATGGTGGTTAAGTGCGCGGACTCTATTCTGGGAGAACCGGGTTTGATTCCCCACTCCTCCACTTGCACCTGCTGATGTGACCTTGGGCCAGTCACAAGCTCTGGCACAGCTGTCCTTGAAAGAGCAATTTGTGTCAGAGTTCTCTCAGCCACACTGACTTCACAGGGTGTCAGTTGTGGAGAAGGGAAGGGAAAGGAGTTTGTAAGCCGCTCTGAGACTCCAGGTGAAGGGCGGGGTATAAATCCAATCTCTTCTCTTCTTCTTCTTCTTTCTTTGTAGCAGGAACTCCTTTGCATGTTAGGCCACACACCCCTAAGGTAGCCAATCCGAATGAGTTTCCACTGTTGGGTGTGGCCTGTTATGCTAATGAGCTCCTGCCGGGCGTGGCCAACTTGGGAGCCAGCTGGAACTCCATTATGTTTTTAGTGTTTTAACTTATTATGAAATGATTAAAAAATAAACAAATAAATAATAGCGGTCTTTAAATGCTATTGGACTGCATGTATTGATTGATAAAAATTCTAAAGAGTTAGAGGGGCAGAAAGTAATAGGCAGAAATTATTGCAATGAGATGATGAGAGTGCCTGATGTTTGTATAAAAGAAATGTTAGTGTATTGCAGAAGTATACTCCAAACAGTCTGTATGAGCTAGAGTTTCATAAGCAATGTACTCAACTGTCACCTTTGAGGTTAACAACTGAAAGCTTTTATTTGTTAATGCCACATTGGTAAGCACTATATATAATCACCATGTTTTGGATCTTCTTTCCTATCTCCCCCTTCTTGTAGCTATGTTTGTTAGTACCCCTCCCTTTTTCTGTATATATCTAGAAAATGCAATTAAAAAACCCCTTTGGGGGGATTTAAAAAAAACCCAACTTATTATGAAATGATGTATATTGTTTCATCGGTTTTACGGGCCATTGAGCCATCGCCGTCAGCCGCCCTGAGCCCATTCACGGGGAGGGCGGGGGGGGTATGAATTAAATAATAAATAAATACATAAATTCTTGTGTGTTCCTGCCCAAAAATAGCCCTGGTTTTTTTTAGCCTCTGGCTCACACATTTTTTGTCCTCGCTCAAGAAGGGATGGCTCCAGGGCAAACTGATTTATCCAGCCACTAAATCGCTGGCTCACACCTTTCATGCCAGCCGCTCACCAAGTAGAATTTCTGCTCACCGGACTCCGCAGCTCAGAGGGAGCGTTGGCTGGCTGGATGTCTGAATGCGGGGAGAGCATGCAGGACGGATTGGCAGTCTGAAACTGCAGGTCCATTTGTGCCACTGGGATTTGGGTGGGGGCAGGGAGTTTCTACACCCACCTGCAATATTTAAAACAAAAATAAAAACGACCAGGCAGCATGCTCCGTGGCTGAGGTGTTATGTACTGAATGTGAATCGCTCCTATCTATTCACATGCTAAGCTTGAGTCTGAACGTGGCTCTTCAGATGCCGCATTGCTATTGGTCGGTTTCTGCGAAACCTGTGTCATTACCCAATCACTGAGTGATATTGCTGCAAAGAGGGAACGGTCCTGGTTGGCCTTTATCCCTGTATTCTGATTGGCCTTTATCCCAGCATTACTATTGGTTCTTATCTGACTATGGGTGTGGCTTTGACAGCCCGGGAGAGTTTAAAAGGAGGAGCTGTGCTCCCCTTGTTGTCGTGTGTTCAGTCGTGTGTTCCTGACTTACAGTTGCTGTTTAATAAAGCTGAAATCACTTGAAGCTGAATCCTTTGTTGAGTCTCATACTTAACAAGAGGCACTGCAGGAGTGTGGATGCGTGCCTACGGGATGGCTGCAACCGGGTGACCCGCAACTGGATGTGCGGTCTGGTTGGTATGCCCCACATAGCTTCAAAGCAGTACAATTACAGGCAGCGCCATGTTGCTCCAAGCTGTCAGTCTGACCACAGCCTATGATCTGACATACTAAGAGTCAGTGTGGGCAGAGTGGTTAAGAGTGTCAGACTAGTATCTGAGAGAAACCGAGTTCAGATCCCTGTTGGTGCCTCGGAATCCCTCTGGGTGACCTTGGGCCAGTCACACGCTCTCGGCCTAACCTCCCTCACAGGGTTGTTGTTGTGAGGATGAAATGGAGGCGAGGGGAACGATGTAAGCCATTGGGGAGAAAGGCAGGGTATAAATGGGTTAAATAAATACATAGTAAAGGTAAAGGTTTCCCTTGCTCGAAAGCCAGTCGAATCCGACTCTAGGGATGCGGTGCTCATCTCCGTTTCCAAGCCGAAGAGCCAGCACTGTCCGAAGACATTTCTGTGGTCATGTGGCCAGCATGACTAGTTGCCGAGGTGCACGGAACACTGTTGCCTTCCCACCAAAGCGGTACCTATATATCTACTTGTAATTTCTTGCTTTCGAACTGCTAGGTCGGCAGGAGCTGGAGCCAGAGACGGGAGCTCACTCCGTCACACGGCACTCGGGTCTCGAACTCCTGAACTACCAACCTTCCGGTCTGCAGTTCACCATCTTAACCACTTGAGCCACCGCAGCCCAGAAATAAAGACATACATCTTGGCAAATATGTAGTGGCCACGGCAGAGTGGCAGAGAGGCATAGCTGACAAAGGGATCTTTACACAACAACACACTAACTCAGCTTAGAAGGAACACTGCCGGCCACGTGTGATGAATGCGCAGGGAACCGAAAAGACCACATGTTATGTGGGGCCTATTTATGCCATTCTCCAGCTCGTCGTATGACAGATGTGACTGAGCCCATTTAATCCATTTGTAAAGAAGCTGCGGTGGCTCAGAGGGTAAGACGCTGAGCTGCAGACCGGAAGGTCGGTAGTTCGGCAGTTCGATACCCGAGTGCCGCGTGACGGAGTGAGCTCCCGTCTCTGGCCCCAGCTCCTCCCAACCTAGCACTTCGAAAGCAAGAAATTGCAAGTAGATAAACAGGTACCGCTTTGGTGGGAAGGTAGCAGCGTTCCGTGCGCCTCGGTGTCTAGTCATGCTGGCCACGTCTTCAGACAGCGCTAGCCACGTCTTCAGACAGTGCTGGCTCTTCGGCTTGGAAACGGAGATGAGCACCACCCCCTAGAGTCGGATTCGACTAGCTCTCGAGCAGAGAGAAAACTTTACCTTTTTAAAGAGCAACTGTACTGGGCCAAACTGCCCATCTGACCACACCCATATAGTCACCAACAGTGTTCCGTCTAAGCTGAGTTAGTGTGAGCTAGCGCACAGTTTTTTAGCTTCCGGCTCGCACATTTTTGCTTTAGCTCAGGAAGGATCAGCCCAAAGCCTCCTTAACAAGTGTGGGATGTAGGATATGAAACAACCCCGAAGGAAAAAGATATATATATATATATATATATATATATATATATATATATATATATATATATATAATTTGCAACATTTCTTTCTCCTGGCTGTTCGTCTTCCTCGCGCCTGTGACTTCAAAGTCACGCCGGGGAAGAAATCTACGGGATCTGCCGAAAACAGCACAGACGACTCCGAAAGGCCTGGGTAGACACAAACGCCAGAACAGAATGTGCCTGTCACAAAACAGAGACGGATTCTTGTTTAAATATCAAAGATTATTTCGGAGCGGCGTTCCTCCGGCGCACCGGTTCTTCAAGCTCCCTTTGATGTGTGTGTGTGTGTGTGTGGCAGGGTGTGTGGGAAGGGGGAAGAACTCCCTAAACGAAATGCCTCGACTGTCCCCGTGCTCTGTAGGGTTTGGTCAGGGCCGGATTAAGGCCCTAAGCACAGCCCGACCACGGTGCCCCTCGGCCCTTCCGTGGCTTAACAGAAAAGACACCTGCCAAGTAGCGCATTTCCAATTGGGAAGAGCCAGTTTGGCGTAGTGGTTGGGAGGGTGGACTCTAATCTGGGAGAAGCGGGTTGGATTCCTCACTCCTCCACTTGCAGCTGCTGGTGTGGCCCTGGGTCAGTCACAAGTTCCTTCAGCGCTGTTCTCTCACATGCCGTTCTCTCAGAGCTCTCTCAGCCCCACCTACCTCACAGGGTGTCTGTTGTGGGGACAAGAGAAGGAATCATAGAATCATAGAGTTGGAAGGGACCTCCAGGGTCATCTAGTGGGGCTTCTAGTGTCCTGGCCCCACTGCTGGACCTCCTGATGGCACCTGGTCTTTTTGGCCGCTGTGTGACAGAGTGTTGGACTGGATGGGCCATTGGACTGATCCAACATTGGCTTCTCTTATGTTCTTATGTTCTTAGTCCAACCCCCTGCACAATGCAGGAAAGTCACAGACACCTCCCCCTCCAGTTCCACACCCAGAAGATGACAAAAAACCCTCCAGGATCGCTTCCTGACCCCAAAGTGGCAATCAGCATTTCCCTGGGTGTGTAAAAAAGGGCCAGAAGAACTAAGCACTGATGCAACCCATCCTGCCCTCCCTCTCATGATCTGCCTAAGTTTACAGAATCAGCACTGCTGTCCGACGGCCATCTAGCCTCTCTTTGAAAACCTCCCAAGAAGGAGAGCCCACCACTTCCCGAGGAAGCCTGTTCCACTGAGGAACCGCCTCTAACTGTCAGGAAGTTCTTCCTAATATTTAACCAAAAACTTTTCTGATTTAATTTCAACCCGTTGGTTCTCGTCTGACCTTCTGGGGCAACCTTGGGTCAGTCACGAGTTCTCTCGGAGCTGTTCTCTCAGGAGCAGTCCTCAAAAGAGCTCTCTCAGCCCCACCCACCTCACAGGGTGTCTGTTGTAGGGAGGGGAAGGGAAAGGGGATTGTAAGCCGCTCCGAGATGCCTTTGGGTAGTGAAGGATGGGGTATAAATCCAATCTCCTCCTCCTCCTCTTTTTCTTCTCATTCATGATGCACTTTACAACTGCATTTTACTGTGTGAAATGACAAAACCCACTCGTGAACCATCTCTAAAGTGCTTTCAAAGTGGATTGAAAGTACATTATTCAGGGGGTGCGAAAGTGCCTTTTTAAGACTCAATAAGCGCCGAAGGTGAAATAAGAGATTAAGAACTCAGTTCCCTTCCAGGCGATCTCCCAGGCCAGACCCCACAGCTATCCTAAATATAAACTTTTTTATTTAACACTAAATAGCAGTATAAGCAAAAAACACCCTCTGTAATGCCCCCCCTTCCCTTGGTGCCCAAAGCTCCTGCCTATTTTGCTTAATGGTTAATCCAGGGCTGGATTTGGTTGCTTAAACCTATGCCCCACCCTATCCCTGAGGTTTTAGGACAGGTAGTAGGTAACCTTTAAATTGTTTAAGTAATTACACACATGCATAAAACTCTCTCTCTCTCTCTTTCTCTCTTTATCTCTGTGAGAGGACTGGATTTTTAAAAAATGGTTTCTCTCCGTCCCGCCTGCCTCAGGGACTGCTCAGCCAAGCTGCCCGATTCTTATCTCCAGATTTTCGAGTACGCAGGTTTCAATATAATTGTGGACTCTCAGCTTCTAAACGTGTGCCTTTGTTCGTATTCATGGTCTGGGGGGGGCGTCAGAGGTTAAACAGCAAATTTTTAAAAAGGAGAGATTTTTATTTAGATTTTGATGCCCTGCTTCTCATCCCAATGGGAATCCCCCCGAAGAAGAAGAGATTGGATTTATACCCCCTGCCCTTCACTACCCAAAGGAGTCTCAGGGCGGCTTACAATCTCCTTTCCCTTCCCCTCCCCACAACAGACACCCGGTGAGGTAGGTGGGGCTGAGAGAGCTCACCCGAGAACTGCTCATGAGAGAACAGCTCTGAGAGAACTTGTGACTGCCTCAAGGTCACACCAGTGGCTGCATGCGGAGGAGGAGGGAGGAGGAGAGGAGATTGTGGGGAAAGCGCTCTTTTGAGAATTGCTCTTTCCAGAACAGCTCTGAGAGAACTTGTGACTGACCCAAGGTCACCCAGCAGCTGCATGTGGAGGAGTGGGGGAATCAAACCCGGTTCTCCCAGATTAGAGTCCGCGCACTTAACCACTACCCCAAACTGGTTCTCAAAAGCGTTCAACTTCATCCTCCTCTCATCTGTTTTATTGTTACGATGACAACAACCCTATGAGGTAGGTTAGGCTGAAAGTATGTGACTGGTAGGGTTGCCGGCTCCAGGTTGAGAAACACCTGGAGATTTTGGAGGTGGAGCCTGAGGGGAGGTGGGGTTTGGGACAGGGAGGGACTTCAGTGCCATAGACTCCACCTTCCAAAGTGGCCATTTTCTCCAGATGAACTGGTCTCTGTCGCGCTAGAGATCCGCTGTAATAGCGAGAGCTCTCTAGCCACCACCTGGAGGCTGGTAACCCCGCTGGCTGACCCAAAGGCACCAGCGAGATTCCGTGACAGAGTGGGGATTCGAACCTGGATCCCCCCCAATCTTAGCCCAGTACTGTAAACCACTGCACCATGCTGGCTTCACAAAGTATAACGCCAACCATTTATAATTGCCGTGATCTGAAAGCTCATGAAACATTCTTGTGGTTAGAGCTGCCAACTCGGTGTGGTGGTGGTGGTATTCTTGGAGATCTTGGGGGCGGCTTTGGAAGTTGGACTCTGTGATATTACACCACATTGGAGTCCCTCCCCTTCCCAAGCCCTGCCCTCCACAAGCTCCTCCCTCCCTAAATCTCCAGGCATTTCCCAACCTGGAGATGGCAACCCTGGATCCAGTGAACGAAGAACTTGATTAGAACCCCGAGTTAAAATCGAAACAACATCTTCAAAGGATCAGGAATGATTCGGTCCCTCGATGGATTGTCAATAAACTGGAGATAATGCTGTAATTCGGCTGTAAATCTCTCTCACAAAGATCTTGCGGGCGACGCGTGAGGTAATAACAGTGGTTTAAATGTGCGCTGCGTTATGTAAGCGTCTTAATAACTGCTGTCGGTCTTTCGACATGAGTGTTATTCCCGTATGACAGACACATCGTTGAAACCTGTGATCCCTGAATCATCCTTCCCCTAGAAATGTGATCACAAGTCCCGAATGCCAATAAAAATGACATCATAACTAAAGCTGTGGGAACGGGCGACGGGCATTTTGCCTCCTTCAGCTACTGAGTGTCACCCTTAACTGGCTGTTGTTTTGTATCTGAAGATAATCCGTGTGAGACCGGAAAGATTGTGAGTTTTGTTGTTGTTCAGTCGCACAGTCGAGTCCGACTATTCGCGACCCCATGGACCAGATCACGCCAGGCCCTCCTGTCTTCCGCTGTCCGCTGAAGTTTGCTCAATTTCATGTTCGTTGCTTCAATGACATTGTCTGACCATCTCATCCCTTGCCGTCCCCTTCTTCTTTGACCTTCAATCTTTCCCAGCATCGGGGCCTTCTCCCTTCTCCCTTCTCATTTGATGGCCAAAGTATTTGAGCTTCATAAGAACATAAGAACATAAGAGAAGCCAATGTTGAATCAGGCCAATGGCCCATCTAGTCCAACACTCTGTCACACAGCGGCCAAAATATACCAGGTGCCATCAGGAGGTCCACCAGTGGGCCAGGACACTAGAAGCCCTCCCACTGCTGCCCCCTCCCAGCACCAAGAATAGAGTGCATCACCTGCCCCAGACTGAGAGTTCCCATCTATACCCTGTGGCTAATAGCCACTGATGGACTTCTGCTCCATATGTTTATCTAATTCCCTCTTGAAACTGTCCATGCTTGCAGCTGCCACCACCTCCTGTGGCAGTGAATTCCATATGTTAATCACTCTTTGGGTGAAGAAGTATTTCCTTTTATCTGTTCTAACCCGACTGCTCAGCAATTTCATGGAGTGCCCACGAGTTCTTGTATTATGAGAAAGGGAGAAAAGTCTTTCTTTCTCAACCTGCTCAATCCCATTCATAATCTTATAAACCTGCTGTTCATCTTCAGCCTCTGGCCTTCCAGGGAACAGTCAGGGTTGATTTCTTTTTAGGATTGACTGATCTGATCTCCCTGCAGTCCAAGGGACTCTCAAGAGTCTTCTCCAGCACCATAGTTCAAAAGAATCTATTCTTCGGCGCTCGGCCTTCCTTATAGTCCAACTCTCGCAGCCATACAGTACTACTGGGAATACCATCGCTTTGACCATGCGGACTTTTATTGACAGGACGAAGGAAATGGCAACCTACTCCAGTATCTTTGCCAGGAAAACCCCACGGACAGTAACAAAAGGCTAAAAGATCGTGAGAAGAAGCTAGTAAAAGTGTGTCTACTAAAATATCGCCTTTTGTCCTTTCTTGGGAAGGGTCCCCAACTTTTTTGAGGCTGTGGGCACCGTCGGAATTCTAACACAGAGTGGTGGGGTGCAGGCACAAAATGGCTGCCACAAAATGGTTGCCACAGAAGGCGGAGCTACCCACGAAATGGCTGTCATGGCTTACATTCCATTACACAATGAAACTCCGTGGGCACCATGTTGGTGGCCCTCCGTTCTAGGGCTTCAGAGGGGTAACCCCAGGAAGAAGAAGAAGAGGCGAAGGAGGAGGAAGAGGAGGAAGAAGAAGAGGAGATTGGATTTATACCCTGCCCTTCACTCGGAGTCTCAGAGTGGCTTACAAACTCCTTTCTCTTCCCCTCCCCACAACAGACACCCTGTGAGGTAGGTGGGGCTGAGAGAGCTCTGACAGAAACTGCCCTTGAGAGAACCGCTCTGACGGAACTATGGCTTGCCCAAGGTCATCCAGCAGCTGTGAGTGGAGAAGTGGGGAATCAAACCCGGTTCTCCCAGATTAGAGTCCACACGCTTAACCACTACACCAAACTGGCATAAGAGAAGCCAATGTTGGATCAGGCCAATGGCCCATCCCATCCAACGCTCTGTGTCACACAATGGCCAACAATACCAGGTGCCATCAGGAGGTCCACCTGTGGAGCCAGGACACGAGAAGCCCTCCCACTGTTGCCCCAGACCGAGAGTTCCTACCTCCGTTGTCTGGAGACCAGTTGTGATAGCGGGAGTCTTGGGGCCCTCTTCTTGCCCTGCCCCTTCCAGATACTATCAATAAATGACCTCACCTATTTAAGAGCATGGAATGTTTACATAATAAATATCATTTTGAATGTTGCATTTCACAGTGACTGTTTTCATCAATAGCCACGAATGCTGATTCAATACCCAGCCGAATAGGCTTCGTATTTGACCCCATGAGCCCTGAAGGTCAAAGGCGAAAGGTTGAGCAGAAGCATTTTATTTGTCTATTAACCTTAAGTGATGATGATGATGATGATGATGATTTACTTCACCTGGGGTTGCCAACTCTAGGTTGTGAAATTCCTGGAGACGTGCGGGGGCAGTTTGGTAACCCATTGGGGGTCAATGTTCCCTCTAAGCTGTGGAGTCTTGTGAGCAAAAATTCTACTTTATGAGCCGCTGGCATTAAAGTTGTGAGCGAGCAATGGAGCTCTGGAGCCCTCCTTCCTGAGCTAAGACAAACATGCGTGAGCTGGAGGCTAAAAACCTGTGAGCTAGCTCACACTAACTCAGCTTAGAGGGAACACTGATCGGGG
Source organism: Gekko gecko (assembly GCA_029375565.1). Lineage (NCBI taxonomy): Eukaryota > Metazoa > Chordata > Lepidosauria > Squamata > Gekkonidae > Gekko > Gekko gecko. The sequence goes on along the minus strand of JAPDNY010000001.1, from coordinate 319,251,565 downwards.
TATAAAGCCATAGAATTCATCCTCCAAAGAAGCCATTTTATCTAGGTTGGGGGGCGGGGTTCAGTGTGTTCAGACAGCAGTCTTTAGTATGGGAATGAGGGTTTACACGTGCCCCCTTTTCATCTTCAAAATCTCTAACTTGCCTTTGCCAGCTTCCAGGTGGGGCCTGGAGGTCTCGCAGAATTACAGCTGATCTTTGGATGATGGGGATTAGTTCACCTGGAGAAAGCGGCTTGCTTTGGAAGGTGGACTCTGTGGCTTCAAATCCTACCGAGGTCCCTGCGTTCACCAAACTTCTCCAGTTTGGTGTAGTGGTTAAGTGTGGGGACTCTAATCTGGGAGAACCGGGTTTGATTCCCCACTCCTCCACATGCAGCTGCTGGTGTGACCTTGGGTCAGTCATGAGTTCTGTCAGAGCAGTCCTTGAAAGAGCAGTGATCGAGAGAGCTCTCTCAGGCCCACCTCCCTCACCGGGTGTCTGTTGTGGGGAGGGGAAGGGAAAGGAGATTGTGAGCCGCTCTGAGATGTTGAGTGAAGGGTGGGTTATAAATCCAACTCCTCCTCCTCCTCCTTCTTCCAGTCTCAACACTGGCTTGGTCGATCACAGGCGGCCATTTTGTAGTGGTTGCCAAGGGCAGGAACAGGGTGGGGGCGCCTTCCTCAGTGTTAACAAAGTTTCCCACCAGTTAATTATATGCCTTAGTCACCTCAGAGTCTGTCCTTTCCATGAGGAATGGCAGGCAAATGAGGAAGGGACCTAAGTATGTGTATAGGTGTTGTGTTTGGTGTAGTGGTTAGGAGCATGGACTCTAATCTGGGAGAACTGGGTTTGATTCCCCCACTCCTCCACTTGCAGCTGCTGGTGTGACTTTGGGTCAGTCACAAGTTCTGTCAGAGCTGTTCTCTCAAGGGCAGTTCTCGAAAGAGCTCTCTCAGCCCCACCGACTTCACAGGGTGTCCGTTGTGGGGAGGGGAAGGGAAAGGAGATCGTAAGCCGCTCTGAGACTCCTGCGGGAAGGGCAGGGATATAAATCCAATCTCTTCTTCTTCTTCTTTTTCTTCTTCTCTCCAGGCTCGGCTACCCAAATCTCCAGATATCTCCCATCCCAGAGTTGGCAACCCTATCTCCAAGGGAACTGGTCCCTGCTGTCTGAAGAACAGTCGTAATTCGAGGAGACTTCCAGGCCTACGTGGAGGTTGAGTGAACTGACCGACAACCTACTTTGCTCCCCAGCGGGACCAAAGCTGCTGACACGGTTCTGCCTGCCACTTTCAGACTAAGTCCTTAGATCAAAAAGATCAAAAATACTGGGGAGGTGTTGGTGTTTCCTTAGTAATAAAGGGAGAGATCCTAACTGTTTTGTATGGAGATACATAACTAGAAGGAGCTTGATTCCAGCTCCTATTGAAACCTGGAAACGTCACAAACCGATTGGACGCCTTGCACAGTTGTCCAATCAGGAAACAAGATATGTGCAGGAGGGAAACCATACGATTGGTCTTTATGTCTGTGATATGATTGGTCCTTACTGTACACATGGGCGTGGCTTTGCAAGCCCGGACGGTTTAAAAAGGAGCCTGTCGCTGTCGTCCTACCTTGTCCTAAGCTCTGTAAATGAAAGCTGACTTCAGTGTTCAAAGAGCCGCGGCCTGAGTCTCATATCTAACACTAACCATGTCCACTCAGAAGAATGTCCCAGATTTATTCTACAAGACTTGCTCCCAGGGAAGTGTTATTGCAGAGAAAGTCTGATGTGGTGGTTAAGAGTGCAGAATCTAATCTGGGAGAACTGGATTTGATTCCCCACTTCTCTGCCACATGCAGCTGCTAGTATGACCTTGGGTCAGTTACAAGTTCTCTCAGAGCTGTTCTCTCAAGGGCAGTTCTCGAGAGAGCTCTCTCAGCCCCACCTGACTCACAGGGTGTCTGTTGTGGGGAGGGGAAGGGAAAGGAGTTTGTAAGCCGCTCTGGGACTCCTTTGGGTAGTGAAGGGTGGGGTATAAATCCAATCTCCTCTCCTCTTCCCCCGCATGCAGCCACTGGTGTGACCTTGGGTCAGTTACAAGTTCTCTCAGAGCTGTTCTCTCAAGGACAGTTCTCGAGAGAGCTCTCTCAGCCCCACCTGACTCACAGGGTGTCTGTTGTGAGGAGGGGAAGGGAAAGGAGTTTGTAAGCCGCTCTGGGACTCCTTTGGGTAGTGAAGGGTGGGGTATAAATCCAATCTCCTCTCCTCTTCCCCCGCATGCAGCCACTGGTGTGACCTTGGGTCAGTTACAAGTTCTCTCAGAGCTGTTCTCTCAAGGGCAGTCCCCAAAAGAGCTCTCTCAGCCCCACCTGACTCCAGGGTGTCTGTTGTGGGGAGGGGAAGGGAAAGGAGTTTGTAAGCCGCTCTGGGACTCCTTTGGGTAGTGAAGGGTGGGGTATAAATCCAATCTCCTCTCCTCCTCCACCGCATGCAGCCACTGGTGTGACCTTGGGTCAGTTACAAGTTCTCTCAGAGCTGTTCTCTCAAGGGCAGTTCTCGAGAGAGCTCTCTCAGCCCCACCTGACTCACAGAGTGTCATTGTGGGGAGGGGAAGGGAAAGGAGTTAGTAAGCCGCTCTGAGACTCCTTTGGGTAGTGAAGGGTGGGTAGAAATCCAATCTCCTCTCCTCCTCCTCTGCATGCAGCCACTGGTGTGACCTTGGGTCAGTCACAGTTCTCTCAGGGCTGTTCTCTCAAGGGCAGTTCTCAAGAGAACTCTCAGCCCCACCTGACACACAGGGTGTCTGTTGTGGGGAGGGAGAGAGAGGAGTTTGTCAGCCACTCTGGGACTCCTTCGGGTAGTGAAGGGCAGGGTATAAATCCAATCTTTTCTTCTTCCTGGAGAAAATGGTTGCTTTGAAGGGTGGCTTCTAAGGCACGGTGCCCATTTGGGATCCCTCCCACCCCGAAACCTCGTCCAGGGCTCCATCTGAACAGAGTGCTCTCCGAAGCCAGCGTCTCCAGTTTTTGCAGCTGTAATATCAAGCCCTAGCTGGGTTTACTAATTTGCTGGTTCATTTATTTTGATTTAAAACATTTCTGTCTCTCCCTTCTATCTGAAAGGTTTTTCACATGACCGCTTGCAATCAAAATTTAAGGGAACGCTGGCACATTTTAAAAAGCTGCTGTTGTTAACAGGTACTAAAAAAGCAGAAGCATTACAAACCAAACAAACCAGTTGAAATTTCTGGCCTGCCTTCAAGGGCGGCCCTAGGTAGAGCATGCTACAGTAGTCTAGCCTTAAAGTTACTTCCGCATGGAACTTCAGGATGGAAATCCAGGGCTCCCACCTGAACAGAGTGCTCTCAGAAGCCAGCGATAGCTTCACATTTGAAATATGCGTTACCCTTGAAAGTTTTCCAAAGAGGGATAATCTGTGTCAAGCAGAAGGCCCCAGATAGCAAGCAGACAGCTGAATTTTTTAGGACTATCTGAACTGTCTTCAAGGGCGGCCCTAGGTAGAGCATGTGCAGTACTCTAGCTTTGAAGTTATTGTTGCACAGAATGTTGGGTGGGAAGTCCAGGGCTCCAGCTGAGTGTCATTCTGCATCTAGCATTTGCTCTGTTGTTTTGCCAAACCCACACTGGAACAGAAAAAGATGCAGCTCAAAACCACATTCACATACCCCGGGCCGATGCCATACTGACTACACACTCACCCCTGCATGGCCATAAAATGGCCATAAATGTATGCAGATGGTACCATAAAACCGAGAGATCGAATGAAGTGAAAGCAGCATGCAGTCTGGACACTGCCATAAAATCCGACAATCAAAGAAAGTGAAAGTGGCATGCAATGTAGAGGAGAATTGCTGTTCCAAAGTGAGTGTGGTAAGACAACAGAATGAAAACTGCACTTAAAGTAGGTTGAAAGGGCATTAATCAGTGTGTGAAAGCTTTAAAAAAAACCAGTGCAAACTATCACTAAAGTGCTCTGACAGTGGATTGAAAGTGCATTAAAGAGCATAAAAAACCCTTGCAAACTATCACGAAAGTGCTCTGAGTGGATTGAAACTGCATTAATCAGTGTGTGAAAACATTAAAAAACCTTGCAGACTATCACTACCACAGATCCAGTTGGGTGTGGTGGTTAAGAGCAGCGGACTCTAATCTGGGAAAACCAGGTTTGATTCCCCACTCCCACACATACAGCTGCTGGTGCAACCTTGGATCAGTGGCACAAGTTCTCTCAGAGCTGTTCTCTCAAGAGCAGTCCTCGAAAGAGCTCTCTCAGCCCACCTACTTCACAGGGTGTCTGTTGTGGGGAAGGGAAAGGAATTGTAAGCCACTCTGAGTGAAGGGCAGGGTATAAATCCACTCTCTTCTTCTGTGCTTTGACAGTGGATTGAAAGTGCATTAATCAGTGTGTGAAAGCGTTAAAAAAACCCTTGCAAACTACCACTAAAGTGCTCTGATAGTGGATTGAAAGTGCATTAATCAGTGTTTGAAAGTATTAAAGAAACCCCTTAAAAACTATCAATAAAGTGCTGTGACAGTGGATTGAAAATGCATTCATCAGTGCATGAAAGCATAAAAAAACCTTGCAAACTATCTCTACAGTGCTTTGACAGTGGACTGAAAGTGCATTAATCAGTGTGTGAAACCATTAAAGAACCCCCTTGCAAACTATCACTAAAGTGCTCTGACAGTGGATTGAAAGTGCATTAATCAGTGTGTGAAACCATTAAAGAACCCCCTTGCAAACTATCTCTAAAGTGCTCTGACAGTGGATTGAAAGTACATTAATCAGTGTGTGAAACCATTAAAGAAATCCCTTGCAAACTACCACTAAAGTGCTCTGACAGTGGATTGAAAGTGCATTAATCAGTGTGAGAGCATTAAAGAAACCCCTTGCAAACTATCACTAAAGTGCTCTGCCAGTGGCTTGAAAGTGCATTAATCAGTGTGTGAGAGCATTAAAAAAAACCCTTGCAAACTATCTCTAAAGTGCTCTGACAGTGGATTGAAAGTGCATTAATCAGTGTGTGAAACCATTAAAGAAATCCCTTGCAAACTATCTCTAAAGTGCTCTGACAGGTGGATTGAAAGTGCATTAATCAGTGTGTTAAAGAAATCTCTTGCAAACTATCGCTAAAGTGCTCTGACAGTGGATTGAAAGTGCATTAATCAGTGTGTGAAAGCATTAAAGAAACCCCTTGCAAACTATCACTAAAGTGCTCTGCCAGTGGACTGAAAGTGCATTAATCAGTGTGTGAAAGCATTTAAAAAAAAACCTCGCAAACTATCACTAAAGTGCCCTGACAGTGGCTTGAAAGCCCATTATTTCTTGGCAAGTGTTGCGTCCCCCTATCCCGGTTAAAAAAAAAAAAAAGTGCATTGGAAGGGGACAGAAAGTGCAGTCTTCAGCCTGCCGGAAAGCACTCCTTTTTTGCAGCCCTTCTTTCTGCTGAGATCCCTAAAACGGCCCCGACTCTGCAGCCACACGGAGTACTTCACGCTCCTCTAGCGACGCGAGAGGATTTCTTTCTCTCCCCCCCCACCCCCGGCCTGCTTCCTTTCCCCGAGAACTACACTTCCCGTGCTCCTTCCGGGGGTGGTGCATTCTTATGAAGTCACCCTTCCCCCCCCTTCCCTCCCTCCCGTGTATGTGTGTGATGTGTGGCGGAGGCGCCGACCCACAGGGCTGGAGGCTTGCGTTGGAGGTGGGTCGCGCGTGCTCGCCCTGCAGGATCCCGGCCGCGGAGAGGGGAGGGGGCGTCTGACCCTGCAGTCCTCTGCCTGGGGAGCCCCCCAATCCGGAATCTCCCATATCCCCCTCCCGACACCACTGCGCCTGGCCTCCCGTGCATTGGGGGGACGGGGCTCCTTTTATTTTTGATCTTCTGTCGGTCATCCTGGAGAGCTGATTGACTGATTGATTGATTGGCACCTGTTTCCGGGGAGAAGCCTGCGTCTGTTGGCGACCCCCCCCCCACCGTTTCTTCGTTGCCTCCTTGGGGGGAGCTTCCATCGCCGCTGGTGCGCCCTGGGGGTAAGTCGCCCCTGGATTCTCGAATCGTAGCAGAGGGACGATTCTCTGGTTGGGTTTATTTTTATGCATAGGAAGTATTGGCAGAGGAAAGGCGCGCGGGGGGGGGGACGATGACGACGCCGCCGCCTCCGTTTTGACTCCGGATTCTGGCTTCCTTCCTTCCCCCCCCCAGGTTATCCCCCCTCCCCTTTTCCTTTTTCCATTCGGCACGGTTGCTATTTCTTCGGGCCCCCTTTGTCCTCTCGGCTGGAAGGCGAAATGGCACCGGCGCGTTGAGTTCAACAGCCTCTCTCTCTTTTCCTTTGGCGACACTACTGAAATCTGGCCGGCTTGGTGGGAGGTCTTTTGTAAGCGAGCTCTCTGTTAAGACTGGAGAGGGGGGGCCCTGGAGGATATTGGGAGGGGGGGGCTGGAGATATTGGGTGCAAACGAAGAAGTCCACCCCTCACCTCCCCCTCCCCCGAAAATAGCTCTGCATTCCTTTCTTTGTCGGTCCAAGTTCTAAAATTTGGTAGTCTCCTTGGGCATGATTTTTTTTAAAAAAAAATGGCAAAAGAGGAGTTTGGTTCCTTTGTGTTCACCTTAGGAGAGTTTTATTCTCCTGCGGGCCAGTTTAAATCCCCCCACACCTCGCTTATAGGAACCGTGACCCCCTTTTGTGGTGGGCTATTATGAAGTTTTGCTTTGGGAATTTGGTTCCTGGATCCTCTCTCCTCCTCCCTGCCGCACACAACGCTCTCCTCCCCCCCCCCCCGGTAAATTAAGCAGATGTATACCGTCTTGTAGCAAACACAATTCAAGAATTTAAATCTCTTCCTTCGCTTCCTCCAAGCCTGTAAATTGCTGATGTAGTAACACGCGGGAGGGAGGAGAGGGGGAAGTATCGCCTATTTAAAAACAGGGGGGGGATGATAGAGAGGCACAAGCCACTGACATTTGGAGGGGAGGGGGTTGTTGTCTTTTGTGTTCAAATCAGGACGTGTGGTCGTTCTCCCAAAGAGGAGTTGTGGTTCTTTTCCCCCACCACCACCAAGAATTCCTTTTTTAAAAAATTCTATTGTTAATGAGCATTGACTTTTGCTTTTAATTCTCATACTCAGAGGGGACGGTGCATATATGGCTTTGTAGTCCTCTGTGGTTGTACACATTCCCCCCCCCCCTCCTTTTAAAGGCCTCGCATTTGTTTTAGGTGCCAGGCTCTCAATACGATCTTTGTTATGTTTCCTCTTTCTCTCCCTCTCTCACTTCCTATTGACCGGACCCCAGGATTTTCGGTTCTGAATTTGAGCTGGGAGGCAAAAAGGAATGAGCTTTGTTTCCATGTTTCGTTTGTAATAAGAGGGGAAGGGAGGGAGTGAGAAGGGAAGGGAAGGGGGGGCGGAGAGAGAAAGCCGAGAGTTTCCTGTTCTTATTTCACGTCTCACCAGGAAGAGACAGTTGGAACCAGTTGGATTTGTTTTGTTTTTTTCTCAGTAGCTCTCTGCGGAGCGGGGTGCCGTCTTATCGTTCGAGCGGGGTGCGTTCTCGAGTGGAGGTCAATTGTGGCATGCTTGTTGGACTGAATGGATATTTGTAACCGTACAGTTTTTGTTTTGCTTTTTGAAGAGGGGAGGTAAATGCCTGGCATCTTCTGACCTGTCAGCGGATTAAGAGATATTTGGTATTCCAGCATATTTAGAGAGGGGAGGAAAACACGGGAAAAGTAACATTTCCTCCCCGAGATTCTTCAGGCTGCATCTGCCAAGGCCTGCTGTTGATTTTGGACATGATGGGCTAAACGAGGGAGGTCCCCCGACCTCTTTGAACCTGCGGGCATCTTTGGAATTTGGAAACAGTGTGATGGGCGCAGCCCAGGAATGGCTGCTGAAGGAGGCGGAGCCAGCCACTCATTGGTGGCTGCAGCTTTCCTTCAGGTGACCCAGTGAAGATCCTAGTGCTGTGTCGGCAGGGGCCAATGTTTTTAGAAATCTGCACGGCCAATCAGGTCTCCAGTGGCCAATTAGGAGGCTTGCTAGGCAAAGGGCTCACCCGGCCCGGCCCACTTTTTAAGAGAAGAAGAAGGTCGGATTTATACCCCACCCTTCACTTGGAGTCTCAGAGCGGCTTACAGTCTCCTTCCCCTCCCCACAACAGACACCCTGTGCGGTAGGCGGGGCTGAGAGAGCTCTTTTGAGGACTGCTCTTGAGAGAACAGCCCTGAGAGAACTTGTGACTGACCCAAGGTCACACCAGCAGCTGTATGTGGAGGAGTGAAGCCCTTGCACTCTTTGAATAACAACTCGCTGGTGGTCCCTAGGGATGTCCGGCTGTCTCTCAGATTAGAGTCCGCACTCCTAATCACTGCACCAAAGTGGCTCTCACTTGGTGGGCACCAGGAGAAGGAACTGGCAGAAATTGTGGTGCTTATGGGCACTGCATTGGGGATTCCTGCGGCAGAGGATCAGCACGATCCCCAGAATACCTGTTCTTGGGCCTCGTGCTACGCTTTACACACACGGTCCAATCGACGCTCCCTTTGAGCTGTGAAGTCTTGTGAGCAAAAATTCTACTTTGTGAGCTACCGGCATTAAAGTTGTGAGCAAGTCATTTGGCTAGTGCATAAATTAGTCTGCTCCGGAGCCGTCTTTCCTGAGCTGAGACAAAAATGCATGAGCCGGAGGCTAAAAGACTGCGAGCTAGCGCACACTAGCTCTGCTTAGAGGGAATGCTGGGTCCAATCCACACAGTCACGACTTTTCCAAAAGGCGTCTCACTCTCTCATGCATAGTAAAGGTAAAGGTTCCCTTGCTCGAAAGCCAGTCGAATCTGACTCTAGGGTTGCGGTGCTCATCTCCGTTTCCAAGCCGAAGAGCCAGCGCTGTCCGAAGACGTTTTCGTGGTCATGTGGCCGGCATGACTAAACACCAAGGTGCACGGAACGCTGTTACCTTCCCACCGAAGTGGTACCTATTTATCTACTTGCAGTCTCTTGCTTTCGAACTGCTAGGTTGGCAGGAGCTGGAACTAGAGACGGGAGCTCACCCCGTCATGCGGCACTCTCGGGTCTCGAACTGCTGAACTACTGACCTTCCACAGCCTGCAGTTCAGTGTCTTAACCACTTGAGCCACCGCAGCTCATACAGAAGCATAAAATTATGTGACGTCCCCCATACTTTAAAATCCAGATCTGACGCATGTCGACACGTTTGTTGGCTTTTCCAGGAAGTATCATTCACATCTGTACCTCCGCATTTCAGTGTCACGAGTAGAGCCGCTCTCTGCCCTCCGTTTCACCGGCCTAAACTGGAAAACCGCACAGATGGGTTGGGAGTCAAAGAAGACCGAGGACCTTGAGTGCTTTCGGGCGACGTTTGAGGATTCCCTCCCTCGAAACCATTCACCCGAAACTCTGAGATGACACCACAGTAAACGAGTAAAAACTGCTGATGGCGCCGACTTCACAAACAGGGCCTTAAAAAGGGTGCCTCAACCCCGACGTGCTCCCCTTGAGCCAGTCACACTCTCTCTCTCGGCCTAACCCACCTCACAGGGTCGTTGTGAGGATAGAAACGGAGCAGAAGAGAATGCCGTCGGCTGCTTTGGAGTCCCCGTTGGGGAGAAAGGTGGCGGAGCTGTTGAAGTAAATCAATATGCACGGAAGAGCTGGCGGGAGAGGAATCCATCTTGTTATTGTCAATCTTTGCCTGTTTGTTTAGCCCTGGGGTCTCCAACACGGTGCCCGTGGGCACAATGGCATCCACCAATACCTTTTTTGGCGCGTGCCGGGTGTTTTTCTAGAAAGTGGGCAGAGTCAGAAAGGGCTTTTGCCCAGCGGTGGTTTTGATTGGCCATTGGAGCTCTGATTGGCTGTGCAGATTTTTAAAAAATTGTTGTTGTTGTTATTATTTATTAGATTTATTAATCGCCCTATCCCAGTTTACCCCGGGCTCTGGGCAATGTACAAAAGGGATAAGGCCATTAAATATACAAAAACATTAAAATTCAGTGTGGCGTAGTGGCGTAGTTTGATATTGTGGTTAAGTGCACAGACTCTAATCTGGGAGAACTGGGTTTGATTCCCCCACTCCTCCACTTTCACCTGCTGGATGACCTTGGGCAAGCCATAGTTCTGTCAGAGCTGTTCTTGAAAAAGAGCAGTTTCTGTCAGAGCTCTCTCAGCCCCACCTACCTCACAGGGTGTCTCTTGTGGGGAGGGGAAGGGAAAGGAGTTTGTAAGCCGCTCTGAGACTCCTTCGGGTAGTGAAGGGCGGGGTATAAATCCAAACTCTTCTTCTTCTTCTTTATATTTTAAATTTTGACTATTTATTACAAATGATGTTACTCGCCCTGAGCCCATCCATGGGATGGGCGGGATCGAAATACAAATAATAAAAAATAAACAAATAAACTTAATAAAATTACAATACAGAATAAAAGTTCCAAGATGGCGTCCTATAGTAGTATCGATCCCAATTCCCGCCCGATTCTGAGCAGGGGAAAGGGAACTCAGAGGAAAAAGGGAGGGGGGTGCCCGCCAATAAGGTAACCGTTGCTGCCCTTGACCAAAAGCCTGGCGGAACATCTCTGCCTTATGGGTCCTGTGGAATTGTGTAAGATCCCTTAGGGCCCTGAGGTCCTTTGGCAGAGAGTTCCACTGGGTCGGGGCCAGGACCGAGAAGGCTCTGGCCTTGGTCAAGGACCAATGGACATCCCTGGGGGTCACCAGCAATTGTTATTCTGGACCTCCTGATGGCTCCTGGCAGGGCTATTTTTGGGCAGGAACGAAGTTCCAGCTGGCTCCCAAGTTGGCCACGCCCAGCAGGAACTCATTAGCATAATAGGCCACACCCAGCATCAGAAACTCATTAGGACTGGCCACATTAGGGGTGTGTGGCCTAAAATGCAAAGTTGTTCCTGCTACAAAAAAAAGCCCTGGGTTCTGACAACAAACAAGGTAAATAGAATAAGAGGCAAAAGGTGGGTGTGGCTGGATGACCACACTTCTGGCAACGTGGGGGGTGGCCTAATATGCTAATGAGTTTCTGCTGTTGGGTGTGGCCTATTATGCTAATGAGTTCCTGCTGGGCTTTTTCTAGGAAACCCCCCCGCCCACGGCTCCTGGTATTCTTGGCCACCGTGTGACCGAGTGTTGGACAGGATGGGCTGTTGGCCTGACCCAACATTGGCTTCTCTTATGTTTTTACGAGTGCAAGGCTCTCCCGGGGACGTACCGGAGGAGACGGTCCCGTAGATACGTTGTTTTCCCGTAGAATGTTGCTTTGGAAGCAGCTGCCCCCAGAACACAAGGATCTTCACTGCATGACTTCAGGTAAACTGCAGCGGCCGTGGACTGACCAGGTCCATCTCCTTCGGCAGCCAGACTGCAGCAGCCGTCCTGTGGCTGTGCCTCTCGCATCGTTTCAGACTAATAAAGGTGGCCACAGGCTCAAAAAGGTTGGGGAGCCCTTGTCAGTGCCATCTTTCCAGGGAAACCGCACGAAGACAGCGTACAACACAAAAACATCACGTTGAAAAAGTTGGGGCTGCCCTCCCGGAATGACAACCGATCACCAGACCGGTGTTAAGAACATAACATAAGAACAGAAGAGAAGCCAATGTTGGGTCAGGCCAACGGCCCATCCAGTCCAACACTGTCACACAGCGGCCAAAATATACCAGTTGCCATCAGGAGGTCCACCAGTGGGGCCAGGACACTAGAAGCCCTCCCACTGTTGGCCCCTCCAAGCACCAAGAAGACAGAGCATCACTTGCCCCAGACTCAGAGTTCCTACCTATACATTGTGGCTCATAGCCACTGATGGACCCCTGCTCCATATGCTTATCCGATTCCCTCTGGAAGCCGTCCCCATTTGTAGCTGCCACCACCTCCTGTGGCAGTGAATTCCAGGTGTGAATCACTCTTTGGGTGAAGAAGGACTTCCTTTAATCTGCTGTAACCTAACCGCTCAGCGATTTCACTGAATGCCCACGAGTTCTTGTATTGTGAGAAAGGGAGAAAAGGGTACTTCTTTCTCTACCTGCTCTATCCCAGGCATAATCTTATAAATCCCTCTAAGCTGAGTTAGTGTGAGCTAGCTCACAGTCTTCTAGTCTCCGGCTCACACACTTTTTGTCTTAGCTCAGGAAGGATGGCTCCAGAGCAAACTAATTTATGCAGTAGCCGAATCCCTTGCTCACAACTTCAATACTGGTAGCTCACAAAGTAGAATTTTTGCTCAATGACTGCACCGCTTAGAGGGAACATTGCTCCAGACGACAGGGGTCAGTTCCCCTGGAGAAATCAACAGCTTTGGAGGGTGGACTCTACGGCATTCTCTCCCGCTCTCCCCAGGCTCCGCTCACAAATCTCCAGGAATTCTGGAACCCGGAGTTGGCAACGTTCTGAAAAGCCATTAATTAAAACCCAGAAGTTGAAAAGAAACCCAGCCAGAGCATCCAAGCATAATTACCTGTGCCATTAGCTGCTCAATCTAGCTTCAAATAACAGTTTTCGGACTAAAAGCACTTTACGAAATGGCATTCAGAGATCCGCCCCTTCATTAAATGCCTGAGTGTGCAGAAACGTTTTTGGCCTGGCAGCTAAAAAGAGAGCGATGAAGGCGGCAGGTGAGCGTCGCAGGGAAGGACGTTCCGCCAGCAAGTTGCCACTACGGAAAATGCCCTGTCTGTGGTTCCCAATTGCCCTTCCTTCCGAAGGGCTTCTGAGATAATAGCTTAACTAGAGACCTCTGCGATCATTATGTCAGGAAGCACTTTTCGGGGTCAGGAAGCACTTTTTCTCCAGGCCGTTTTGGCTGGGGATCCTGGAGATATTTTTTTTTGTCATCTTCTGTGTTTGGAACAGGGGTCACTGGGGAAGCGGGAGGGAGGAGGCATTTCTGAGCTTCCTGCATCGTGCAGCGGGTTGGACTAGATGGCCCTGGAGGTCCCTTCCGACTCTATGATTCTGTGTCTGTAGGTAAGGGTGGCTCTGAGCTAAATGATCCAGGCTAGCCCGATCTTTCTAGATCTTGGAAGCTATTTATTTCCTTCCTTCCTTCCTTGCTCGCCTCCTTGCTCGCCTCCTTGCTCGCCTCCTTGCTCGCTTCCTTGCTCGCTTCCTTCCTTGCTTCCTTCCTTGTTTCCTTCCTTCCATTTATAAGCAGGATTGGCCCTGGTTAGGACCTGGATGGGAGACCACCAAGAGAGTTCAGGTTCGCTATGCACGGTAGCTGCACAGAGGCAGGCAATGGCCAACTACCTCTGCTTATCTCTTGCCTTGGAAACTTTACTGGTTGCCATAAGTTTGATGCCGTTTGCAGGTTCTTACTTCCACCCCCACCAGCTGACCCGTCCCACAATGTTGTTCCAGGTCAGAAAGTACAAGACTTTTCTCAGTCGTGGTATTTTCTCCCGGGTTTAGCATCTATCTTCGAGGCACTGGTGGCCTGACGCTCCTCCCGTTAATTCACTTTGCCAAGAAAAATCTTCTACGTCTTGTGAACCTGCCTTTAAACTTCGCTCGTATTGACCGAAACGCCGTACATTGATTCCCCCGCCCCCAGCTGCAGAAAGAAAAGAACTCTTCCGAGAACATGTTTCAGCTGGAAATTCGAGAGACTTCCCGAACAAAAAGTGCGTGCTAACGAGCCATATCCTAACGATCAAATTGTAAAACTTACGATTTAAGAGAGCCCTTTTATGGAACCTAAGGGTAGTGCCGTAACAGTCCGTTTGGTTATAGCGTGCCAAGAACAAAAGGCAATTTGGGAAAATTACTGCATTTTCTTTGTGCTCTTTGCATAAACACACAGAGCTGAGCAAGATAATTCACTTGAATGCTAAACCTCCGGTCTTGTGCATGCAGTTTAGCTGACGTTCCCTTATGGAACTCGGTGAAGATCTAATCTGCCCAACTGCATGCGAGGTCTCAGTACAAGCGTGCAGAACTTCCCAGCAGTGTTCCCTCTGAGCTGAGTTAGTGTGAGCTAGTTCACAGTTTTTTAGCCTCCGGCTCACACGTTTTTGCCTTAGCTCAGGAAGGATGGTTGCAGAGCAAACTCCAGAGCCAGTTGGGTGTAGTGGTGAAGTGCGCGGACTCTAATCTGGGAGAACCGGGTTTGATTCCCCATTCCTCCACTCGCAGCTGCTGGATGACCCTGGGCAGTCCTCGAGAGAGCTCTCTTAGCCCCACCAGCCTCACAGGGTGTCTGTTGTGGGGAGGGGAAGGGAAAGGAGTTTGTCAGCCGCCCTGAGACTGCAAGTGAAGTGCGGAATATAAATCTAATCTCTTCCTCCTCCTCCTCTTCTTCTTCTCCTTCTCCTCTTCCTCTTCTCTTCTTCTCCTTCTCCTCCTCCTTCTTCCAGTAGCCAAATCACTCACTCACAACTTTAATGCCAGTAGCTCACAAAGTAGAATTTTTGCTCACAAGACTTCACAGCTTAGACAGAGAATTGCTTCCCAGAAACCGGGGGACGTTTGTTACTGAATTTCCTAGTGTTTCCCCCAGAAAATAAAAGTGGGCTGGGGTAAAAGACCCACACCGCTAATTTTGTGAGCCCCCCCCCGCCCCCCAGAGCTTTCAGGTTGTATCTTTTCCCACAGTTTTCTGTGTCATGTGGAAAAGGACAATTTGTTAACTGCAGGGACTTTTAACCAGTGTTTATGGTAAACTACACCATAAAATAATCTCCAGGAGTGTACTCAAGCCTGTGGTTGCACCTAAGGAAGTTTTTGGATCCTGGCTTGTATTTTCATGTTGTTACTGTTTTTGTAGGGTTGCTAGGTACCCCTGGCAACCGGCGCGGGGAGAACCTACTGGAAGCAAGGAGGTGCCTAGGCCGGCAATTTATTAGACAAATTTATTAGACAAATTTAGAGTCCTGGGGCACCTTTAAGACCAACAAAGTTTTGTTCAAGGTATAAGCTTTTGTGTGCATGCATTGCAGTGGCTCAAGTGGTTAAGACACTGAACTGCAGGCTGCGGAAGGTCAGTAGTTCAGCAGTTCGAGACCCAGGTGCTGCAAGACGGAGTGAGCTCCCGTCTCTAGTTCCAGCTCCTGCCAACCTAGCAGTTCAAAAGCAAGAAATTGCAAGTAGATAAATAGGTACCACTTCGGTGGGAACAGCGTTCCGTGCGCCTTGGTGTTTAGTCAGCCGGCCACGTGACCACGGGAACGTCTTCGGACAGCGCTGGCTCTTCGGCTTTGAAACGGAGATGAGCACCGCAACCCTAGAGTCGGATTCGACTGGCTTTCGAGCAGGGGAACCTTTACCTTTACACTTTTCCAGATATAGTGGAATGGTAGGTAATGTTCAAACTTATATAGACAGGGGCCAAACAGCAAATTCACATGTACCATGATGAAGGTGCACAAAGACAAAACTAAATAACAAGCTAAGGTTTATAAGGTCAACGGTCGTAAGGCAATAATTATGTCAGAATAGCAGATAGATATGTAAAGGTATCATTTCTGATGCTGGGAAGTAAATTGATGCTCCCTATTCTCTCCTCTCAGGCGTGGAGGTCGCTTAACAGCATTTTTTTTTCTTTTTTGATGTGGATGCAGCCAAACATCCCAATAGTCCTTGCGTTCCATTTCAGTATTCTAATATACTATTCTGGAAAAAAAAATACACCAAAATACGGAGGATGTATACTCCTTCTTGTTGAGAATACGTATGTGAGGACTGAATGAGTTAGCCTACGTAATGAGATAACAAACCAATATCCCTGTTGAGTCCTGGGGGAGGTTTTTGTTCCAGGTGTTGTAATAACTTGTAATTCAGCAATATCCCTTTCCATTCTGGCGAATGCAATGTTGTCACATTCCTGGCGATACAGGGATGCTCTGTTATTTGGGCAAAAACTCAGTGAGTCTGAGGGGGGCTGGGGATATGAATGCCAGCCTTCAGGTGGGCCCTAGTAGGGACCCCCCCTCCAGAATTACAGCTCATCTCCAGATTGGAGAAAATGGATGCTTTGGAGATTGCATTCCCATTGAGGTCCCTGTCTCCCCCAGGCTCCACCCCCAGAATCTCCAGAAGATTCCCAACCCTGGAGTTGGCAACCCTACCCCTCTCTCTCCTGCCGGTGGCCGGAGGGGACCTCACAACCCTAGTTTTTTTGTGTTTTACTTCTTTGACTCCGAAGGCACCACTATGCCAATGGGTAAGATTGACAGCTGTCCATACAGGAAGTTCTCTGCGGTGCCTCCCACCTTGAGGAATGGTTTGCCTGAGGAGATCTTGAGGGACCAATGGTCTAATTCACTAAAACATAGTGTCTTGTGTTTTCCTGGCTCCCCAGCAAGGGCGGCCAGATTGTGGTTTGAACTCCCTCGCCCCCCAGAATTTATATTTGTCACTGACCCATCTCTTGGGAGCCAGTTTGGGGTAGTGGTTAGGAGCGCGGACTCTAATTTGGGAGAACTGGGTTTGATTCCCCACTCCTCCACTCGCAGCTGCTGGATGACCTTGGGCAAGCCATAGTCCTGTCAGAGCTGTTCTTGAAAAACGGCAGCTTCTGTCAGAGTTCTCTCAGCCCCACCTACCTCACAGGCGGGGTCTGTTGTGGGGAGAGGAAGGGAAAGGAAATTGTAAGCTGCTCTGAGACTCCTCTTCCGCTTCTTCTTCTTCCGCTGCTGCTTCTTCCGCTGCTGCTTCTTCTGCTTCTGCTTCTTCCGCTTCTTTCTCTTCCTCTTCTTCATTTCCTCTCTTGGGTTAAGTGTTTGCAGAAGACTGTATGACATTAGACCCCACCAAAGTCCCTCCCTTTCCCAAACCCTGCCCTCCTCAGACTCCACCCCCCAAATCTCCAGGTATTTCCCAACCCGGAGCTGGCAACCCTGATGCTGGAATTAAGAACATAAGAGAAGCCAAAGTTGGATCAGGCCAATGGCCCATCCAGTCCAACATTCTGTGTCACATAGTGGCCAAAAATACCAGGTGCCATCAGGAGGTCCAGCAGTGGGGCCAGGACACCGGAAGCCCTCCCACTGCTGCCCCCCCTCCCCAAGCACCAAGAAGACGGAGCATCACTTGCCCCAGAGTCCCTATCTACACCTTGTGGCTAATAGCCACTGATGGACCTCCAATTACCTAACCTGTGCCCAGGTGAATAGCACCTATCTCCTAATCCAATGCCAAAAGCCTACCTGGTTGAGAAGCGGCCCTGCCTTGTCTTTTCAAAACGCCCATCCTTTAGTCTCTCAGCTCACGAGCACCCTGACGGAATCGTCCCAGGGAACGACAGCAAGGCGCTGACGTTAGAATTAGGTCAAGCAGTGTTAAATGCTACTGAGGCGGCTTCCGTGAGGGGAAAACTGAGCGGGATTCCACCTGATTCTGGGTCTGATTCTTTTCAGCTTCTTCTTCTTTTTTGAAAGGAGTTTATATTCGGACGTCGCCTGCTGCTACCAGAATCTTGACAAGAATGGGTATAGAGTATCCGTGGTGTGCCACGCTCCTGAAGTAGGCCCGGAATATAGAATTCGGATCATTTGACGTTATCTATTCACTCTTAACCTTGTCTTCTGAGTTAAGAATTATTTGGTGTAGTGGTTAGGAGCGCGGACTCTACACCAAATAGTTCTTAACTATTGCAAGTTCTTTCAGAGCTGTTCTCTCAAGGGCAGTCCTCGAAAGAGCTCTCTCAGCCCTACCCACCTCACAGGGTGTCTGTTATGGTGAGGGGAAGGGAAAGGAGATCGTAAACTGCTTTGAGACTCCTTTGGGTAGTGAAGGGTGGGTTATAAATCTAATCTCTTCTTCTCTTCTTCTTAAGCAGCCACTTAAGCTGGGCAGGATTTCTTCAGACACCGTAGCTGTCACTTGGGGAGGGGCTGTGGCTCAGTGGTGGAGCATCTGCTTGGCAGGCAGAAGGTCCCTGGTTCAATCCCTGCAATCTCCAAGCCGTAGGTGATGTAATAGGGCCTGGCTGTATGATGTAAAAGGACCAGGCGGTTGGTGATGTGAAGGAGCTGAGCCGGAGATCCAGGAGAGCTGCTGCCAGTCTGAGTAGGCCAGGAGTAGGATCATGATGCCCATCACTTTTCCTGGAGCCTGCTAAGTGCTTTGAGAAAGCGAATCAGGCTTTTGCCCTGCAGGGTTTCTGATTGGCTGTGCCGATTCAAAGGCACCCTATTAAACAGAGCATCTGCCTGAAATGCCGAAGAGGTACTATTAGAATCATATATAACTTTACTCCCTGACACCTTGTGGTGGGCTCTGCCTCCCATGGCAGCCATTTTGTGACTGTTTAGCCTGGAGAGGAGACGACCAAGAGGTGCTGTGATAACCATCTTCAAGTACTCAAAGAGCTGTCATATAGAGGATGGTGCGGAGTAGTTTTCTGTGGCCCCAGAAGGTCGGACCAGAACCAACAGGGTTGAAATCAAATCAGAAGAGTTTTCGGCTAAACGTTAGGAAGAACTTCCTGACAGAGCAGTTCCTCAGTGGAACAGGCTTCCTTGAGAGGTGGTGGGCTCTCCTTCTATGGAGGTTTTCAGACAGAGGCTAGATGGCCATCTGACAGCAATGTGGATTCTGTGAACTCAGGCAGATCACGAGAAGGGAGGGCAGTACGGGTTGCCTAGTACTTAGTTCTTGTGGCCCTTTCTGACATGCCCAGAGAAATGCTGATGGCCACTTCAGGGTCAGGAGGCAATTCTCCTCCAGGCCAGTTTGGCTGGGGATCCTGGAGGGTTTTGGCCATCTCCTGAAACATGGAACAGGGGGTCACTGGGGGTGTGGGGAGGAGGTATTTGTGAATTTCCTGCATTGTGCTGGGGGTTGGACTAGATGACCATGGAGGTCCCTTCCAACCCTATGCTTCTTCTCCTGTGGTAGCCATTTTATGATCCTGGGTCAGAATTCCAAAGCGCAAGGAGCCTCAGAAAGGTTAAGAACCCCAGACTAGACAGTACTGATCTTGAAAGACCAATGGCCTAATTCAGCATGAGGAAGCTGTTTCTGTTCACGTCGACGAACAGCCTTCTTGAGAGTCCTCTCTTTTCCTAATACTTTTCTAGGCCTTCACAGAGATGTGGGAACCATTTTTTTTAAAGGTTCTAAACATCTGTTACTGTTCTAAATGAATGCGCGGCGATGCCTCAGATCTCCCTGACGTGCTTCCAGGCCTTGGGGCAAAAGGCGGCTGATTAAAAATATGTACCGGTAAGCAATTTACGGTGTTTACAGATGACAGGCCCCAAGTCCTGATTTAGACTTGTACAGCGCTTGCCTGGGTTGCCAGGCAACTGGCAGGGGATGGGAGGGGACTTACTCAGAGGGGGAGGGAAGCCCAGGTTATGTCAACGGTGATGTGGGGAATGTCACTTCCGGTGACACAGCCAAAGCACTGGTGATGTAACTTGAAAGCGACGTTGTCACATTGTGCCATCATTATGACCCTCTGGTATTTGGGCAAAAACTCTGTGGTAAAAATGGCTCCTACCATAGAGTTTTTGCCCAGATACCAGAGCGTCGCCATGATGATGTCACTTTCGGTGTGTACTTTCGGTGACGTTGCCAGTGACATAGCCTGGGCCTCCTTCCTGGTAAGTCCCCCTAACAGCTGATCACTGGCAGGGCCCCCACCCCCAGTACGGGGGCTGGTGACCCTAGCATTTTTTGTGTCAGTTTGGCGTAGTGGTTAGGAGCGTGGACTCTAATCTGGGAGAACTGGGTTTGATCCCCCACTCCTCCACATGCAGTTGCCAGCGTGACCTTGGGTCAGTCACAAGTCCTCTCAGAGCTGTTCTGGAAACAGCCGTTCTTGAAAGAGCTCTCTCAGCCCTACCTACCTTGCAGGGTGTCTGTTGTGGGGAGGAGAAGGGAAAGGGATTGTAAGCCGCTCTGAGACTCCTTCGGGAAGTCAAGGGTGGGGTATAAATCCAATCTCTTATCTTCTGCCGCAAATAATAATAACTTCTGAGTTCACAAACCCGTTGAACTCCTGCGTCTTTCTCATTTTCAGTTTGTAACCCCACAGCATATGGTAAAATAAATATAAAACCTGGACACCTGTCAAGTTGACCGTAAATATGGTCCAAGGGCCTTCCTAAGTGAGGGCAGTTTTATGCCCTATTCCATCGAGGAGCAAAATTTCACACATACTTTCTCTGTGGTCCAGAATCCCTGAGAGAGACATCCCCATAAGAGAGGGGAAAAATCTCATGAATGATGCAGAATTCCCCTACTGAATACATGAAAGCAGCCTTCAGCTGAGCCAGACAGGTCTGTCATGGTCAGTAGCGTCTTCTCTGGTTGATGGGGGCTCTTCAGGGTCTCAGGCTGAGGCCCTTTGGACCACTTTTGACGGGAGATGGCAGGGATTAAACCTGGGACCTTCCGCATGCTAAGTGGATGGCTGTGCCACAGAGCAGTGGCCTTTCTCTAATTATTTAACACAAGGAACACATGATGCTGCTTTGTACTGAATCGGACCATTGGTCCATTAAGGTCAATATTAGGGTTCCCAGTCCCCTGTGGGGATGAGGGAACCCCCAGTTATGCGGGCTCTTGCCCGCTGCCGGCCAGCTGGTCAATATTGTCTATGCAGACGGGCAGGAGTTCTCCAGGGTCTCAGACCAAGACCCAGTCTGGTGTAGTGGTTAGGAGTGTGGACTCTTAATCTGGGAGAACCAGGTTTGATTCCCCACTCCTCCACATGCAGCTGCTGGTGGGACCTAGGGTCAGTCACAAGTTCTCTTGGAGCTGTTCTCTCACGAGCAGTTCTTGAAAGAGCTCTCTCAGCTCCTCCTACCTCACAGGGTGTCTGCTGTGGGGAAGGGAAGGGAAAGGAGATTGTAAGCTGCTCTGAGACTCCCGAGTGAAGGGCGGGGTATAAATCCAATCTCCTCCTTTTCCTCTTCCTCCTCCTCCTCCTCCTCCACAGCACCTACTGCCTGGTCCTTGTAACTGGAGATGCTAAAGATTGACCCTAAGGCAAAGCAGATTCTTTGCCACTGTGCCACAGCACCAAGGGTCCTTTGTCTTGTCCGTTAGCTCATCATGCGTATGAAAACATAGCCATCGCTGGTGTTCGTATTCCACTGGTTGGAAGAAGTATGTTAGGACTTTGTTCAGTTGCATAAGTAAAAACTGGGCCGGGAGAAGCCCATCATTTCTCCTGTCGACCAGCTATACGGTCTGGGAGCCACAGATAGAAATGCTGAGCTGCCAGCTTCCTGTTTCTTCTGCTTCAACGGGTGTAATGAGAATTGCGTGTTCTCTACAGATTGTGAATACAGAAAAACAGACCTGGATAGCTGCTGCTCCCCGAATTAGGTTTTGATGTGGTGTTTTAGCAGAGAGAGAGAGAGGAGGAAGAAGAGAGAAGTTTTCTCTCCCCCATCACTTCCTTTCCCATGCTGGCACAGATAAAACTTCCTTCCTTACTCTGGGCAAGGTGCTGGAAGACCTGCACAGTTGTGGGAAGAAGAAGAAGAAGAGATTGGATTTATACTCCGCCTTTCACTACCCGAAGGAATCTCAGAGAGGCTTACAGTCTCCTTTCCCTTCCTCTTCCCACGGCAGACACCCTGTGAGGTAGGTGGGGCTGAGAGAGCTCTTTCGAGGACTGCTCTGAGGGAACTTGTGACTGACCCAAAGTCACACCAGCAGCTGCCTGTGGAGGAGTGGGGAATCAAACCCAATTCTCCCAGATTAAGAGTGCCCAATCCTAACCACTTCACCAAACTGGCACCATGCTTTAGACAAATCAGACCAAAATAGACAAATTGGAATGGGTTCCAAGAGAGGGTAATAAAGATGGTCTGGAAACACGAGTGGTATAGTTAAAGAAACTAGGAACTCCATGTGTTTACCCCCCAGAGAAGGGAAGACTGAAGGGAGACAGGATCATGCTCTTCAAAGTGCCTGGAGGGAACTATCCCATAGAAAAGGGAATTGGCTTGTTCTCTTGCTGTTTCAGAGGGCAAGACGGGGGGTAGGGTGAGCTTAAGTTACGGAGGAAGATATGTTTTGGTTGAAGATTAAGAGAAGCCTCCTACCGATTAGAGCAGTTTGACAATGGAACCGTGGGGCTTTCCGTTGCTGGAGGTCATAGGGTTTCCAGACCCCCCCAGTGGAGGCCAGGGTCCTCCGCCACCAGACCCTACCCCCACCTGCCAATCAGCTCGCTGGGAAGGGGGACTTACAAGGAGAAAGGAGAAGATCTAGGCCTTTTGGCTGGCGTCACACAGGAAGTGATGTCATCACGCCAGGGGCATCTGGTATTTGGGCAAAAACTCTATGGTAGAAGTCAGTTTTGCCATAGGGTTTTTGTCCAAATACCGGAGCGCCACACTGATGTCACTTCCTACGTATCGCTGGTGATGAGGCCTAGGCCTTCTCCTCCAGTTCCAACTCAGGAATCTAGGGTCTTTGGGGGTGGAGCCAGACTTTGGGGATGAAACCAAGAGCAAGGATGTGACATCACTTTTGTGATGTTACTGGGTGATTGAACTCTCTGGCTCTCACACTTAAAAGGACTGCATTCCTTTTAAATGCTTTCCCTCCATTGGAAATAATGTAGGATGGGGGCACCCTCTTTTGGAGCTCATAGAATTGGACCCCCTAGTCCAATCTTTTTGAAACTTGGCATTTTTTTTTTCAGGAGAGATGCCACCAGCTATGCGGAAAATTTGGTGCCTCTGCCTCAAAAAGCAGCCCCCCCCCAGAGCCCCAGATACTCATGGATCGATTCTCCATTATACCCTATGGGGACCAGTCTCCATAGGGTATAATGGAGTGCCCAGCGGTTTCTAAGGTGCTACTTGATTCGAATCTAGCTGTTCTACTGCAGGCCAACACGGCTATCCTAAGGATATGTCTGCCTGTTAGTCTCCAATTTTGACATATGGATTTCCTTTGCTTTGTTTCCCCCCAGAATTAAACCCAAACAAATGGTAACCATATAAACTGAGCTTGCTATTCCTGTTCGGTCCTTGAATCTGTTAAACATCTTCATTATGCTGTATGCTAATTTACTTCTCGCCCTCTATCTGTATGTATGGACTGGTGATTTCCTTTCCCCTGTATCTGAAGAAGTGTGCTTTGCACACGGAACCTCATACCTTGAATAAAACTTTGTTGGGTCTTCAAGGTGCCCCGGGACTCGAACTTGGTGCTGTTTCTTCGGACCAACATGGCTACCCCGCCTGAACCAATCTTCTGGATGGGTGAAGCTAATTTCAAATTTGCCTCGTCCCGGAGGTGAAGTTTTGTGTTTTCAGCGAAAGGGTATCGCTGAGCAAATAAGGGCTAGGTACTACCAGAATTAGCATGTAGCTGAACTAAATGTTTTGGTATGTGGTTAGGGAAAAGGGAAAAAAAACCCAGTCCCAAAATGTATCACATATGTCGGCCTCTAAAGTAATTTGCTTCCTTTCAAAGAGAGGCATGGTTTGTTCTCCTTCTGTAATGTACCACTTGGGACACATTACTAATTCTAAAAATATGTGGGTTCCTCGGTCCCCCGCCATCTGCTGTAAACTGCGTTCCACCCTCCGTCTTCGGCTTTAGCATCTGTGTGCATCCACCCCCCACCCCCCCCCCAGGAATGCTGAAGCTTGGGAGAAAGACAAATGCAGCTACGAAGGAGGATCTCTGGCCAGAACTCTGTTGCCTTGTTTCCATGTGTGTAGTGTAGCCAGGAGATCCTACGATTGTCTGGCAGCCAGAAGTTCCGGCTCTTTAGCGTTATCCGGGGCGCACCATGAGGAGGCGAGCTAGAATTGCACCCCAATCAGTCCCGCCTGGTGTTTGTAACCTGATAAACGCCAAAAAGAGGCCCACAGGATTTGACATGCCACGGAAAGTTTGGAGGATGGCTAATAAAGTACAAACAGGCTTTGGCAGACCTGTTGTTTAAATGGGGCAAAATACCCAGACCCGAATGCAATTGTGGTGTAGCCTGCCAAACTAGAATCATCGAGTGGGAAGGGACCTCTAGGGTCATCTAGCCCAACCCCTGCACAATGCAGGAATTTCACAAATACCTCCCCCTCCACACCCCCAGAGACCCCTGCTCCATGCCCCAGAAGATGGCAAAAAACCCTCCAGGATCCCTAGCAAAACTGGCCTGGAGCTGCTGGGTGACCTTGGGTCAGTCACAAGTTCTCTCAAGAGCTGTTCTCTCAAGGGCAGTTCTCAAGAGAGCTCCCTCAGCCCCACCTACCTCACAGGGTGTCTGTCGTGGGGAGGGGAAGGGGAAGGAGATTGTAAGCCGCTCTGAGACTCCCTTGGGTAGTGAACGGCGGGGTATAAATCCAATTTCTTCTTCTTCTCTTCTTCTTCCATGTCACCTACTGCCCAGTCCTTTTTAACTGGAGATGCCAGGAACTGAACCTGGGATCTTCTGCATGCCAACCGCTGAGCCACAATCCCCTCCCTCCCTGGTATGTCCACTGTTTCATTCTTTCATTAGCTCCCCTTCCGTGGCACCCAAACTGTGGCACCCTGTTTCCCTAGGTTTCCTTATATCTGCTAACCCCAAACCCTCCTTTTTGCCAAAGGGGGAAACAAATGGGTTCCTTCACCCTCTTGCAAGCTGATAAGTTGTATTTTACCTCTATGTCAGCAATCAGGACCCGAAACAGTTTGCAGGATGGGTACCCGGGCGCGATTCATAAGAACATAAGAGAAGCCAATGTTGAATCAGGCCAATGGCCCATCTAGTCCAACACTATGTGTCACACAGCAGCCAAAAACACCAGGTGCCATCAGGAGGTCCAGCAGTGGGGCCAGGACACCAGAAGCCCTCCCACTGCTGCCCCCTCCAGCACCAAGGATAGAGTGCATCACCTGCCCCAGACTGAGAATTCCCATCTATACCCTGTGGCTAATAGCCACTGATGGACTTCTGCTCCAGATGTTTATCTAATTCCCTCTTGAAACTGTCCATGCTTGTAGCTGCCACCACCTCCTGTGGCAGCGAGTTCCATGTGTTAATCACTCTTTGGGTGAAGAAGGACTTCCTTTTATCTGTTCTAACCCGATTCGCCAGGGTTGTTTGTGCATTAGGGTGCCATGAAGGTGCTACTTAAAGCAGGGGTGTCAAACATGTGGCCCGCGGGCCGGAAGCGGCCCATCCAGGGCTCGTATCCGGCCCACGAGCAACTGGTGCGAGGCAGGGAAGGCAGGAGGCCGCTCATGGGTGTGACGGAGTGGGCGTGTGAGCACACACAGTGAGGTGTGTGTGGTCGAAGCTGTCAAGCAATGGAAGGAAATGGCTAGGGGGCGCGGGTACGGTGTCCCTTGGGGAAAACCTAGTCTTGCATGGGATTAAACACATTTATTGGGGCTTTCGTGGATTTCCCACTAAATCAATTGCTTTCGCCAGGGCTTTTTTTTTTGTAGAAAAAGCCCAGCGGGAACTCGTTAGCATAATAGGCCACACCCAACAGCAGAAACTCATTAGCCTATTAGGCCACACCCCCACACAGAGAGGTTTTGGCTGTAGTGGGCGTGGCCAACTCTGAAGTCAACCGGAACTCCGTTCCGGTGCGTTCCTGCCCCAAAAATAGCCCTGGCTTTCGCTCCTTGGAATCAATTGCTTTTGTTTGTATTTTGAGAGCGATAAAATCATTACTTGGGTTTGGCTGTGTCCTTTATAAAGTTTATAGCTCCAGTACCTGGCATTACATTTTATGGCAAGCACGGCCCGGCCCAATGAATTAACTTTTATGTCGGATCCGGTCCTCGTAACGAACAATTTGACACCTCTGACTTAAAGGATGTCCTGCCTGAGAGACATGGAGATGGAAGGGTAGCAATAATGTGTGGCATGGTGGTAAGCATGTGGCACTAGGATCTGGGAGACCCCAGGTTCGAATCCCTACTCATGCTGTGGAAGTAGGGTTTCCAGATCCTGCCTGGTGATTGGCGGGTGTTGGGTGGACTTACTGGGAGCAGCAGGGAGGCCCATCCAACATGCAGCAATGTGTCTATGTCACTACCCATGTGACCCAGAAGTGACCTCATCATACCCGGGTCATTGGGGTGACACTCAGGCATTTTGGTGAAAACTCTATGGTAAATTTGGCTTGTACCATAGAGTTTTTGCCCAAATACCAGCGTATCACCCCAACGAGCCGGACATGATGACATCACTTCCGGGTCACATGGGCAGTGTCGTAGAGACGTCGCTGTATGGTGGATGGATCGCCCTCTTTTTCGAAGTAAGTTCCCCCCGCTGGCCAGCTGATTGGTGGCAGGGCAGCAGGGCCTGGCAGTGGGGGACCCCCCGCCTCCACCAGGGGGTCTGGCAGCCCTGCATGGAATCTCACAGGGTGACCTTGGGCCAGTGGCACACTCCCAGCTGAGCTGACCTGACAGGGTCGTTGTGCGGATAGAACCGAGGAGAGGAGAACGAACTAAGCCACTTTGGGGTCCCTACTGGGATGGCAGGCAGGGTATAAGCAAATTCCCTTGCGAGCAACTTTGCATTTATCTGTTGGCTGCTGCTATATTTCTGCTTACCAACCTGTGCGCCAGTGTCGCCAAGTCTGACTTACCCTTTAGCGGGGGAGTCCCGGGCCCCTTCCTGGAGATCTTCGGCGCACGGAAGTGACGTCATCGCGTCGGGCACGTTGCGGGCGGGACTACTATGATTCGAGTTTTCGAGGGATTTCCAAGGCAAGAGACATTCAGAGGTGGTTTGCCTCTGCGTTGCAACCCGGAACTTCCTTGGTGGTCTCCCATCCAAGCCTGGAGGTGACGTCATCACGCCGGGCACGTCTCCGCAATCCCGGCATTTTGGGGGTGGGGTTTCCCTGGTGGCCTGATTTGGGCCAGCGGGTTATGGACCCATCGAGCGGGGTTTCCGCCCCCCCGGGGGACCTGGAAACTCTACTGTGCGCAAAGTTCAGGGTGCAAAATGGAACAGAGCAGGCAAAGCTAGGGACAAAATATGTACATGGCCTCCCAAAACTTGGAGCTGGAGGATACTTTCACGGAGACACCTAAGCAGCTTTTCGGAACCTCCGCTGCCGTGTGAGATGTCAGCCCGCGCCGCCCTCTGTGCAGACACTCACGGAGCCTGCCAGTGAGCTCTGATGTAGCCGTGCCCGCAGGGATCACCTTGAACAGATGGGATTCTTTTTTTAAAAAAAACTGCTGCAAGTGAAAACAATTAATTGTTCTGCTAACTCTTTAGTAGCTCTTTTCCGGGGCCTTGGCAAGCTCCGTCCACAAGTACTTCGTGTTCTGAAGTCCCGCTGCCAGATTTCGTGTTTTGCATGTACTGAAAGCACCCGCACCGGATTTCGTGCGGCTTCGTGCTCGGATCCAGCTTGATTGGAATTTCCTTAGGGGTTGATGCCTTCCCGGGGAGGTTTCTTGAGAGGGATTCGTCATCCGAAGGCATATTACAAGTGTACTTTTGTAGACAAAGGAGTGCGTTGGCACTGGTCTCCTTAGCTTTCTCTTAAGAGCGTGGCCTTCCTGGTGGTGGTGGAGGAGGAAGGTGCCGTCAAGTCGCAGACAGCTTACGGCGACCCCAGAGGGATTTCCAAGGCAAGAGACATTCAGAGGTGGTTTGCCATTGCCTGCCTCTGCGTAGCAACCCCGGGCTTCCATGGTGGTCTCCCATCCAAGTACCGACCGGGGCCGACCCTGCTTAGCTTCTGAGATTAGGCTAGCCTGGGCCGTCTAGGTCAGGGCAGAGGCGGTTTGCCATTAGCTACCTCTACTTAGCAACCCCGGACTTCCATGGTGGTCTCCCATCCAAGTACCAACCGGGGCCAACCCAGCTTAGCTTCTGAGATTGGGCGAACCTGGGCCGTCCAGGCCTGGCCTCCAAATCCCTTACAGATAATAATTCAGCTATACCCCAGTGGACTTCCTATCCTGTCTGCTTAACTCCTTCTACCTTGCATTAGGGTTTACGTCTTGCCCATTTAACAACCTATGGGAGTGTCTTGGGCCTAGAGTTGCCCAACCTACAGGTGGGACCTGAATAGGGTTGCCAAGTCCATCTTCGCCCCCAGTGGGGGACTTTGGGGGGCGTTCCTGGAGGAGGGCGGGGCATCCCTGACGTGATGACGTCACATTGGGGGCGTCTGCCTGGCCGCATGCCCCTTGCATGTGGGGAAATGCTGTGCAGAGAGCTGGCATTTCCCCGCTCACCCGAACCCAGCTCCGTTTAAACACAGGTGGCCTTCCCCCGCGGGCTGGAACGCCAGCTTCCTGCACTGCCCCTTTAAGAGCAGTTTCCAGGCACGCCCGATCTCTGCGCGAGATCGAGCGTGCCGGGAAGGCTGCCTGTGGAGCTGGCGTTTGGGTGAGCGGGGAATGCCAGCTCTGTGAATTTAAAGGGAGCCCTTCAAGAGAGAAGGGAGAGGGGTGGGGGTGGGTGTTGGGGCTTTGGGATGGGGCTTCCCCCACCAGCCATTTGGCCGGTGGCGGATAGAACCCCTCCCAAAGCGGGGGACCCCTGCCAAACCGGGGAGTTTGGCAACCCTAGACCTGAAGATCTTCCGCTATTACAACTGATCTCCAAGCAATAGAGTTCAGTTTCCCCAGAGGAAATGGCTGCTTTGGAGGGTGGACTCGCTGTGGCATTCTGCCCTGCCAAAGTCCCTCTTTTCCCCAGGGGCCCCCACCCAAATCTCCAGGTATTTCCTCTCCCAGAGTTGGCAACCCTACTTGTGCCCGTTCTGATCTGATTCGATGACTTTATTAGGTCTCGTTTCAAGTTGGCCTCTCTTCATCACATCCCCTCCCCTGCCCCTTGGGAATATAAGAGGAAGAGAAGAAGAGTTTGGATTTATACCCCGCCCTTCACTGCCCAAAGGCATCTCAGAGCGGCTTACAAACTCCTTTCCCTTCCCCTCCCCACAACAGACACCCTGTGAGGTAGGTGGGGCTGAGAGAACTTCTGACAGAAACTATCCTTGAGAGGACAGCTGTGCCAGAGCTTGTGACTGACCCAAGGTCACATCAGCAGGTGCAAGTGGAGGAGTGGGGGAATCAAACCCGGTTCTCCCAGATAAGAGTCCGCGCACTTAACCACTACACCAAACTGGCTCTCCCGGCCTGCAGGGCGTCCAACCCACACTGATGAAGTGAACTCTGGATCCCAGAAGCGCAGGGCTATTTTCGGGCAGGAACGCACAGGAACGGAGTTCCGGCTGGCTCCCGAGTTGGCCACACCCAGCAGGAACTCATTAGCATAATAGGCCACACCCAACATCAGAAACTGATTAGGATTGGCTATATTAGGGGTGTGTGGCCTAACATGCAAAGGAGTTCCTGCCACAAAAAAAAGCCCTGGGTTTTGACCAACAAACAAGGTAAACAGAATAAGAAGCAAAAGGTGGGTGTGGCTGGATGACCACACTTCTGGTAACATGGGGGTGTGGCCTAATAGGCTAATGAGCTGTGCTGTCAGGGGTGTGGCCTAATATGCGAATGAGTTTCTGCTGTTGGGTGTGGCCTGTTATGTTAATGCGTTCCTGCTGTGCTTTTTCTACAAAAACAGCCCTGCAGAAGCGTATGGCGGAATAGATATTGTGAGCCTGGACGGTATCGCCATGCTCCTCATTTATTCAGCTGGGCATAAGGCGAATGAGGAAGGAACTCGAGCTGCAAATCTGTGAAGGGTATAAAAACTAATGACAGACATTCTTAGAGCCGGTGGGCACCTTTGGGATTCCATGGGCGCAACTACAAAATGGCCGCCTTGTGAGGCAGAATTGCCCACAAAATGGCTACCGCAGTTTACCTTCACTCACACAGCGATGATGCTCATGCTGTGGTGGCAGCCAATGTTCCCTCATGCTGTGGTGGCAGCCAATGTTCCGTCTAAGCTGTGGAGTCTCGTGAGCAAAAATTCTACTTTGTGAGCTACTGGCATTAAAGTTGTGAGCCAGTGAGTCGGCTACTGCATAAACTAGTTTGCTCTGGAGCCATTCTTCCTGAGCTAAGACAAAAATGCGTGAGCCAGAGGCTAAAGAAAGGTGAGCTAGCTCACACTAACTCAGCTTAGAGGGAACACTGGTGGCAGCTGCTGCCATAGCAACATTAAAAAAGAATCTGCACAGTACGGTGGCCTGGTCTTACCTGGTTTTCAGCAGGGGGCTCCGGGGTCTGTCCCGGGATCCCACAGAGTTTCTGCCAAAATGCTAGAGAGTCGCCGTGTGACGTGCCCAGCATGATGATGTCACTTCTGGGGGGCTGTTCAGGGTTGGTGCTTCCCCCCCGGCCAGCCGGCCGGTGGAAGATTGGAGCCCCCAAAATCCGGGGAAACCCCACTCCAACCGGGGGTCTTGCAACCCTACTGGCACAGCCAACCAAATCTCCAATCAGAAGCCTTGCTGGGCAAAAGAGCCAGCTGGCCCCGCCTACTTTCTAAAAGCACCTGGTGGGCACCAGAAAAGGTTTTGGTGTGCACCACGTCGGGGACCCTGATCTAACGCATCGAAAGTAGGAAACAAGCCAGAGAAGCATATGGGGCGTTAGATAACAAAGGTGAGAAAGTCTGCTAAGCGACTGGGGGAGAGGTTGGTGGTGTTTGATTCAAGCGTGGGCAGCCCTTCAGGCTGGAACTGTCTGCTTGATGTTCCGCTAGAACCCGGTGGGTCACCAGCCCAGTCACACGATAGCAGTTGGGGAGGTGTCACATGATCTGTGAGCCACGCACCGGTGCAATCTGCGTATACGGGAACATCTTGGGTTCTTACAGCTCTGAAATCAAGTTCTAAATGTGTGCCAGAGGAGTGGCACAAAGACCCGGTTGCGGGTGCGGGAGGCGCAAGCAGAGAGGAAAGCGCCCCGGCCGGTGCTTGAATCCAAAGCAGAGATTTTTTTTTTTTCTCTCTCGTATAACTTTTGAAAGAACAACAATTTGTGTTTTTAAAACTTAGGTCTTTCTTTGCAGTTTGGATTGGATCCAATGGCCTGCTTTTGGACGTACCGAAGCTTAAATTCCACAAAGAGCCATTTTTAAGAGCGTTTCTCATCTTATTTTTTTAAACCCTTTGTAATAACCGGGATGGCTCTGAGGTTAAGACGCTGAAGCTGCAGACCAGAAGGTTGGCAGTTCGGCAGTTCGAGAGACCCGAGAGTGCCGCATGACGGAGTGAGCTCCCGTCTACTTCCAGCTCCTGCCAGCCTAGCAGTTCGAAAGCAAGAAATTGCAAGTAGATAAATAGGCACCGCTTTGGTGGGAAGGTAACAGCGTTCCATGCGCCTCGGCGTCTAGTCACACCAGCCACGTGACCATGGAAACGTCTTCGGACAGCGCTGGCTGTTTTTCTTTTGATTGGCTTGCAGTCTTTTGGTGACAGTTCTTCTTGGAAACCCCGTTGGTGCCCCAGAATCTCTGTTAGGAGCCTTTCGGGGTGAGTAGGCTGCCCGTGATTAAGCCCTCCCACTGTTTTTCTTCTTGTTTCCTAAGAGCATCTTGTTGGGACTGAGTCATTGTGATGTGACATCACTGAACAACCAGCTTCCCACATGGCGGGATTTTTTTTCTTGGAGGTAATGGAAATCTTCAGGAGGTCAGCGAGTCTTCCGCCGGCAACTTTGGGAGTTCTTGCTTTTCAAGCGCGAATACCCGTGGCTGAGGGAGGGGCCTTCCCTGTTTTACTATTAACACACAGCGGGCTTTGTCGCCCGTTACGATTATCTTTGCGAGCTATTTTCCCGATGCTGGAGAAAGGCGTCTGGAGAGAACGCTGTACGGACCAACAACGCCTCGCTCTCTGGTTCATCATTAATTTTTTCTGGATTACCTTAGGACAGTGGGTGCCGTCTCGGTTTATGCTTTATATCGGTTGTTCGCTTCTTTTAAAAAATAATTTGGGCCGCCCCCCTTAAAAGACGTTCGGGTTTATAAAATTATGCACGGGGTGGAGAGAGTTGACAAAGACAATTTTTCCTCGCTGTCCCAAAATACTAGATACAAGGACTCGAGGTCATCCAATGAAAGGCGATGGGCAGTAGGTTCAGGACGGACAGAAGGAAACACTTCTTTACACAGAGAGAGATTAAAATGGGAATTTGCTGCCAGAGGATGTAGTGAAGGCCACGGGCAGAGACAGCTTTAAAAGGAGGTTAGATGGATTTGTGGAGTCTATCGATGGCTACCAGCCGGTGACTGGAAAAAAGCCCACAGGGAAAACCTCACGGTCATAAATGCTTACAGGAAAAAAGCCCGTGTGGAAAAATGCCCACATGGCAATAAGCCCACATGGGAAAAAAGGCCACACGGGGAAAAAAATCCATTCACATAGAAGTCCACACAGAAAAAAGCCCACACAGGAAAATACCATGTAAAGCACCATAGATATTTATAATGGTGGATAACCATTCATCTCCATTTATGAGAATGAACAGGTATTACCTGTTCTGTGTGGGCATTTTTCCACGTGGGCTTTTTTCCTGTGAGCATTTATGACCGTGGGGTTTTCTCTGCGGTCTTTTCTCCTGTGGGCTTTTTCCCCTAGAACCCTACTAGCCATAGTAGGCTGAGAGGAACCTCCACATTCAGAGGCCCTCATCCTCTGGATCTCAGAGCCAGGAGACAGCATCGGGAGAAGGCCTCGGCCTCTAAGTCTCTAAGCCCTTTTGTTGGCCGTCCAGAGGAACTTCTCTGATGTTCTTATACATCTCTGAATCCCAGAGCCAGGAGGCAACATCAGGGGAAGGCCTCGTCCTCTCTGCCCTGTTGTTGGCTGTCCAAAGGAACTAGTTGACCACCATGTGAGACAAGATGTTGGACTGGACCACTGGCCTGATCCAGCAGAGTTCTTCTTTTGTTCTTATACACCTCTGAATCCCAGAGCCAGGAGGCAACATCAGGGGAAGGCCTCATCCTCTATGCCCTGGCGTTGGCCCTCCAGAGGAACTGCCTGGCCACTGTGTGAGACATGAATGCTGGCCTAGATGGACTATTGGTCCGATCCAGCAAGGCTCTTCTGATGTTCTTCTATTCTTAGCCCTGATTACAACACAACTTGTTTCCCCCCACAAAGGAAGATGATCCTGATGGAAAGTGCCATCAACTTGCACCCGACTTACAGCGACCCTGTAGGGTTTTCAAGGCAAGAGACATCCAGAGGTGGTTTGCCATCGTCTTTCTTCAGAACCTGAGCCTGAGATCCATTGGTCCAAGTACTAACCAGGGCTGACCCTGCTTAACTTCCAAGATCTGGGCCATCCAGTTCAGGGCAGAAGTGGTCTGCCATTACCTGCTTTTGCATAGCAGCTCTGGGCTTCCTTGGTGGTCTCCCATCCAAGTAGAAGAACAGGAGAACACTTCACTCAGGGTCTCAGAGGGGCCTACAATCCCTTTTCCTTCCCCTCCCCACAACAGACTCCCCGTGGGACAGGTGGAGCTGAGAGAGCTCTTTCAAGGACTTGGCCCTTGAGAGAACAGCTCTGAGCGAACTTTGACCGACCCAAGGTCACCCAGCAACTGCACGTGGAGAAGTGGGGAATCAATCCTGGTTCTCCCAGATTAGAGTCCACCACTCTTAACCACGACGCCAAACTGGCTGACCCCGCTTAGCTTCTCGAGTTAGGATGAGATCAGCACCCACTAAAGATGACCCCCACCGGGGGGGGGGAAACACCCCAACATTATACACATTTTTTATTACCATACCTCTGTAACATGTGTGCAAATTTAAGACGTTGCTTCCCTGTTGGGGAGTGTAAGGCTGCCAGATCCAGGTTGGGAAACCCCCTGGAGATCTGGGGGTGGGCCCTGGGGAGGACAGGGACGTCACTGAGGTTCAGTGCCACGGAGTCCACCCTCCAAAGCATCCATTTTCTCCAGGGGGACTGATCTTTGTCATCTGGAGATGAGTTGTAATTCGGGGGGGGGATGTCCCCAGTTCCCACCTGGAGGCTGGCATCCCTAGCCGGGAACGCTGGAGAACGGCTCGGCAAGATGGCCGGGCGGTTGTGGTTCCGGGAGGGGGAGGGGGGACGGATTTCAGCGGCAGCCAAACCCTGCCCGCCTCACGATTCCATTACGGTGTCAAGCTACCTCCTCGGGCCCGTCTCGGGTTCCCTGCCGTTCTGCCGCCCGCGCTTTGAGCTCGTTAATGAATGAGTATAATCCCTGGCTCATTTACCTCCCAGGTCACCAGGCAGTGGCCGTCGCCTGCAGCATCTGCAGATAAAACATCTGGAGCAGAGGTCCATCAGTGGCTATGAGCCACAAGGTATAGATAGGGACTCTGGGGCAAGGGATGCTCTGTATTCTTGGTGCTTCGGGGGGGGGGTCAACAGTGGGAGGGCTTCTAGAGTCCTGGCCCCACTGCTGGACCTCCTGATGGCACCTGGTATTTTTGGCCACTGTGACACAGAGTGTTGG
The DNA here is from genome assembly GCA_029375565.1 of Gekko gecko. NCBI lineage: Eukaryota > Metazoa > Chordata > Lepidosauria > Squamata > Gekkonidae > Gekko > Gekko gecko. The sequence continues at coordinate 319,217,235 of JAPDNY010000001.1, read as the reverse complement.
ACTGGATGGGCCATTGGCCTGATCCAACACCGGCTTCTCTTATGTTCTTATGGATAAACATCTGGAGCGGAGGTCCATCAGTGGACTACTAAGCACATAAGGACATAAGATAGGCCAATGTTGAATCAGGCCAATGGCGCATCTAGGCGATGCTCTGTCACACTGGCCAAAATATACCAGGTGCCATCGGGAGGTCCAACAGTGGGGCAGGGCTTCTAGTAGTCCTGGCCCCACTGCTGGCCCTCAGCACCAAGAATAGAGTGCATCACCTGCCCAGACTGAGAGTTCTCATTCTATACCCTGTGGCTAATAGCTACGGATGGACTTCTGCTCCATATGTTTATCTAATTTCCTCTTGAAACTGTCCATGCTTGCAGCTGCACGACCTCCTGTGGCAGTGAATTCCATATGTTAATCACTCTTTGGGTGAAGAAGTATTTCCTTTTATCTGTTCTAACCGACTGCTCAGCAATTTCATGGAGTGCCCACGGTTCTGTATTGTGAGAAAGGTAGAAAAGTACTTCTTTCTCAACCTGCTCAATCCCATTCATAATCTTATAAACCTCGATCATGTCACCCCTCAGCGTCGTTTCTCCAAGCTAAAGAGCCCCAAGCATTTTAACCTTTCTTCATAGGGAAGGTGTTCCAACCCTTTTATCATTCTAGTTGCCCTTCTCTGCACTTTTTCCAATGCTATAATATCCTTTTGAGATGTGGCGACCAGAACTGTACACAGTATTCCAAATGAGGTCCACCAATGATTTATACAGGGGCATGATGATACTGGCTACTAGCCACAAGATATAGATAGGAACTCTCAGTCTGGGGCAAGTGATACTCTGTCTTCTTGGTGCTTGGGGAAGGGGTCAACAGTGGGAGGTGCTTCTAGTGTCCAGGCCCCACTGCTGGACCTCCTTATGGTACCTGGTATTTTTGGCCACTGTGTGACACAGAGTGTTGGACTGGATGGGCCGTTGGCCTGATCCAACACTGGCTTCTCTTATGTTCTTGTGTTGTTAAAAGGAAAGGCACTCTCTCCCACAGGCAATGCCCCCTGTAAGCCAGAGGTACCCAAATTTATTTGGCCTACCACCCCCTTTTCAGGGGGGGAAAAATTACTCAGCGCCCCCACCCCCGAGACATCTGCTTCCAAGAAGTGGACATAAAGGTGCAGTTTGTGGATCTGCACCTGGGTCATTCCAGCGCCACCGAGGGGGTGGTATTGCCCGTTATGGGAACCCGTGCTCTAAGCTGTGGACTATTGTGAGCAAAGATTCAACTTTGTGATACTATCTCAAGTGCATGCAAGGACAACATCTGCCAGCAGGGCCTTTTCCGTGATAGCCCCAGTCAATGTTCCCTCTAAGCTGTGGAATCTTGTGAGCAAAAATTCTACTTTGTGAGCTACTGGCATCAAAGTTGTGAGCGAGCGATTTGGCTGCTGCATAAATTAGTTCGCTCTGGAGCCCTCCTTCCTGAGCGACGGCTAAAATCTGTGAGCCGGAGGCTAAAAAAACTGTGAGCTAGCTCCCACTAACTTGGCTTAGAGGGAACACTGAGCCTCCTTTTATGGGGTTAGTGCATAACATATCTGTGTGGGTGTCGCATTCCCCGGCACATCGCTCTGTGGTTCTTGGCTGTTAGGTGGCATGCCACGGTTTAGTCGTGAGATGTCTGGCAACGTTGAGTAAGAGGGAGAGAAAAACGTGGCTCGTGTGAGAAGGCATTTCCGTGAAATATCGCAAATACATTTCCATGCCTATTAACTGCATGAATGCAGGCGAGTTAAAAGTGAGTTGTGGGTCAGTGCTGCGGCTGGGAATCTCACGTGTGCTTACTTGGGAATCGGTTGCGCCGAAGTAAATGGGATGTATCGTGAAGCTGCGGGAAACGGGAACACAGGAGCATAGAGCTGGAAGGGGGACCTCAAGGGTCATTTAGTCTAACCCCCTGCACGACGCAGGAAATTCTCAACTACTCCCCCATTTCCCAAGTAGGGTTGCCAACCTCCAGTTGGTGGCTGGAGATCTCCTGGGACGACAGCTGATCTCCAGGCAACAGAGAATCAGTCCCCCCTGGAGAAAATGGTCGCTTTGGAGGGTGGTCTCTATGCAGACGCAGGCTCTACACCCAAAATGTCCTGGTGTTTCCGAACTCGGAGCTGGCACCCCTCTCCCCCAGTGACCCCTGCTCTACACCCAGAGGAAGGCGAAAAAGAACTCCAGGATCTCTGGTCCAATCTGGCCTGGAGGCAAATTCCTTCCTGACCCCAAAGTGGCAATAAGGATTGTGCGTTTCTGTGTTTTAAGCGCTGTCTAGTTCGGCGTAGTGAGAGCCAGTTGGGTGTCGTGGTTAAGTGCGCGGGCTCTGATCTGGGAGAACCGGGTTTGATTCCCCCACTCCTCCATATGCAGCTGCTGGGTGACCTTGGGCAAGCCATAGTTCTGACAAGAGCTGTCCTTGAAAAAAGAGCAGTTTCTATCAAGAGCTCTCTCAGCCTCGCCTACCTCACAGGGTGCCTGTTGTGGGGAGGGGAAGGGAAAGGAGTTTGTAAGCCGCTCGGAGACACCTTTGGGTAGTGAAGGGCGGGGCATAAATCAAATCTCCTCTTCTTCTTCCTCTTCTTCTTCTTCTTCCAACTTCCAGTAACCCTATGAGTTGACGTTCTCCAAACCATCATATCATTAGGAGCCATTCTCGGGTCTTGCAAACTGTGGGCCGCGGCTTCCTTGACCGAGTGAATCCATCTCCTGTTCGGTCTTCCTCTTTTCCTGCTGCCTTCAATTTTCCCCAGTATTATTGTTAGGGCGCCAGGTCCCCCCGGTCCAGGCAAGGGTCCCCCTGTTTTTGCAGGCCCCTTTCTGCCGCTGGTCAGTTGGCCGACAAAGGGAGGAACCCCACCCACAGAGGCCCCTGAATGCGATGTAATGGCATCACCCAGAAGTGATGTCATCACACTGCCAACATGGAGGGGTGACACTCTCGTTTTGGGGCAAAATTCTATGGTAAAATTCGGCTCAAACCACAGAGTTTTGCCCAAACGTTAGAGCGTAAACTCCCAATGTCGGCAACATGATGATGTCATCGCGGCGCATGTGTTTTGCACGCATGCCAGCAGATCCCGGAACAGACCCTGGAGCTTCCCACCGGCAGCTAGGTAGGACCCGGGAAACCTAATTATTGTCTTCTCCAGTGACTCTGGTCTTCTCATAATGTGACCGAAGTACGAGAGCCTCAGTTTAGCCATTTTAGCTTCTTGGGAAAGTTCGGGCTTGATTTGGTCTAGGCCCCACTTATTTGTCTCTTTTGGCGGTCCACGGTTGTCTATAAACTTTCCTCCGACAACACGTTTCAGTGGAATCCACTTTCTTCCTGTCTTCTTTCTTCATTGTCCCAACTTTCACACCCATACACAGTAATTAAGTTGATCTCGGTCACCAGCGACATCCTTACCCTTAAGGAACTTTTCTAGCTTTATGGCTGCCCTTCTCAGTCAGACTCTTCCGACTTCCTGATTGCAGGCTCCCTTGGGTCGATGTTGGAGCCAAGGAATAGAGAAATCTTGAACCATTTCAATTTCTTCATCGTCAACCTTTAAGTGTCATTCGATTGCAATTACCCTTAAGGAACTTTTCTAGCTTCTTTATGGCTGCCCTTCTCAGTCGCAGACTCTTCCTGACTTCCTGGTTGCAGGCTCCCTTTGGGTCGATGTTGGAGCCAAGGAATAGAAAAATCTTGAACCATTTCAATTTCTTCATCGTCAACCTTTCAAGTGTCATCTGATTGGAATCACCCTACCAGAAAGGGCCCCGAGATCCGAGCACTGACTCGTCCCTTCCCGCCCTCTCTCTCAGTGATCTGCCTCAGTTCACAGCGCAATAGAGGAACGGCCAGCAGACATATGGGATTGCTTTAAGTCCCGTTTTCATCTCTTTAAACGAGGGCTCCTGACCAGGTTTGCCCTGTCTTTAACCCCGGAGCCAGTCGACATGCATCTGCCTGATGCTGATCTCTCTGTCGTGCCCATATAAAACATGCACGTGTACATCCCGGTGGGATTCGCACCAACATTTTGGCCGTGCCTGTGTGGTCCGTGTTCGGTTCTCTGGGGTTGCACGAAGGACAGCCAGGAATTTGGGCCAATCCTCTTTGTCTTGCCTCCTCCCGGCAAACATTTGACTAAAGGATTTATTGAAGGGGGATGCTCGTAAATCAGTGGTGGGTCTCCCTTTTAAGGGGTCATCTGTTAACCATATGGGCTAACAACCCCCCACTACTCCGGTTCTGTTTTTAAAGGGGGACCAGGAAGGGGGGGTTTGCGTTGAAAGTGCATCATCTGCCCTTTCCAGTAATAGGTGAGGCAACTTCGAAAGTATTTAACAGTTTGGAAATGATTTTCCTCTAAAGCAGTGCTCCCCAACCTTTCTGAGGATAAGTCCATCAATGGCTACTAGCCACGGCAACTGAGGAGAATTGCTACATTCAGAGGCACTGATCTTCAGGATCCCAGAGCCAGGAGGCAACATCAGGGAAAGGCCTCGGCCTCTCTTTCCCGTTGCTGGCCCTCCAGAGGAACTGCTTGGCCACTGTGTGAGAGAGGATGCTGGACTAGGTGGACCACTGCTCTGATCCAGCAGGGAACTTCTTATGTTCTTATCAGGGGAATGCCTCAGCCTCTCTGCCCTATTGCTGGCCCTCCAGAGGAACTGGTTGGCCACTGTGTGAGATAGGATGCTGGACTAGATGGATCATTGGTCTGATCCAGCAGGGCTCTTCTCATCTTCTTATGAAGGCCTCGGCCTATCTGCCCTGTTGTTGGCCCTCCAGAGGAACTGGTTGGCCACTGTGTGAGACAGGATGCTGGACTAGATGGACCATTGGTCTGATCCAGCAGGGCTCTTCTCATCTTCTTATGAAGGCCTCGGCCTATCTGCCCTGTTGTTGGCCCTCCAGAGGAACTGGTTGGCCACTCTCTGAGACAGGTCGCTGGATTGGATGGGCCACCAGTCTGATCCAGCTAGGTTTGCCAGGTCCTTACCTGCAGCTGGTGGGGGAATTGGGGGGGGCATTCCAGGGGTGAGTGTGGAAGTTGTTGATGCAATGACATCATTTCCGGAAGTGACGTCATTGCATCGGTGACGTCGGGCCAACACTCTACTTTTTGGGCAAAACTCTGTGGTAAAAATGGCTACAAACCATAGAGTTTTGCCCCTAAAGTAGAGCGTCATCCCCAACGTGATGACGTCACTTCCAGCAGTGACGTCCTCACGTTGACGCCATCGCTGAGGGACATCTTTTGAGGGGTGGGGTTTCCCCAACAGCCAGCTGGACAGTGGAGGGTCTGAGCCCGCAAAAGCGAGGTATCCCCCACCCACACCTGGGGGCTGACTAGCCTAGATTGAGCAGGACTCAGTTCTTGTGTTCTTAAGAGACTGTAGGCATCTTTAGAATACCGAAATGGCATTATACAGGCTTGCCAGTCTCCAGGCGGGGGCGGGTCATCGCCTGCTTCTGCAAGCCCTGGCCCACTGGCCAGCGGGGAAAACCCCACCACCAAACAGACGTTTCCGCATGATGTCGGCGCCGTGCTGACGTCACTTCAGCGACGTCGGGGTGATGCTCTTCTTTTTGGGCAAAACTCTATGGTTTGTAGCCGACATCACTACCCCATCCATCTTGGAATGGCTGCTACGGGAGGTGGGGCCAGACACTCGATGGCTGCTGCAGCTGACCTTCAGTAACGCAGTGAAGATCCTTGTGTTGTCGTAGCAACTGCTGTCAAGGTAATTTTTTAAAAAATCTGGGCAGCCAATCTGATCTCCAGCAGCCAATCAAAACCTTTGCTGGGCAAAAGTCCCATCTGACTCCGCCCACTTTGTGAAAACACGTGGAGGGTGCCAAGAAAGACGTCTGTAGGTGCCACTGTGCCCACAAGACACCAGGTCACGGAAGCCCGCTCTAAACCCCAAGGGACTATAACGTTCCAGCCTGAAATAATGGCAACAAGCCTTTGAATTGAAAACCAAAATAACAAAACATTCTCTCTTACATGCCTTTTCTTCAGTTTGGGGCCGGGGCCAAGTCCCATTTCTGGAACATACTGTACTTGCGAATAAATAATGGGAGGACTGGAAGTCGATAGGAGGATGCTGTCTCAACTGGGTACTTGCTGTTTTAAATTATGATGTGCGTTGCTGGGAAAGGAAAATATTACTTTGGTTTCCCAGTGAGAGAGAGACTGAATTCCTACACCTTGATTACTGTCAGCTGCTATTTCAAATAAGAGCTTCCATTATAACCTGTCAGCACCCCTAAGGTAGGCTTAATGTTCCTTAAGTTACAGTTTTTGCCAGTGTAGTGATAAGAGTGTTAGATTAGGATCGGATCGCCAATTCTGGGTTGGAAATTCCTGGAGATTTGGGGGCGGGGGTGGAGTCTGAGGAGGGTGGGAATTGGGGGGACCTCCGCGGCCTATAATGCCATAAGCTCCACCTTCTGAAGACTCTACCTTTCTCCAGGGGAACTGATCTGTGTCACCTGGAGAGCAGATGAAATCCCAGAAGATCTCCAGCCATCATTTATGGGATAAAACCCAGAAATAACTAGCCAGGGGTCGTTTGGGGCCGGAGCACGCCGGAGCACTGCTCCAGCAGCCCAGGAGCAGGCACTAATGGCGGTGGCAGCAACCCCGCCCCCAAGTTCTTTTTGTATTCTGTGGCCCAATAGAATAGAATGGAGAGATTGCACCACCGCTGCGCCATGACTCCATTAAACCCCTTCTCTCTTCATTCCCCCCCCCAGCTCTCCTTGGCAGGCAGGCTGGCAAAGCAAAGGGGGGGGGGCATCTTCAAAAGCCTGCCCTTCCCCAGCCCACCTGCCATGGCAGGCTGGGGGTAGGGAAGCGAAGAGAGAAGGGGTTTAATGTTTAAACCCCTTCTCTCTGGAGTCCCGCTGCAGCTGGGGAAGGGAAGGGCAGGCTTTTGAAGATGTCTCCCCCACTTTTTGCTTCCCCTTCTGACATCACTTCTGGTGATGTCAGGGGGCGTGGTATATGCTAATGAGCTATTATGCTAATAGCTTATTAGGTATGCTAATGAGCTCCTGCAGCTCTTTTTCTACGAAATGACCTCTGATACCAGCCATCAAGTTCTCTATGTTTGTAGTACTGTGACTAACAAATAATTTATGCTAAGGCCCAAATCCTAAAAATGTATTCATCCAGTGAGGAAGAGTAAACAAACATGCCTCATAAGAACCTAAAAAGAGCCCTGCTGGATCAGACCAGGGGTCCATCCAGTCCAGCATCCTCTCTCACACAGTGGCCAACCAGTTTCTCCAGAGGGCCAACAGGGCATAGAGGCTGAGGCCTTCATAAGAACATAAGAAGAGCCCTGCTGGATCAGAGCAGTGGTCCATCCAGTCCAGCATCCTGTCTCACACAGTGGCCAACCAGTTCCTCTGGACGGCCAACAACAGGGCAGAGAGGCTGAGGCCTTCATAAGAACATCAGAAGAGCCCTGCTGGATCAGAGCAGTGGTCCATCTAATCCAGCATCCTGCCTCACACAGTGGCCAACCAGTTCCTCTGGATGTCCAACACAGGGGCATGGAGGCCCAGGCCTTCCCCTGATGTTGCCTCCTGGCATGGGGTTTTGGAGGTTGACTGCCTCTGAATGTGGAGGTTCAGGCCTCAGGAAACATAGGTGCTTTCAACCCTTTATCCCTTCATGAAATTAAATCAGGATCCTAGGAATACAGTAACCGCGGTTGTACCAAGGCCTTTATAGCTCAGGCTTAAGAGAATCTTAAGCTCAGGTTAAAGAACATCTGAACTTCTTTAAGAGGACACCAGCCCTCAGGTGGGACCTGGAGATCCCCTGGAATTACAGCTCATCTCTGGACTACAAATATCAGTTTCCCTGGATTAAAAGGATGCTTTGGAGGGTAGACCCTGTGGCATTGTACCCCACCGAGGTCCCGCCCCTCACCAAGCTCCACCCCCCAGATCTCCAGGTGTTCCTCAACCCAGAGGTGGCAACTGTACCACTTGGTGGTCTTCTCCATCGTACTATCACTGTTCCTCTAAGGGGGGGGGTCTAGATTATCACTGCAGCTGCTTTGAGACTTTCCAAACACACCTAAGCCAAAACAAGAATGATTTTGGCTGCATGTTCCTCATTACTTTAGTGGCCAACAGGCCTGTGGAATTCCCTTGGAATCCACAGACAAACAAAATAAGCTCTTTGAGTGTCCCTCGGTGAGTCTTGAAGGTTACGTTCTTCCCAGGCATCTTCAGAAGCCGCTTGCGAAATACATACCGTTTAATTTAACTTTCCGCAGTGACTGGGTTTTTTTTTTTTAATATAGATGTTTTGGTGCTCACCGGTTTTTTTCCAGACTAAGGTAACAGGCTGTTGTTTCGTTTCTGTTGAGACTGTGGTGGTCGTCCCGTCCCCCCCCAAGGTCCTACAATAATTAATAATTATGATGATGATGTTCAGGGCTATTTCTGGGCAGGAACGCACAGGAACAGAGTTCCGGCTGGCTCCTGAGTTGGCCACGCCCGGCAGGAACTCATTAGCATAATAGGCCACACCCAACAGCAGGAACTCATTAGGATTGGCTACATTTGGGGTGTGTGGCCTAACATGCAAAGGAGTTCCTGCTACCAAAAAAAGCCCTGGGTTTTGACAACAAAGAAGGTAAACAGGATAAGAAGCAAAAGGTGTGGGCTGGATGACCACACTTCTGGTAACATGGGGGTGTGTGGCCTAATATGCTAATGAGTTTCTGCTGTTGGGTGTGGCCTATTATGCGAATGAGTTCCTGCTGGGCTTTTTCTACAAAAAAAAAGCCCTGATGGTGTTGATGTACATAAAAACAGTGTCCAGGGCACTGTTTGCTTCTGTTTTGAAAAACCAGGCTTGAAAAACCAACTACCGCCTCAGAGACAATCCAGGAGAAAAGAGCCGGAGTCCAGCAGCACCTTAAAGACTAATGAAATATGTGGCAGGGTGTGAGCTTTCGGGAGTCACTGCACACTTCTTCAGATATCTGAAGAATTTGGTCTCTGAAGAAGCGAGCGGTGCCTCACGAAAGTTCATCCCCTGCCACAAATTTTGTTAGGCTTTAAGGCGCTCCTGGACTCTCGTTCTTTTCTACTACTACGGACAGATTAACCCGGCTACCCGTCTGGATCTATCGAGAGACGATTCAGACTTTTAACCTCGCCCCATTAACTCACACGAGAAAACCTTTTTCAGTCGGGTTTCCAGGTCCCCTCTGGCCACCGGCAGGGGATTGGGGGGGGGCGGGGGCCAGGATTGCCAGATCAAGGTTGGGAACCTTCTGGAGATTTGAGGATGGAACCTGGGGAGGACGGGGGGGACGGGGGGGACACCTCAGTGGGGCACGATGCCACAGAGTCCACCCTCCAGAGCAGCCATTTCCTTCAGGGGAAGGAACTGATCTCTGTCGTCTGGAGATGAGCTGTAATTCTGGAGGCTTGCATCCTTATTTTTCAGTGGCCTCCATGGGGGGATCTATAACATGTAGATAGGGCTGTCAACCTTAGGGTTGCCAGGTCCCCGTGGGAGGCGGGGAAACCCCCCTCGATTGGTCCATTCCCCGCCGGCTCAGATCGGGCCGACGGGGGGAACCCCAACCCAAAGTACCGGGAGCATAGAGTCGCCGGGCACGTTGCAGGGGGACGCTCTATCATTTGAGGGGAAACTCTATGGTTTTCCCTCAAATGATCTTGCACACGCAGAGGAACTCACGGGGAGGGCCGGGACTCCCCACACTAAACAAAAGGTGTAAGACTTGGCAAACCTAGTCAACCTACAGGTGGGGCCTGAAGATCTCCTGGAGTGACAGCTGGTCTCCAGACTAGAGAGATCACTTCCCCTGAAGAAAATGGCTGCTTTGGAGGGTGGACTCTACGGCACTATACCCTGCTGAGGTATCTCCCCGGGCGCCACATTAAGGTCATCCCGTGATCTTCTTGGTGGATGGGGGTCTGAGTACAGGGCTTCCTCAGATTAGTCTGACACACTAATGCAGGGGTTTCCAACCTTTTGGGACCTCTTTGGAGTTCTGACATAGCCTAGTGTGGGCACAGCCACAAAATGGCTGTGGCATGAGGCGGAGTCCGCCACAAAATGGCCGCCACTCCCTTCAGTCACACAGTGTCAATCCTTGTGCTGGGGTGGCTGCTGCTGCCAACGCAACGTTTTAAAGAATCTGCACTGCCGAACATCTCTCTGATGGTCAGTCAGAAGCCTAGCTGGACAGAAGCTGCCCGTTTTCTGAAACTGCTCGGTGGGTGCCAGGCAAGGTGTCAGCGGGCACCACGGCACCTACAGGCTCCCCGCTGGGGATCCCTGCTCCAATGCTACACCAGTTTAAGTACCTTCACTTGTGCCCACCACCGAAGCTGTGCGTCTTTTCTCCTTTCCGCTCCACGTGATTGTACGGGCTGGCACAGATAAGGCCCCGAAACCCGAACCTCTTTGCCGTCCTTTCCCCAGGCATCAGGAATGAGTGGGAGTTCAACGCTGATGCACACGGTCTTGAGAGCAGGTGGTGTGTAGGCCTTTCCTCCTGCACAGTTGCTGAGGAGATCTTTTCTTGAGGGGTGCTGAGGAAGTAGGTGGCGTCAGCATTGTGGAGTCATAAGTGTGGGCATCGAGTGTCCCTGAACAATGTAAGGTCGTTTTGTGTTGTGTGTGACTGGCAGGTTTGTTTTGAGTGCCTCATCGTGAGGAAGGTCATAGGGAAAAGAACAAACATCTCCTTCGAACCTGGACAGGAAACTGAGGCAAATGAAACTAGATATGCCCCATTAGGGCTGTCTGGTCTTCCCTGTCGCTGTCGGGGAAGGTTTCCAGATCCAGAAGAGAAGAAGAAGAAGAAGAAGAGTTTGGATTTATACCCCGCCCTTCACTGCCCAAAGGCGTCTCAGAGCGGCTTACAAACTCCTTTCCCTTCTCCTCCCCACAACAGACACCCTGTGAGGTAGAAGAAGAAGAAGAGTTTGGATTTATACCCCGCCCTTCACTGCCCAAAGGCGTCTCAGAGCGGCTTACAAACTCCTTTCCCTTCTCCTCCCCACAACAGACACCCTGTGAGGTAGAAGAAGAAGAAGAGATTGGATTTATACCCCGCCCTTCACTGCCCAAAGGCGTCTCAGAGCGGCTTACAAACTCCTTTCCCTTCTCCTCCCCACAACAGACACCCTGTGAGGTAGAAGAAGAAGAAGAGATTGGATTTATACCCCGCCCTTCACTGCCCAAAGGCGTCTCAGAGCGGCTTACAAACTCCTTTCCCTTCTCCTCCCCACAACAGACACCCTGTGAGGTAGGTGGGGCTGAGAGAACTCTAACACAAACTGTCCTTGAGAGAACAGCTGTGCCAGAGCTTGTGACTGACCCAAGGTCACATCAGCAGGTGCAAGTGGAGGAGTGGGGGAACCAAACCCGGTTCTCCCAGATAAGAGTCCGTGCACTTAACCACCACACCAAACTGGAGGTGTAGGAGCAGGAGATTGGATTTATACCCCACCCTTCACTCAGAGGAACTTACAAATTCCCTTCCCTTCCCCTCCCCTCCCCACAACAGACACCCTGTGAGGTAGGCAGGGCTTGAGAGAGCTCTTTCCATAACTGTCCTTGAGAGAACAGCTCTGAGAGAACTTGTGACTGGCCCAAGGTCATCCAGCAGCTGCAAGTGGAGGAGTGGGGAATCAAACCCGGTTTTCTCCACACTTAACCACTACACCAGACTAGCTCCCCAGGTTGGGGGACTTCTGGAGATTTGGGGGTGGAATCCGGGGAGGACGGGGACTGCGGTAGGGGTACAATTAGGGTTGCCAGCTCTGGGTTGGGAAACGCCTGGATGTTTTGGGGGCAGAGTTTGTGGAGGGTGGGGTTTGGGGAGGGACTTCAGCAGGGTCTAATGCCATAGAGTCCAGCCATTTTCTCCAGGGGAACCAACCTCTGTAGTCTGGAGATGAGCTGTAATTCTGGGGGAACCCCCGGTCCCACCTGGAGGCTGGGCATCCCTAAATCCAATCGTCTTCCTTGGTAGAACCTGTTTTAGACATCCTCCTTTTATTTCTGTTTTGGGGATTTTTTTGTGGGGGGAAGGGAGAATGGCACACTCTCTATTTCTGCTTGCCGAGGGCCCTCCTGATGCCTGTCTGGTCAGCAAACATTCTGGGAAGATTAGTACCAAACAGGCTTGCTTGGTGAGAGAGCCAGCAGGGTATAGTGGTGGATTCTAGTCTGGAGAACCGGGTTTTATTCCCCCGCTTCTCCACGTGAAGCCTGATGGGGCCAGTCACGGTTCTCTCAGAACTCTCTCAGCCCCACCTGCCTCACAAGGTGCCTGTTGTGGGGAGAGGAAGGGAACGTGATTGTAAGCCACTCTGAGACTCCTTATGGTCAGTGTTCCCTCATACCTCATAGTTTTTTAGCCTCCGGCCCACACGTTTTTGTTTTAGCTCAGGAAGGACGGCTCCAGAGCAAACTAATGTATGCCGTAGCCAAATAACTTGCTCACAACTTTGCAATAGCTCACAGAACTCCATAGCTTAGAGGGAGTATTGCTTATGGTAGAGAAAGGTAAAGGTAAAGGTTTCCCTTGCTTGAAAGCCAGTCAAATCTGACTCCAGGGTCGCGGTGCTCATCTCCGTTTCCAAGCCAAAGAGCCAGCGCTGTCCGAAGACGTTTCCGTGGTTATGTAGCTGGGTACAAAAAAACGAACCCTTCTTCCCTCTTGTTGTTCTTCTTGCTTAAGAACGTAAGAGAAGCCATGTTGGATCAAGCCGATGGCCCATCCAGTCCAGCACTCTGTGTCACACAGTGGCCAAAACCCAGGTGCCATCAGGAGGTCCACCAGCGGGGCCAGAGTGGACAGAAATCCTTCTTGGTAGTTCTTGGATGTGTGGGATCCCCACAAGGCTAGGTAAATGTGGGGAAAAGGTGGCGGTGGTCTCTGTGTGAGCAGTTGCCTGAGGTAATTCTCTTTTCTCCCCCCACTTTCTGCTTGGGCTTTGATAGCCAAAGGACTGTCACGGTTCAGGCGAGTTGAAACTATGGCGAGAACAGTGGCACGGGCTCGTAACTCCTCTCCTCTTCCCCCTCCCCAAAATCTCAGGGAGAAGTGACCGTGTTTAAAACCAGTCTTGTACAAAGCGTGCCAGCTGCCATATTGGCCGGCCAGGAGGGACTGAAGTTGCTAGGCACCCTCTTCTAATTCGGTCTCTGACAGCCATATTCCGGCTCCGAGCGGAAAATGTTGCTGGTGGTATTTTGCAATTGCAAAATAAATTGGAACAGAAGCCAGCAAGGCGGCTAGCTGTTCTCCTAGGTTTCTCCTTCGAGGGTCCTGCGCAGGTCCATGATTCCCGCCAACTGCCAAGTGTTTTTTTTAGAAAGTGGGCAGGGCCAGGTAGAGCTTTTGCCCAGCAAGGCTTCTGATTGGTCACTGGGGATCTGATTGGCTGTTCAGATTTCTAAAGACATCACTTTAGTGGCAGCTAGGGTGACCAGCTCCTACCTGGCCGGCGCCGGGGGCTCCCAGGCCCTCTCCGGTGGCGTGATGGCATCACCCGGAAGTGACATCATTGCAAAGCTGACGTCAGAGAGACGCTCTAGTCTTTGTGCAGAACTCTGTGGGTTTGGGTTTTTTGCCTTCAAAACAATAGAGTTTGCCCAAAACCTAGAGCGTCACCTCCAACATTGGCGAGATGATGATGTCACTTCCAGGTGATGTCATTGTGTTGAGGACATTGCTGTGCAACTTCCCTGTCTGGAGGGGGGCGTTCCCCAGCCAGTCAGGTGGCCGGCGGTAGATCCAGGCCCCTAAAAGTCGGGAATCCCCTGCTGGGACCTGGGGACCCTAACAACAGCTATCACCACAGCACAGTGATCTTTGCTGTGTGAGCGAAGGGTAAACTGTGGCGGCCATTTTGTGGCTGCGCCCGAAGCCCCGTGTCAAAATTCCAAAGGTGCCCTCGGGCTCGAAAAGTTTGTGGACCCCTGGGCTAGTGGCTTGGCTCCATATAAAAGATAAACATTGGTAGCTTCGTAATGTCTTAAAAAGCGGTGGGAAGGGGGTATCGAATGAGTGGAGTTGATTGAGGTCCTTATCTTGAAAGCCCCCAAGTAGCTGAGCCCGAATCTCTGGTTTTCTGTTTCATTGCTAGTAAAAAGGTAAAGGTCAAGATTTCCCTTGCTCAAAAGCCGGTTGAATCCGACTCTAGGGGGCGGTGCTCCTCTCCGTTTCCAAGCCGAAGAGCCAGCGCTGTCCGAAGATTTTTCCGTGGTCATGTGACCGGCGTGACTAATGCCGAGGCGCACAGAACACTGTTACCTTTCCCACCAAAGCGGAACCCATTTATCTATTTGCAGTTTCTTGCTTTCGAACTGCTAGGTTGACAGGAGCTGGGGCCAGAGACGGGAGCTCACTCCGTCATGCGGCACTCGGGTCTCGACCTGCCAAGCTACCTACCTTCCGGTCTGCAGCTCAGCGTCTTAACCTCTGAGCCACCACGGCAGCAAAAGTAATATGGCTGAAATATCTTGGGATTCCTCAGCCTAAGTATTGGCAGCCTCGGGGGGAGGGGTGCCGGATGGTTTAAATATATATTGCAAGGCATCCGTCGCTTTGACGGAAGTTAATTAAACGAAAAAAGTGAGAGCTCAGCTGTCACTGTTTGTTTCCCACAATGGCTCCATAAACTGGTTTGCCTTGGCTCCGAAGGAGTGAATTCCTTAAGCATACAGTCAACTGCGCTTGGCCGCCGGATAAGACTTTTGAAGGAGCGCTGGCTGTGAACTGGCGAGCCAAAGCGGTGAAGGCCCAGCTGGTGTCAATAATGGAACTGCTGGCCACCCGCCCGCCCCATCGCGTTACGGAGAGTCCTGGGGAAATCAGCGGTAATAGCCACTTAGGAATACCCTTGCCAATTGCTCTGGAATCAGACAATGTTGGCGCACGCTTCCAATGCGCCGACAGCACCATCCTAATCAGAGTTACGCCCTTCTCAGTCCTTTGAAGTCAATGGGCTTCAAAGGATATAACTCTACTTTGGACAACGCTGTCGGAGTCTCGCTCACTGCCAATCTTCACCCGGTTCTTCAGCATGCCAAAAATCTTTCTCTTTGGAGAAACATATTCCCTTTCTGGGCTTGGGAGGTAACTTGCCAGCATTCCCTTGTTGGTAGGGATGCCAGCCTCCAGGTGGGACCTGGGGATCCCCTGGAATTACAGCTTATCTCCAGACTACAGAGGTCAGTTTCAAGAGGGAATTCAAGAGGGAGCTGCGGTGGCTCAAGTGGTTAAGACGCTGAACTGCCGGCTGTGGAAGGTCAGTAGTTCAGCAGTTTGAGACCCGAGAGTGCCGCATGATGGAGTGAGCTCCCATCTCTAGTTCCAGCTCCTGCCAACCTAGCAGTTTGGAAGCAAGAAACTGCAAGTAGATAGATAGGTACCGCTTCGGTGGGAAGGTAACAGCGTTCCGTGCACCTTGGTGTTTAGTCACGCCGGCCACATGACCACGGAAACATCTTCGGACAGCGCTGGCTCTTCGGCTCCAAAACGGAGATGAGCACCGCAACCCTAGAGTCGGATTCGATTGGCTTTCGAGCAAGGGAACCTTTACCTTTACCTGGAGCAGAGGTCCATCAGTGGCTATTAGCCATAAGGTATAGACAGGAACTCTCTGTCTGGGACAAGCGATGCTCTGTCTTCTTGGTGCTTTGGGGGGGGGCAACAGTGGGGAGGGGCTTCTAGTGTCCTGGCCCCACTGGTGGACCTCCTGATGGCCCCTGGTATTTCTGGCCACTGTGTGACATAGAGTGTTGGACTGGATGGGCCACTGGCCTGATCCAACATTGGCTTCTCTTATGTTCAGTTTCCCTGGGGAAAATGGCTGCTTTGGTCAGTCAGCTGTATGACCCTGTAGCCCACTGAGGACCCTGTCCTCCCCAGGCTCCATCCCCAAATCTCCAGGAGTTTCCCCAACCGTATGGTCCCTCCATCCCCTGAAGGTATCTGGGGAGGGGGGGAACCTGGCAACCAGGCAACCAGCGTTCCCTCTAAGCCGAGTTAGTGTGAGCTAGCTCACAGTTTTTTAGCCTCCGGCCCACACATTTTTTGTCTCCGCTTGGGAAGGATGGCTCCAGAGCAAACTAATTTACACAGCAACCAAATCGCTCGCTCACAACTTTAATGCCGGTAGCTCACAGGGTAGAATTTTTGCTCACAAGGCTTCCACAGCTTAGAGGGAGCATTGGAGAGGAGTGGCCGCAGTGATCAGTTCCCATGGACAAGATGGCGGCTTTGGAGGGTCAGTGGTGTATAGCTGAGGCCCCGCCCCTCCTCAAACCCCGCCCTCCCCATGCTCCACCCCCAAATCTCCAGGTATTTCCCAACCCAGAGTTGAGAACCCTACACCATAACCTCTTCAGTGGTCAGTGGGAGGGTTTCTTCTTCTCCTTGGGAAAGTCTTGTTGGATTCAACCCAATATAAGAAGGATGGGTATGTTTTTGCTGGTGCCGTATCTCCTTACAGCTAAAGACTCTTATCCTGTTTATTCAGATATCGCTATAAGATAAACCCGTGGCTTTCCCCTGTCTCTGGGCTATAAATTAAATAAATATACGTCTATAAATTAAATCTGCATCTATAAATTAAATAAATATACGTCTATACATTTTATTTAAGTCTGTAAATTAAATAAATACACGTCTTTCCCTGCTCACGGGGAAAGGAGCGGGGTATAAGTTGAATAAATAAATAAATACTCTGGAATTTTCACTCCATGTACCCTGCCTACTGGGAAAAAAATCATCCAAATGTAGAATCGAATTGCCAACAGATGGAATCCAAGGGAACCAAACTGTCACAGGAGTTTGTTACTAGGGAACCGAAAGACCATGTCGTTTCAGGGACTGATAGGAAGCCAAAAACCAGGCCCCCGGAACGAGGAGCGTGGTTAGCGTTAAGAGAGGACAGGGAGGAAAGTCCACGTCAAAGTCTGGCGAGAAGAACGTGGACTCGCGGATAGGATGCTAGTCAGTTTCGGCTCTTGCCAGGAAATGAGAAAAACCGTAAGTCGACATCATACTTAACGGAAACCGCTAAACATGTTGCACAGTTTTGGCAAATATGTTGTGACGGTATGTTCTTTCAAGAGCCAGTTTGGTGTAGTGGCTAAGTGCACAGACTCTAATCTGGGAGAACCGGGTTTGATTCCCCACGCCTCCACTTGCACCTGCTGGGCGACCTTGGGCAAGCCACAGTTCTGACAAGAGCTGTCCTTGAAAAAGAGCAGTTTTCTGTCAGAGCTCTCTCAGCCCCACCGACCTCACAGGAGGGTGTCTGTTGTGGGGAGGGGAAGGGAAACGAGTTTGTAAGCCGCTCTGAGACTCCCTTGGGTAGTGAAGGGGGGGTATAAATCCAATCTCCTCCTCTTCTTCCTCCTCCTCTTCTTCTTCTTGCCAAAAAACCAAAATTAAAAGGCCGAACTTCACATGGACTGTTACAAAAGCTGTGGAGACCTGCTCCATTGTGGGTAGGTAAGCCGAGGCCCTAAATACAGGGCAGTGCAGTCTCCATGATGTGGAGATAACTTGGTGGTCTCCCATCCAATTCCTAACTAGGGCTGGCCCTGCTTAGCTTCTGAGATCAGATGAAATCAGGCTAACCTGGGCCATTCAGGCCTGTTGTCGTTGTTCAGTCGCACATTCGAGTCCGACTCTTCACGACCCCACGGACCACATCACGCCAGGCCCTCCTGTCTTCTGTCATGCTCCCGAGTTTGCTTAATGTCATGTTCATTGCGTTGATAACCCTGTCTAACCACCTCATCCTTTGCTGTCCCCTTCTTCTTTGACCTTCAATCTTTCCCAGCCATCAGGGTCTTCTCCACTGAGGGCTCCCTTCTCATTGGGTGGCCAAAGTAGTTGAGCTTTGGCTTCGGTCTCTGGCCTTCCAGGGAACAGTCAGGGTGGATTTCTTTTAGGATTGACGGATTTGATCTCCTGGCAGTCCAAGGGACTCTCAAGAGTCTTCTCCAGCACCATAGTTCAAAAGCATCTATTCTTCGGCGCTCGGCCTTCCTCATAGTCCAACTCTCGCATCCATACATTACTACGGGGAATACCATTGCTTTGACCATACGGACTTTTGTTGGCAAGGTGATGTCTCTGCTTTTTATCATGCTGTTTAGGTTTGCCATCGCTTTCCTCCCAAGGAGCAGGCATCTTTTAATTTCATGGCTGCAGTCACCATCTTCAGTGATCTTGGATCCCAGGAACGTGAAGTCTGTCACCGCTTCCACGACTTCCCCTTCTATTTCCCAAGGAGGGATGGGGCCGGATGCCATGATCTTAGTTTTTTTGATGTTGAGTTTCAAGCCAGCTTTTACGCTCTCCTCTTTCGCCCTCACAATCCCTTAAATGTAGCTATGGCTTGGAGGCAGTCTTTTTTGGTCTATGGCACCAGCCTCTGGAACTGCCTCCTCGAGGAGTCTTGGAGGGAGGGTTGCCAGGCAACCGGCGGAGGATTGGGGGTAGTGGCTAACCAGGATCGGGAGGGAGGCCCCGGCTACGTCACCGGTGATGTGGCGACCAGTGTTCCCTCTAAGCTGAGTTAGTGTGAGCCAGCTCACAGTTTTTTAGCCTCCAGCTCACAGAGTTATGCCTTAGCTCAGGAAGGAGGGCTCCAGAGCAAACTAATTTATGCAGTAGCCAAATCGCTCGCTCATAACTTTCATGCCAGTAGCTCACAGAGTAGAATTTTTGCTCGCAGGACTCCACAGCTTAGAGGGAACATTGGTGGTGACATCACTTCCAGTGTGTGCCGGAAGTGATGTCATCACGTTGGGCCATCCTGGCGACGCTCTGGTATTTGGGCAAAGACTCTATGGCCACTGCCACAGAATTCTTGCCCAAATACCAGAGCATTGCCCAGATGGTGCCAATGTGATGACGTGACTTTTGCTATACTCCAGAACTAACATTGCCATATTGCAGGTGACGTAGCCTGGGCCTCCCTCCTGCCCTTGGTAAGAGGTCCTGCTAGGGTTCCCAATCCCCTAGTCCTGGTCGAGGTTCCCCTCATTTGGGGGGCTTCTGCCCTCATTTGGGGGGAAACCCTGCCCTCAAACAGCAACATTGCTGTACGACTTCACCAATGCAATGAAGTCACCCCGGAAGTGACATAATCACATCGGGGACGTTGTGTGGTGACGCTCTGGTTTGAGTGCTCTATGGTTTGAAGCCAGTTTTACCATAGAGCTTTGCCCCCAAACCAGAGCGTTGCCGTGCAATGTCGCCGACGTGATGATGTCAATTCTGAGTGATGTCACATCAGGGACATCCCAGAATGCCACCCAAATCCCCCCGCCAGCACGACAAGGTAACGTGGCAACCCAATGTTCCCTCTAAGCTGAGTTAGCGTGAGCTAGCTCTGAGTTTTTTTTAGCCTCTGGCTCACACATTTTTGTCTTAGCTCAGGAAGAATGGCTCCAGAGCAAACTAATTTATGCAGTAAGCAAATCACTCGGCTCACAACTTTAATGCCAGTAGCTCACAAAGTAGAATTTCTGCTTCCAAGCTTAGAGGGCATATTGGTTACCTGGGGTGTAAATGACTTGCCAAGGGTCAACCAGGTGAACGTTGTAGCCTGTTAACGGCTTGGAACCCAGCTTTCCTCAGTTTCTTCTAGCCATATCAGTACAATGGCCCTCCACATTGTACATTCACAGTGGCGCATTTGATTACACATAGTGACGCAAGAACCAGGCTTGCACATCTGAGGCCTGCCAGATCTCCGCAGATTGGATAATTGGCTTGGAAGTTAAGCGGGCTGGGCCAGTTCAGCAGGGGGTCAGTTTTGAAGAACCTGCTGACACCACGGTTGCCAGCTCCGGGTTGGGAAATACCCAGAGCCTTTGGGGGTGGAGCCTGAGGAGGGCGGGGTTTGGGGAGAGGAGGAACTTAATGGGGTATAATGCCATCGGGTCCGCCTTCCAAAGCCGCCATTTTCTCCAGGTGATCTCTGATTTCAAGGCAAGAGAGAAGCAGACGTGGTTGGCCATGGCCTTCCTCTACAGAGTCTTCCTGGGTGGTCTTCCATCCAAGTACTGACCCTGCTTAGCTTCCGGGATCTGATGAGACTGGGCGATACTATACCATTCCACATCCCCTTACTTGAAGGGTAGGGGTCATAAAATAGTTTTCTGTCTGCTTTGTAGAATCCCATCTATGGGTATGGAATGCTTTTGCAGGAGGCTCAAGCTGCGGTGGCTCAAGTGGTTAAGATGCTGCACTGCAGGCTGTGGAAGGTCAGTAGTTCAGCAGTTCGAGACCCGAGAGTGCCGCATGACGGAGTGAGCTCCCATCTCTAGTTCCAGCTCCCGCCAACCTAGCAGTTTGAAAGCAAGAAATTGCAAGTAGATAAATAGGTACCACTTCGATGGGAAGGTAACAGCGTTCCGTGCGCCTTGGTAGTTAGTCATGCCGACCACGTGATCACGGAAACGTCTTCGGACAGCGCTGGCTCCTCGGCTTTGAAACGGAGATGAGCACCACAACCCTAGAGTCGGATTTGACTGGCTTTCGAGCAAGGGAACCTTTACCTTTTATGAAGGTGAATATTACCATTTGGGTTAACAGTTTCAGGATAAGAATATTGCAGAATAATTATTGATCTCTACCTACCGCAGGTCGGTTACAATTATGCTTGTCGGCATATTAGAATATTATTTCCATTAAAAATAGCTTATGTAGCTGTGGCTTATATTTTTTTCCAAGGCGGCCCTCAATTGTATACAATTGTCCCAGGTGAAGAGTGACAGACTTGTGGATAAAACCCTTCGTTCCTGGACGCCTTTGTAAAGTGATTCTGTTTAATGCTTTCTTCCAACGTAGATCATAAGCCTTGACAAGCTTGATTCTTTCTTTTTAACAAGTCACTGTAAGATTTGGTGGTCCCAAGTGTGTTTTTTTTCTCAGGACAGAACGTTCCCCCTAATTTTTCCCCCTACTGAGAGAGCAGTTCACATCCTGAGCAGAACACCTGGTATTTTTGGCCACTGTGTGACACAGAGTGTTGGACTGGGTGGGCCATTGGCCTGATCCAACATTGGCTTCTCTTCTGTTCTTATGTTCTCTTAACAGATCTTCTGTAATCTTAAAATAGGCAACGGGCAGTGCAGGACCCTGCACAGTTCCAGATTGCTGCTGAGCAGGGCTTCCTGTGTTAATGAGCGGCCGCTCACACACACAGCTTAGAGGGAACACTGCTTCAAGAAAATCACATGACTGCCCCTCGGGAAACATGTCATAGACACCCCTCAGCCTCTTTGGTGTAGTGGTTAGGAGTTTGGAGCCAGTTTGGTGTAGCGATTAGGAGCTCACACTCTAATCTGGGAAAACTGGGTTTGATCCCCCACTTCTCCACATGCAGCTGCTGGTGTGACCTTGGGTCAGTCACAAGTTCTCTCGGAGCTGTTCTCTCGAGCAGTTCTAGAAAGAGCTCTCTCAGTCCCACCTACCTCACAAGGGTGTCTGTTGTGGGGAGGGGAAGGGAAAGGAGATTGCAAGCCGCTCTGAGGCTCCTTCGGGTAGTGAAGGGAGGGGTATACATCCAATCTCTTTCTCTTCTTTTAACGACAGAAGGCTCAGATTGGAAGAGGCCAGGCAGGCCATTTGCCTAGCAGTGGTTCCGATTGGCTGTACAGATTAAAAGTCTTCCTGTTAAACAAGAGCTTCTGCTTGAAAAGTTGAAGAGCTGCTATTAGAGATGCACATGATCTCACTTCCTGACCTTCTGTGGTTGGCTCCGTCTCCTGTGGCAGTACAGTTGCCAACTCCGGGTCGGGAAAGACCTCAAGATTTGGGGGTGGAGTCTCAGGAGGGCAGGATTTGGGGAGGCGAGGGACCGCAGCAGGGGGACAACGCCATAGAGTCCTCCTTCCAAAGCAGCCCTGTTCTCCAGGGCAACTGATCTCGGTCACCCGGAGGTCAGCTGTAATCTCAGGAGAACTCCAGCCGCCACCTGGAGGCTGGCAACCCCGTGCGGCAGCCATTTTGTAATAGTGCCCACCTCCACCTGTCAGAATTCCAAAGGTGCCTGCAGGTTTTAAAAGGTTGGGGGCGGGGGCCCTCTGTGCGAACCTTTCCTTCTGATCAGGACAATGTTGTTGTTTGTTAGACGCAAGCGTTGCCGCGTACCGGCAGAACCGGTAACCTTGTGGGACGTGGACACCCACAGTAGGCTTGGCTTGCGGTCCTAATGGCGACATTGCGTAATTGTGACATTGATAACGGATGGGGTGGGGTACGTGGTTGAGGGACGGAGGTCTACGAAGATGGGGCTGGCTGCCTTCAATGTTCTCTGCCTCCCGAAAGTCGCCTCTGAGTTGCACAATGAGCAGATGGGGAAAGAATTTACCCAAGTCTGGTGGTGGAGGAACACACTGTTGAGTTGCACCCGACTGATGATGACCCCATCGGGTTTTCAACGCAAGAGATGTTTGGAGGTGGCTTGCCATTGCCTGCCTCTTCATAGCAACCCCGGACTTCCTTGGTGGTCTCCCATCCAAGGACTGACCAGGGCCAACCATGCTTAGCTTCTGAGATCTGATGGGATTGGGCTAGCCTGGAACATCCAGGTCAAGGCAAGAGACATTCAGAGGTGGGTCTACCATTGCCTGCCTCTGCATAGCAACCCTGGACTTCCTTGGTGGTCTCCCATCCAAGGACTGACCAGGGCCAACCATGCTTAGCTTCTGAGATCTGATGAGAATGGGCTAGGTTGGGCCATCCAAGGTCAAGACAAGAGACATTTCAGAGGTGGTTTGCCATTGCCTGCCTCTTCATAGCAATCCTGGACTTCCTTGGTGGTCTCCCATCCAAGTGCTGACCAGGGCCAACCATGCTTAGCTTCTGAGATCTGATGGGATTGGGCTAGCCTGGAACATCCAGGTCAAGGCAAGAGACATTCAGAGGTGGGTCTACCATTGCCTGCCTCTGCATAGCAATCCCGGACTTCCTTGGTGGTCTCCCATCCAAGGACTGACCAGGGCCAACCATGCTTAGCTTCTGAGATCTGATGAGAATGGGCTAGGTTGGGCCATCCAAGGTCAAGACAAGAGACATTTCAGAGGTGGCTTGCCATTGCCTGCCTCTTCATAGCAATCCCGGACTTCCTTGGTGGTCTCCCATCCAAGTGCTGACCAAGGCCAACCCTGCTTAGCTTCTGAGATCTGATGAGATTGCGCTAACCGGGCCATCCTGAGATCAGGCTAGTGCGGGGCACCCTCTTTCAAAGAGTTTTCTTCTCCAAGAATGAGGCCAAGAACTGGGGGGGAAAAATAAAACAGCAACAACAAAACCCTTGTTCGTCTTTTTGTCATTTTCCGTTTCTGAAGTTCACACAGGCATAAAGGTGCTGAGAAAGAATTAGTCAGTATGAACAGGTGCTAGAGGAACCGCACCGAGAAAGGGGGTGGTGTTTACTGTGCCTCAAGACAAACGTCTCCCACTTCATCGGCGAGCGGGGTAACTGTCTCTGTGAAGAAAAAAACCCAAGATTCTGCCCCCTTCAGCGGTCCCACGGACAGATGAATCCACGAGGCGATATGTTCTTTCGCCGTTGTGTCAAACAATATAGAAATGAAATACTGGAGAGACGCAGTAGGCTCAAACTGATGTTATGGAAGATGAGAGGGGAACCCTCTTGCGACTAGGGTTGCTAGCTCCTGATTGGGAAATACCTCAAGATTTTTTGGGGGTGGAGCCTGGGAGGGCGGGGTTTGGGGAGGGAGGGGCCTCGGCAGGGTGCAATGGCAAAGAACCCCCCTCCAAAGCAGCCATTTTCTCCAGGGGAACTGATCTTGGTCGTCTGGAGATCAATGTCCAAAGTTGTCCGCAACCAACAAAAAAGACCTCCCTCCCAGTGGATTAGAAACAACAAACTGATGCTTTAAGCGTATGGCTTACTGAGATGTCCTTTAATAAGAAGTGCTGAAACTTGTTGAATGCAAGGGCTAGTCCCAGATACAAACTGCATCACGGCATAAAGACTTTCCCGTATACTTGAACGTCAAGAAATGTATCGCACGTTGTACGCCGTTGATCACTTCTGATGAAGCCTCTTCTCGAAACGAAGTCGAAGCCGGACTCTTCGTAAGATCTTTGCTATTGCAATCTTCCGAATCTTTGCTATTGTAACCTTCTGGTGTACATTTTTGTATTCAGCATTGCATGTCAATTCTCAACGTTATCCGCAGTCATGAGTCATTAGCTTAGTGACCGGCGGTTGAAAGGGCCGTCAAAGTTGCACCCAATTTATGGCGACCTTGTAGGGGTTTCAAGGCAAGACACATTCAGAAGTGGTTTGCCATTGCCGGCCTCTGCACAGCAACCTTAGATTTCCTCGGCAGTTCCCATAAAAGTGTTAACCAGGGGCGACCCAGCTTAGTTCCTGAGAGCTGATGAAATCGAGCTGGCTTGGGCCATCCCGTTTTTTTTAATGGGAAAGTTTAAGACTAGCTCCAAGCAGGCTTTGTCTTCCCCCTGGGTAGCCAGTATTTTGGTGGCACCGGCGATCTTAAGTCTCTGGAAATTTGTTTTGAGAGTCTAGGCCTACTCTGATCTCTCCATCTCTCTCTCACCCTAAGATATAGTCGGTCATATGTTGCTAATTACCCCCGGTTACAGCGTGTCTAGTCTAACTCACCGGGCCTGTTCTCTGACTGGTGTGATCACTTACACCCAGGTCAGATGGGTGTAGACAAAACTCTCCTTCCATTCTGATGAGGTTGACAATCTTACTCATCTCACGCAGGGGGAGGTATGGGTGGGGGTGAAGGGGTGAAAAAGCACCCGGCTTAGCTGGAAGCGGCCCAGATGAATCAAAGGCTGACTCACCGCAAGCAGTCTCTTCCACTCCACTCTTGCCTCACCGACATAACTTTCTCCTAGTTCGTTTCTCGCCCGTGTTAGCACTCTGGGCGGTTCCAATGGATTCATTCCAGGCGCACGAGCCGCCGTCTTCTAGAACTGCTGGGAAACTGGGTGGACGTACCTCAGATTGAGGGGCCACGGTGGCTCAGGTTCAGCTGCAGACTGGAAGGTCTGTCGTTTGGCAGTTCGAGACCCAAGTGCCGTGTGACGGAGTGAGCTCCCGTCTCCAGCCCCAGCTCCTGCCAACCTTGCAGTTCGAAAGCAAGAAATTGCAAGTTGATAAAAAGGTGCCGCTTCGGTGGCAAGGTAACAGCGTTCCGTGTGCCTCGGCGTCTAGTCGTGCCGGCCACATGACTATGGAAATGTCTTTGGACAGCGCTGGCTCTTTGGGTTGGAAACGGAGATGAGCACCGCATCCCTAGAGTCAGATTCGTCTGGCTTTCGAGCAAGGGAAACCTTTACCTTTACCTCAAATTCAGGCTTACCGACTAGTGGTGGAAAGTACCCATCAAGTTGCAGCTGACTTATAGCGGACCATGTAGCACTTTCAAGGCAAGAGACATTCAGAGGTGGATTGCCATTGCCTGCCTCTGCGTCACGACCCTGGTGTTCCTTGGAGGTCTCCCTTCCAAATAATATAGGGTTGCCAGCTCAGGGTTAGAACATAAGAGAAGCCAATGTTGAATCAGGCCAATGGACCATCTAGTCACACAGTGGCCAAAATATACCAGGTGCCATCAGGAGGTCTAGCAGTGGGGCCAGGGCACCAGAAGCCCTCCCACTGCTGCCCCTCCAGCACCAAGAATAGAGTGCATCACCTGCCCCAGACTGAGAGTTCCCATCTATACCTTGTGGCTACTAGCCACTGATGGACTTCTGCTCCATATGCTTATCTAATTCCCTCTTGAAGCCATCTATGCTTGTAGCTGCCACCACCTCCTGTGGCAGTGAATTCCATGTGTTACCTCGAGATTTTGGTGGTGGAGCCTGGGGAGGGCGGGGTTCAAGGAGAGGAGGGACTTCGGTGGGGTGTCGATGCCATAGAGTCCAACTTCCAGAGCAACCATTTTTTCCAGGGGAATGGATCTCGGTCGTCTGGTGGTCAGGTGTAATAGCGGGAGGTCTCCAGCCAGCACCTGGAGGCTGGCGACCCTAAAATACCCTAGACCCTGCCTAGGTTCTAAAATATATATATATATTTATATATATATATAAAAGATTTTATTTTTAATAAAGACAGACATCTCACAGACAAAACGCATAAATACATACATGTGGGGGGTTCAGCTACATCATCAGTTTACACGCTGAGCTACTTCATACCATATTTGTTTTACATGTTCCACTTAACGTTCTTACAAAAGGTCTTTTGCATATTTTAAAATACACATTTAAAGGTTATCTATCTGTATACTTAACTATTGTATTCTTCAATCCGTTTCAACATCTAAACCATTTCACACACACACAAGCATTTACGTAGGTCTCCAAATAACAGGGGATTTCATTTCCTCCTCAGATTACCTGTTTAGATACCTCAGTATTTGTTTTCTAGATTGCTTATATTCTTACAATGATCTTTTCACGCATATTTAAAAAATGCAATTTATAGACTTTAGAACAGCTGTATAATAATTAAATTTTTCAGACCAGGGCTATTTTGGGGCAGGAACGCACAGGAACGGCGTTTCGGCTGGCTCCCGAGTTGGCCACGCCCAGCAGAAACTCATTAGCATAACAGGCCACACCCAACAGCAGGAACTCATTAGGATTGGCTACATTAGGGGTGTGTGACCTAACATGCAAAGGAGTTCCTGCTACAAAAAAACCCCTGGGTTTTGACAACAAACAAGATAAACAGAATAAAAAGCAAAAGGTGGGTGTGGCTGGATGACCACACTTCTGGTAACATGGGGGTGTGGCCTAATATGCTATTGAGTCTCTGCTGTTGGGTGTGGCCTGTTATGTTAATGAGCTCCTGCTGGGCTTTTTCTACAAAAAAAAGCCCTGGTTCAGACCTTTATAAAAACTTCAGGGGCTGTGTTTCCTCCCTATCCAAAACTTGTATCCTCTCTCATCCACAAAATTTCAGAGCTTTTCCAAAGATTTCTAAAATCTGATGAGATCGGGCTAGCCTGGGTCACCCAGGTCAGAGTGCCGGTCCCCCCTGGGCCGTGCCAGGTCAGCCCAGAGTACTGGACCCGGTTCTGAGACTTTACATACAAAGTCGTCAAAACCGAGGCTTGATTCTTCTATATTCCAGAGGCTCCTGCGGTTGTTTCGGTGTAATCTGCTCTGAACACCGTGGGTAGGACAGGACGGAAGTCCAGATAATTGTCATACCACTTTCGCCGGGATTATCTACGGCGATCTCCTGCGGTATCTGGGAAGTCAAGTGGGAGCACCCTAACTTCAGAAAAAGGCGAGCTGAATGCCATCCTAGTTTGGTGTGGGAGAGAATTGCAGAAAATCCCTGGGAAATGGCAGTTGCTTTTTGCGTTTTATTATTTTTTAAAAATTGTTGTTATTCGTGCCTTCCACGACTTAGAGCGGCTCCGGGGTTCAGTGCCCCCCCCCTTAAAAACAGTAAGGCATATGGACTGGCTGGTGTTGTTCATAATGCGTTCCCCCTCTTTCTGTTCAGATAAACATTAATCACCATGCGTTCCCCCCTCTCCGTTCAGATAAACACCAGATGGGGGTCCATAAGAGGGCCGAACAACCATTCCTATTGATATCAGAGTGGGGTGGGTGTGCTGAACCAGATTATTCCTTCCATTTTGTTTAGTAAAGTTAAAGGTTTCCCATGCTTGAAAGCCAATCAAATCCAACTCTAGGGGCGCGGTGCTCATCTCCGTTTCCAACCCGAAGAGCCAGCGCTGTCCAAAGACGTTTCCGTGGTCATGTGGTGGCATGACTAGACACCAAGGTGCACGGAACACTGCTACCTTCCCACCAAAGCGGTACCTATTTATCTACTTGCAGTTTCTTGCTTTCGAACTGCTAGGTTGGCAGGAGCTGGGGCCAGAGACGGGAGCTCGCTCCGTCATACGGCACTCGGGTCTCGAACTGCCGAACAACAGACCTTCCACAGCCTGCAGTTCAGCATCTTAACCACTTGAGCCACCACAGCCCTTCCATTGTGTTTAGCAGGGGACAAACAGGGCCTGGAGAAAAGTCACTGTTATAATCTTAAAAGGGGCTGGGTGGAGCGGCTGTGAAGCTCGTTTTGGTGGGTACACGAGAGAGGGCCTTTTCGGTGGTAGCCCCGTGATGATGGAATAACCTCTTCAGGGGTGTGTGCCTGGGCTAGGGTCGCCAATCTGCAGGTAGCACCTGGAGATTTCCCACTATTACAACTGATCTCCAGGCAACCAAGACCAGTTGCCTTGGAGAAAATGGCTGCTTTGGAGGGTGGACTCTATAGCACTGTACCCTGCCGAGGCCCCTCCCCTTCCCAAACCCCGCCCTCCCCAGGCTCCATCCCCAAAAATCTCCAGGTGTTTTCCAACCTAGAGCTTGCCACCCTCACCTGGCTTTGCCGCTTTCAATAATAATAATAATAATAATAATAATAATAATAATAATAACAATAACAATAACAATAACAACAACAACAACAACAACAATAATAATTCTTCATTTTGTTGATTGCCTTATCCCAGCTTGCACCAGGCTCTGTCTGGTGTAGTGGTCTGGCGTAGTGGTTAAGTGCGCGGACTCTTATCTGGGAGAACCGGGTTTGATTCCCCCACTCCTCCACTCGCATCTGCTGGATGACCTTGAGCAAGCCATAGTTCTGTCAGAGCTGTTCTTGAAAAACAGCAGTTTCTGTCAGAGTTCTCTCAGCCCCGCCTACCTCATGGGGTGTCTGTTGTGGGGAGGGGAAGGGAAGGGAGATTGTAAGCCGCTCTGAGACTTTGAGTGAAGGGCGGGGTGTAAATACTATCTCCTCCTCCTCCTCCTCAGAGCAAGGTACATGGGGGCATAATGCCATAAAAAGTATAAAACATTAACGTTCAACAATAAAAACTAAAAAAATGATGGCATCCTGGAAATTTTCTACCCTAATTCTGGACTACCGGGCCATTTTCTGGGAAAGGGGAGAGGGAACTAATAATAATACTCCTGCAGAGTGCAGGGGGTTGGACTAGATGACCTGCAAGGTCCCTTCCAACTCTAACATTCTATGATTCTATGATCCAACAATGCAGAAGGGACTGGAAAGACGGATGAGAGAGAACTAATAACAACAATGCAGAAGGAACCAGAAAGAGGGATGAGAGGGTGCCGGCCAATGGGGGAAAAGCTGCCCTCAACCAAAAGCCTGGTGGAATATCTCCGCCTTACAGCCCCTGTGGAATTGCACAAGGTCCCACAGGGCCCTGATGTCATTTGGCAGAGAGGTCCACCAGGTCGGGGCCAGGACCGAGAAGGCCCCGGCCCTGTTCGAGGACAGCCAGACATCCCTAGAGCCAGGGATCACCAGCAGATTCTTATCAGTAGAGCACAAAGCTCTCCCGGGGACTTACGAAAAGCGACAGTCTCGTAGATATGTTGGTCCCAGACCACTCAAGGTCTTAAAGGTCGATACCAAAACCTTGAACCTGACTCAGTACTCCACTGGAAGCCAGTGTAGCTGGCGCTGTACAGATCAAATATGTGCCGTCCGCGATGGTCCCGTCAGGACTCCTGCTGCTGCCTTCTGTTGATGGGTCTCTCTATACAGGAGCACATCCGGCCTGTGTACTGACTGCCAATAGCATACTGGATTCGCTTCAAGGTGCTGCTTTTGACCTTTAAAGCCTTATATGGTCGGGAGCCTGCCTACCTGAGGGACCACCTTTCCCCATATGTCCCCCAGAGAGCACTGAGGTAAGGGTCGCAAAATCACCTGACTCTCCCGGGTCCGAAAGATGCCGGATTGGATGTCCCCGGAGCCAGGGCCTTTTCAGTGGCGGCTCCACACTGGTGGAATGAGCTCCCGGAGGACATCAGGGCCCCGCGGGGGACCTCTTACAGTTCCTCAGGGCCTGTAAGACGGAGCTCTTCCACCAGGCCTTCGATTAGGAGCCGCCACTGAGGAATGAGCTATGAAAAACTGAACTGTCACGGCCCTCGTGTTACTGGCATTAAGAACTATGGATATGGGCCTAGCGACATTGGATCACCTTACCGCAATTGCCATCTGCATTTACTACACTTTTATGCTTGTTGTTGCATTTACGCATCTGTGTTTTATTGTATTTTAACCCGTTGTACGCCGACTTGAGCCTGCCTGTGCCAGTTTGGTGTAGTGGTTAAGTGTGTGGACTCTTATCTGGGAGAACCGGGTTTGATTCCCCCACTCCTCCACTCGCACCTGCTGGTGTGACCTTGGGTCAGTCACAAGCTCTGGCACAGCTGTTCTCTCAAGGACAGTTTCTGTCAGGAGTTCTCTCAGCCCCACCTGCCTCACAGGGTGTCTGTTGTGGGGAGGGGATGGGAAAGGAGTTTGTAAGCCGCTCTGAGACGCCTTTGGGCAGTGAAGGGCGGGGTATAAATCCAATCTCTTCTTCTTCTTCTTCTTCTTCTTCTTCTTCTTCTTCTTCTAAATAATATTCCGGATCTGCTGGAGTTTCCGGGTCAGTCTCAAAGGCAGTTGATGAAAGGTTTCATTTAGGACCGCATGGGGTTAAGTTTACTTGCAGCTAGCAGCCCTGAGTTGTGATTTTTAAAATTTGGGGGGTTTTTTACGTTTCTAATGTATTCCATGTGTTTTATCGATGTTCTACGCCGCCTTGTGCTCTGTAGGGAAGAAGGGTGGCTGATAGTTGTTTTAAATAAATAAATAGAGGCGTGGGTGCCTGTTTGTGTGACTCTGGAATTGGATTAATATCGTGACCGGTCTCTGATTCAACGCTGCACGTGCCTCCGACATTTCTTTGTGCAGTTCTTCTAATACCAAAGGCGTGAGCCTGTGGCTGTGGACGCGGGAGGGGAAGAAAGTGAGCGAGTCTAGTAAATGGGTTTATTTTTTAAAAAAATAATAATAATGTAGCATGGATCGGTACAGTTATGTAACGCGGGGCGAGAAGGAAATAGATAGAACATTGTCTCTCTCTTCCTGCAAGGCTCCCATCCTGACGAGGTGCTGGGTGTTCAGCATGTGTTTGGAAGGGTTTTTTAAAAATAAAATAATGAAATAAAAATAAAAGCCGCACACCCCACTCCGTCACTTCCTTTTCTTCCTTTTGGAGTCGGGGAGATGGGGTTTGGGGAAGGCAAAAGGAGAGGCCAGCCAATGACATCAGGCGGTTGCCGAGTGTTTACCTTGGCTTGCGTAACTCGGGGCCCGCCCCCTTCTTTGAGTCAGCATGTATAACCCCAGCGGCTTAAATCAAAAGAACGCAGAGAAGGAGGCTCTCGTTCGAGCTGGGGAGCCGGCTGAATATCGGAAGCGTGCCTGTGGATTAAATCTCTCCTGTTTCCCCACCCTTGGCTTTTTTTATAATTGATTTTTTTAAAAAAGAAGAAGATCAGAGAGTCAAGTTTCATCTCCTCTGGGATATTTTGTGTGGAAAAGGGGGGGAGAAATTAACACAACGAGCAAGGAACCGGTAAGTATTTTAGCAGTCTCTCGAGACCGGGATGTCACATTCCTTTCCCCCCCCTGGATCGGTGCCTCTGATCTGCTCTTAATTTGGGGAAATGGCAGCCTCTTTTTCAAAGGCTTTTTCCAAGATACAGGTCCTGTAATATATCTATCGCAACGTCATTCTTGGCACAAAAATAAGTCTTGTCGAAACTGACTCGACGGCTTCGGAATAAATCTAACCTGGCAATTCCTATCTTGCGCTTGCCTGGCAGAACTGGAGTCCTGGATGCTTTCCTTGGGATCTCGTAATACAGGGGCGCTCGCCTGATTTCCTAACGAGATTAATCGAAAACAGTACGGCGGTTTAACGTTCAATTTGGTAACGGCCGCAATTCTGAAAAGTTTCTCTGGATTATGTACATCACGGGCATAAGAGAACCTGTCGCCGTACTTAAAACGATGGATTGAGAAATATATTGGGATGCTTTATCCAGCTCGGGTATTTTAAGCAATTTTTTTTAAAAGACTTTTATATGTACCAGAGAGAAACGTGAAGTTGATTGGGATTTGTCGCATTCCGTCTGATACATCCGAAAATTTAGATTTGTTCTTCTCAAGCCCTGGAAACATTTAACCCCTTGCCTGCTCTGATATGATTGATTATCGATATATAGCGATGGCAACTTTTTCTTCTCGACTCAGTTGGTGGCCGTCGGACTTGTAGCTAGCATGTGGTTTGTTTCTGAGGCAACTGATCTTTGAGCACATACTGAGGGAATCGGTTCGTACCTGTGGAAGAAGCAGTGCTCAAGTAGAAAGGGATGGGAGGGGAATAATAGATTTGTGGATAGTGTGGGGGGGTCTGGCAAAGCTGGAAGTTTGTGTGTGTGTGAGAGAGAGAGAGAGAATTAGTTGCTAAGCCAGCGTGCACTGATGAGAAGAAGACCACAAACGGGTTAAATTTTTATCAGCCAAATGACAAAGTTCCCTGTGCTCAGCTGCCATGTGACTGCGCCCACACATATTCATGCTGTTGTGGTTGCAGAACGTGCGCACCTTGTTGTGGGAGGGAAACAAAAGTTGTTATGAAGAAGAGCTTAAACCGGAAAGGGGGGGACGTGGAAATAATTCAGAAGAAAGGGAAAAGCTCAGGACACCCGGAAGAAGGAGAAGAAGAAGAAGTGTATGTTGGGAGGGAGGAGGGACAGTCTCTTTCCTTCAGGGCGAAAATAAGTTGCGTATTATAGCACTCGGCAGGATCCTGAAAAGCATTGCTTTCACTCCTGTAGAAGGGAAGCGCTAAACTGATTTCCGTAGGGTAGGCTTTTGCGCTTCAGTTCGTACCGCCGCCTTTGAATCAAGAGGTCGGGAATGCGCGGGCAGGTGACCGAGTGGGCAGTTCCTCTGACGGAAGAGCACTCGTGTTAGCGGAAGCGCTTTCTTCTGATTCCTCCTTCCCAATGCAGACCTCTGCTTTGCCCCCTGGGCTGTGTCTGAGGCTCTGCGGGAACAAAATTTGAGGGCACTTCAGTGGTTTTGAAGCAAGAAGGGGGGAATGGGAAAAGCCCTGTTCTGCACATGGCTGGGTACATGCTACTGCATCCTTCTCCATCCCGTGTTAAAACCATCGTTAAAGGAAACAAAACCAAGTATTTGACTTTTATTAATGCCTGCAAGGTCTTCAGGGCCCACCCGCCAATTCACCAGCAGGGGACGGGGCAGTAGGGTTGCCAGATCCAGGTTGGGAAACTACTGAGGATTTGGGGATGGTGTCCGGGGAGGACAGGGACCTCAGTGGGGTACAAGGCCACAGAGTCCACCCTCCAAAGCAGCCATTTTCTTGAGGGAAAACTGATCTCCATAGTCTGGAGATGAGCTGTAGTTCCAGGTAGTCCCCAGGTCCCACCTGGAGGCTGACATCCAGTGTTCCCTCTAAGCTGAGTGAGTGTGAGCTAGCTCACAGTTTTTTAGCCTCCAGCTCACACATTTTTGTCTTAGGAAGGAGGGCCCCAGAGCAGTGTTCCCTCTAAGCTGAGTTAGCGTGAGCTAGCTCACAGTTTTTTAGCCTCCAGCTCACACATTTTTGTCTTAGGAAGGAGGGCTCCAGAGCAGTGTTCCCTCTAAGCTGAGTTAGCGTGAGCTAGCTCAGAGTTTTTAGCCTCCAGCTCACACATTCTTGTCTTCGCTCAGGAAGGATGGCTCCAGAGCAAACTAATTTATGCAGCAGCCAAATCGCTCGCTCACAACAACTTTAATGCCAGGAGCTCACACAGTAGGATTTTTGCCCACAAGGCTCCAGAGCTTAGAGGGAGCATTCCTGGCATCCCTACTGTAGGACCTTAAATACTTCCATTATCGACTTACAAAGACTGACCCCTGCATCCTAACGGATCACCCTTGTCGACGGTCACTCCAGAAGCAGTGTTTGCTATCGTACCTTTCCTGTTCCATTTAAACAAGGGCTCAGCTTAACCTGGTTAGATGAGAAGGCCCCAGGAATCGTCGTCATGTTTTAAATTCTAATGTAATCCCACGTGCGAGTCCTAACAGAAGCTGACTCACCGAATCGACAATTAACATTTTTCCTTCTGACTGGAACGAAAATTCAGAGAGGGCCAGCGAAGCCACCTGGGTTGTTGTTGTTTCAGAGGACGGCCCGTGGTTGGTCAGCAGTAGACGTTCGAGTCCAGTACCACCTCAGAGTCAAACGAGATTTTCAGGGGCAGGAGGTTTTGAGAGTCAGAACTCTCTTCGTCGGATGCCTTCGAAGTTGATGAAAGTCGATGATTATCAAAAAGCGTATACCCCCAAAAAATCTTGTTTGTCTCTCAGGTGCAACTGGACTCGAATCTGTCATCCGTCCATCCCCCCGTCCCCCCCAAGTTCCTTAATTTGGACAGAACACTTTGGTAAAGGATACTTTGATCCACTCTGCTCCTTCCGTCTCTTTTGAGCAAGTTAATGCATGGCGAGGAACTCTTCTTAATGTGTGAATCATCTTGCCTAACGGTGCCGTCCTCTGAACGTTCAAACGGGCTTGAGTGGATCCTGAGAAGACCTTCTTGTCAAATGCACAAGACGCCACACGCATTCTGAAGTGCAGGAGAACTGGTCTGAACGCACATTCTCTGCCCTGCGGACACATGCCTCAGGAATGCTGGTAATGTGTGTATGACAACCTCCACCATACTTCAGAATGTTTCACTGCCTTGACGTTGGGTGACTGGATCCCGTCGGTCTCCTCTAATAGCAGAATTGTGGTCTTCAACTCAAAGGTCAGGAAGGGTTCCCGGCCTCCAGGTGGAAGTTGGAGATCTTCTGGAATTTCCCCTGGAGGAAATGGCTGCTTTGGAGAGTAGACTCTCTGGCATTATAACCCACTGAGGTCCAACACCCGGTCTACCCAGGCTCCACCCCCAAAGCTCCGGGAGTTTCCCAACCCAGAGTCGGGACCCTCAGGTGAGTCACTGATCTTCACCTGCTGGATCAGGACAGGAGCACCTTAAATAGCTGCCATTTTTGTTTTGCTGCATTTTGGAAGGATGCGTTGCTACTGCGCAGGTCACTCAGGGTAGTATAAGATTCATTGCGTAGCAGGGACCGGTTCACAGACTGGGGCGCCACCTCTTCCTGTCACATGATTCGTGTTTCCTGTGTTGGCATTTCAGAAGGCCCTATGCTGCCACCTAGGGGTTACTGGTGGATCTGCCGAGTCTCATTAGTTTATCTGCATTTGATTTGATTCACAAAGCTTATGCTGAAATAAATGTTACTAGGCTTTAAGGTGCCCCCTGGACTTCTGCATGGTCTTGCTACAACAGGCAAAGGTGGCCACTCCTCTGGAATAACTAACTCAAGTAATGTCAGGCAGCCCTGATCGAGATGGGCTGGCTAGTCTGATCTTGTTGGATTTCAGAAGCTAGGCAGGGTCAGCCCTGGTTGGTATTTGGATGGGAGACCACCAAGGAAGACAAGGGTCGCTACGCAGAGGCAGGCAGTGGCAAGGTAGCTCTGAATGTCTTTTGCTCTTACCTGGATAGCCCAGGCTAGCCTGATCTCATCAGATCTCAGAAAGCTAAGCAGGATCAGACCTGGTCAGCATTTGGATGGGAGAACACCAAAGCTCCATCTAAGCTGTGGAGTCTTGGTGAGCAAAAATTCTGCTTTATGAGCTACTACTGACGTTGAAGTTGTGAGCGAGCGATTTGGCTGCTGCATAAGTCAGTTTGCCCTGGAGCCCTCCTTCCTGAGCGAAGACAAAAATGTGTGAGCCGGAGGCTAAAAACCTGCGAGCTAGCACACATTAACTCAGCTTAGAGGGAACACTGGAGACCACCAAGGAAGACCAAGGTGGCTTTGCAGAGGTAGACAATGGTAAACCCCCCCCCCCCTGTGGCTGAACTGTATTTCAAGTATTGATTTCATAATATTAGCACTTTGTAATCTTAACGCTCTTGATATAACCGACTGATGGCATGGGTGGTGATAGCGTTGCCGAACTCCAGGTGGGGCCTGGAGATCTCTCAGGATTACAACTGATTCTCTCCCCCCGCTCCTTAATTTAGACAGGACACTTTGGTAAAGACCACAGAGATCAGTCCCCCTGGACACCAGAAGCCCTCCCACTGTTGCCCCCCTCAAACACCCTAGAAGAAGAGAAAAAGAAGAGATTGTATTCATATCCCGCCCTTCACTCGGAGCCTCAGAGCAGCTTACAAACTCCTTTCCTCTCCCTTCCCCTCCCCACCACAGACACCCTGTGAGGTAGGCAGGGCTGAGAGAGCTCTTTCCAAAACTGTCCTTGAGAGAACAGCTCTTGACGGAACTATGGCTTGCCCAAGGTCATCCAGCCGCTGCGAGTGGAGGAGTGGGGAATCAAACCCGGTTTTCCCAGACTAGAGTCCACACACTTTAACCACTACACCAAACTAGGTGGGGGAACAGTTTTATGCCCGTAGCACGGTTGGAAACCTGAGCCGCGCATATTCACTGCAGCTTGCAGGCCTAGAGCATGTGGAGACACAAGGTTCTTTGTTCCGTTCCGCCTGGCCATTGCGTGGCGTTGCTGCCCCATGAAATTTTTGAGAGACCCGGGGGTTTTTTGAGAAGCAAATCTGTATTTGAAAAATCGGTGTGTGTGGGGGGGGGAAACGGCTTGAAAAATGGGTGAAGGGGAAATGTTTCTGGCAAACATTCGCGACCAGAAATGTCACCCACATGGTTTAAGAGTCGTCAGAGATGTTCCAGGGTGAGTGCGCCTCAGAGTTACCCTTATTGTTCAAAATGCCTTCTTGAACGGGAATTCATCTCGACACAAAGTCTTGCTTGTTTGTGTCCTGTTAAGTCGGGTGATAATCCACTCAGAGTAAAATACTAGAATTAGGACCAATGTTCCCCCCTAAGCTGTGAAGTCTAGTGAGCAAAAATTCTATTTTGTGAGCTACGAGCGTTGAAGTTGTGAGCGAGCGATTTGGCTCCTGGATAGTTTGCTCTGGAGCCCTGCTTCCTGGGCGGAGACAAAAACATGTGAGCCGGAGGCTAAAAAACTGTGAGCTGGCTCACACCAACTCGGCTTAGAATGAACACTGTTTAGGACCACTGATTTTATGAGGGGTGAATAAAGACGACGGGCCGCGATACCAGAGAAGGGGAAATCTCAGTTTAAAGGCAGATGTTGTGGTAATGTCATCCTGGTAGTTTTAAAATAACTACCTGGTGCGGGGGGGGGAAATGACTGTCATGCTGCGACAACTGTGTTTGTGTGGGAAGCCGAGAACATTGTAGAGAATATGTAGGACGGCGGTGTGGTTCTCCTCGGAGAAGGGTCAGCTGTTGTCTTTCATAACAGCAAAATGTTGTGTGTGTTTTTATCGCCTTCCCCCAGCTTAAGTACCCCTGGGCAAAGGACCCCTTTATAAACGTTGACTTAAAAATATGTTGTGATAAAATATAGCGGTTTGCCCTGCTGGAATGATGGACTTCGCTCTCCCCTGGCCTGGTAGAGAGCCTAAGAGAATTTTCTGCAAATGGCAATGAATGCTCAGGAAGGCCTCCATGTTATGCCCTTGGCTTCAGACATTTTTAAACGGCCATTTTTGGTGGGGGAGGGAGGGTCTGACACGTTGTGGCCAAACCTGGGAAGCTTAGACCCTCCGGGTAGTGATGGTCATAGGAACAAACAGCTCGAAAAGAGGATTAGATAGATTCATGGAGAATAAGTCTATCAATGGCTACTAGCCATGGTGACTGAGGGGAACCTCCACATTCAGAGGCACTGATCTTCTTGATCCCAGAGCCAGGAGTCGCCCACAGGTGAAGGCCTCGGAATTGGTTGACCACTGTGGGACACTGGACTAGATGGACCCTCACTGGTCTGACCCAGCAGGGCCCTTCTGAGGTTCTTATGAAGGCCTTAGCCTCTCTGCCCTGTTGTTGGCCAGCCAGAGGAACTGGTTGGCCGCTGTGTGAGACAAGATGCTAAACAATCTCAATTTCGTTGAGTGCCCGTGAGTTCTTGTATTGGAACTGGCTGGCCACTGTGTGAGACAGGATGCTGGACTAGGTGGACCACTGGTCTGATCCAGCAGGGCTCTTCTGATGTCCTTGTGAAGACCTCGGCCTGTCTGCCCTGTTGTTGGCTGTCCAGAGGAATTGGTTGGCCACTGTGTGAGACAGGATGCTGGACTAGATGGGCCACTAGTCTGATCCAGCAGGGCTCTTCTTAGGTTCTTATGCAGGGCCGGCCAACTCGAAGGCACCTCAGAAGATAAAATAAATGAATAAATCCTGCTTCACTTGACTGACTTTCCCTATCTGGGGTAGGCCGGGTTCCATATTGCTTCTTGCCCGCTTATCCTACCTAAGCATTTCTTCTATTATCAGTGGGTTTCAACGCGCAATATGCAGGCCCATCGCTACAGTGGGACATCTCGGGGCCTGGCCCCCTCACTTACCACCAAGGCCCCCCCCCAAACTTCCCACTCAGCACAGGCGCTCCCTTGGGGGGGGGGTTGCAGGGGTGTGTGTGAGGTGCCCCCTGACTTATTTAAAGGCCCCCTAATTTAAAAAAATCCTGGCTACAGGCTTGGCAATAGGCACTCCATGGCTTGCAGAGTGCATAATTACCACCAACCCAAAGCATCCATTTTCTTCAGGGGAACTGTTGTGTGGAGGGGAAGGGAAAGGAGTTTGTAAGCTGCTCAGAGACTCCAAATGAAGGGCAGAGTATAAATCCAGTCTCCTTCTCCTCCTCTTCTCCTCCCCTTTCTCCTCCTCCTTCTGTTTGGTGTCGTGGTTAAGTGCGTGGCCTCTAATCTGGGAGAACTGGGTTTGATTCCCCACTCCTCCACTCGCAGTTGCTGGATGACCTTGGGGAAGCCATAGTTCTGTCAGAGGTGTTCTTGGAAAAGAGCCGTTTCTGTCAGAGCTCTCTCAGCCCCACCTACCTCACAGGGTGTCTGTTGTGGGGAGGGGAAGGGAAAGGCGTTTGTAAGCCGTTCTGAGACTCTGAGTGAAGGGCGGGGTATAAATCCAATCTTCTTCTTCTCCTCCACCTCCTCCTCCTCTCTGGAGTGAGCTGTGATTCTGGGAAACCCCCGGGCCGCACCTGGAGGCTGGCATCCTTAGCGTCGAGTCTTAGCTAGCCCTTCGGTTTCTGGAATGAGCGGGTGGGATGTACTGGGGGAACTCTTCGTATCGATTACGGGCAGGTGGTGTAGCTCAGCAGCAGACTACGTGCTTTGTATGTGGGGGATCCCAGATCCGGTCCCTGGCATCTCCAGGTAAAGCATCTCAGGTAAAAGCTTCCAAGACCCCGGGGAGGCGCTGCTGTTCAGAGTAGACAATGCTGAGTTAGATGGACTTTGCATAGAGAAGGTCCTGGGTTTAGGGCTGCCAGGTCTGATGGCCATGCTGGTGGGGGAGGGACTTTCCGGGAGTGGGGGCAGAGTGCTGTGATGTGCTGATGTCACTTGGAAATGATGTCATCACGTCAGCGACGTCACACAGGAGGTGGTGGCAGCTACAAGCATGGACAGTTTCAAGAGGGAATTGGATAAACATATGGAGCAGAAGTCCATCAGTGGCTATTAGCCACAAGGTATAGATGGGAACTCTCAGTCCGGGGCAGGTGATGCACTCTATTCTTGGTGCTGGAGGGGGCAGCAGTGGGAGGGCTTCCAGTGTCCTGTCCCCACTGCTGGACATCCTGATGGCACCTGGTATTTTTGGCCGCTGTGTGACAAGAGTGTTGGACTAGATGGGCCATTGGCCTGATTCAACATTGGCTTCTCTTATGTTCTTATGTTCACAGCGACGCTCCGGTTTTGAGGCAAAACTATGGTTTGAGGCTGATTTTGTCATAGAGTTTTGCCCCCAAACCAGAGGGTTGCTGACGTGATGACATCACTTCCATGTGACGTCAGCACATCGCGCTTGGGGTCGGGATTTCCCCTGCTGGCCGACAGCCGGCAGAAGTCCAAAAAACTGGGGAATCTCCCACTCCTAACTGTGGAATGGTATCCCTACCTACTACTCTAATCTGGGAGAACCGGGTTTGATTCCCCACTCTTCCACTCGCACCTGCTGGATGACCTTGGGCAAGCCATAGTTCTGTCAGGGCTGTTCCTGAAAAAGAGCAGTTTCTGTCAGAGCTCTCTCAGCTCCACCTACCTCACAGGTTGTCTGTTGTGGGGAGGGGAAGGGAAAGGAGATTGTAAGGTGCTCTGGGACCCCTTTGGGTAGTGAAGGGCTTTTTACCTGATTTAAGAGGATCAGGTGATGTGCAAGACCTCTGCCTGAGACCCCGAGGGCCATGGACAGTCTGAACAGAAAATACGGACCTCAATTAACCGACTGTCTGATTCACTATAGGTGAAAGTAATAATAAACATAATAATGGAAGGAGGAAATAATGGCTTGGATCCACACGAGTGTTTCTGTAGGTGATTTCCCCCCCATCTCCCCCTCCTCCTACGGCACCCCAAAAATTCTGTTCTGGGGGGGGTCACCTGATGGAAGGAGGAAAGTCAGACGTGGGTCCCAAAAACTATAGCAACGGGTCCCACTTCGGAAACTTTGCAACGTACTGGTCTAGAGGGATAGTGCTATGGTCGGGGAGGGGCTGTGGCTCAGTGGAAAAGACTCCGCTTGGCATGCAGAAGGTCCCAGGTTCAATCCCCGGCATCCCCAGTTAAAAGGATCAGGGAACGGGTGAGGAGAAAGACCTCCGCCTGAGACCCCGAGGACCCGCTGCCAGTCTGAATAGACAATACTGACCTCAATGAAGCAAGGGACTGGTCTAGCATAAGGCAGCTTTCGTGTGCATTGTTACGAAGCTACGAATAACCCTGCTAGACCGTTTTGGAATATTTTAGGAAGTTTTTATCAGTATATTAGGGCTTTGCGTTCTTCGCCTACTCGCTCGTGTGCGTGCCCCGTCCAAATCTGCCCGGTTCTGAACCCAGCAGCGCAATTACCAGGCTGACTTCCTAATATACTTCTTCAACAGAGTATATTAGGAACTCGCAACCCGATTTAAACCGAATGGGCGTGAGCCGAGATTGTCTTTTTATCTCTTAATTTGTTTTCATCCCTCGATAATCTAGGCTATTGGAAATATTTCCATCTCTGGAGAGACCGAGCGTGTAGACTTCCCGGAAGAAGAAACGATCTCACCCCGCCGTGTTAAAATTGCTCTACGGATGTCAAAATTATACTTTCCCTTCCCACCTACGGCTGCTATCTTTAAACCTTGCCTACGCTGGGTGAATCGAGGACATTCTAGCTAGAGCTGGAAGAACGGCACATAACTTAAAAGTCATATGCTGCTAGACAAAGGGGTGAGATCAGAGCCCAGCAGTGACTCATTAGTATAATAGGCCACACCCAACAGTGGAAACGCATTAGCACATTGGGCCACATCCCTGATAGCACAGCTCATTAGAATATCAGGCCATACCCCCATATTAGGCCACACCCCACACCAATGTTCCCCCTAAGCTATGGAATCCCGTGAGCAAAAATTCTACTTTGTGAGCTACAGGCATTAAAGTTGTGAGCAGGTAGTTTGGCTACTGCATAAATTAGTTTGCTCTGGAGCCATTATTCCTGAGCTAAGACAAAAATGTGTGAGCCAGAGACTAAAAAACTATGAGTTAGCTCACACTAACTCAGTTTAGAGGGAACACTGCCCCACACCTCATCGTCATCCAGCCACACCCACCTTTTGCTTCTTATTCTGTTTACCTTGTTTGTTGTCAAAATCCAGGGCTCTTTTTTGTAGCAGGAACTCCTTTGCATGTTAGGCCACACACCCCTAATGCAGCCAATCCTAATGAGTTTCTGCTGTTGGGTGTGGCCTGTTATGCTAATGAGTTCCTGCTGGGCGTGGCCAACTCAGGAGCCAGCCGGAACTCCGTTCCTGTGCGTTCCGGCCCAAAAATAGCCCTGGATGAGATCACAGAAGGCACGTCTGACCAAAAAAAATAAGTGAGTTTCTGAAAGGGAAAGGCCCAGAGATCCGGCACAGTGTAGCAGTTAGAGTGGCAAGACTAGGTCTGGGAGACCCA
The DNA here is from genome assembly GCA_029375565.1 of Gekko gecko. Taxonomy (NCBI): domain Eukaryota; kingdom Metazoa; phylum Chordata; class Lepidosauria; order Squamata; family Gekkonidae; genus Gekko; species Gekko gecko. The sequence goes on along the minus strand of JAPDNY010000001.1, from coordinate 319,175,107 downwards.
GGTTCGAATCCTCACTCTGTGCTGGAGGATCGCCAGGTGACCTCTGGCCTGTCACAGTCTCTCAGCCTAACTTACCTCACAGGGTGGTCGTTGTGGGGATGAGGTGAAAGAAGGGAGAATGACGTGATAAGCCGCTTTGGGCCCCGGTTAGAGAGCAGAGTGGGCTATAAAATTAGTATAAATAAATAAGCATCGCTTTTAAGCGACTGAGTTAGCGACGCAGCTTACATTTTTGGAGATCCAAGATAAACGCCGTTATCTCCTCTAGGATTGTGTAGCCTCATATGCCCTCACATTGTGTCAGAATTCCAAAGGTGCCCACAGGATGGGCGCCAGTTTGGTGTAGACTGTCTTTACTACCCTCTCCCAGAATCCATTCCAATTTGTCTATTCAGTTTGTCTAAAGCATGGTGCCAGTTTGGTGTAGTGGTTAATTGCACGGACTCTACTCTGGGAGAACCAGGTTTGATTCCCCCCTCCTCCACCTGCAGCTGCTGGTGTGACTTTGGGTCAGTCAGAGTTCTCTGAGAGCTGTTCTCTCAAGGGCAGTTTTCGAAAGAGCTCTCTCAGCCCCACCTACCTCCCAGGGTGTCTGTTGTGGGGAAGGGAAGGGAAAGGGTATAAATCCAATCTTCTCCTCCTCCTCAAAAAGGTTGGGGACATAAGATAATAAGGCCCTTGGCTCTAGTTTTCCTGCGGTTTGGCTTCCGATGTGAAGTTATATGGTGCTGTTAGAAAAACTGCCCGTTCATACTTATCCGACTGATCTGTTACAATTGTGAATCAATTGCTATGTTTGTTTCTTCGGGGCAGTTTTAAGCGTTCCTTTGTCTTCCTCAGTTTTTCCCGTCACCTCTCTGTTCTTTTATTATATATTGTTGGGACTTGTTACCACTATTTTCGGTTTTAAATATGTATTTACATATTTTAAAAAAAGAAAGGTTGGGGGCCCTGGCATAAAGATGTAAGAATTCAGCTGGATCGAACACCGGGTCTGTATAGTCCTGCAACATTACAACTTTTCTCACTCTTGCCTGGTGGTTTACCCTCACCTGTCAAGGCAGATATACTCCCGAGGAAGGAGATTATCGAAACACTGTCATAAAAATGGGCAGAGATGCATGAAGTGGATGGAGGATCGCGGCTGTTACCAGGCCATTCTGTTCCCTCAGTCGGGAGTAGAGCCGGGGTTTGCATGTGGCTATTAGCCACAAGGTACAGGTAGGAACTCTCGGTCTGGGGCAAGTGATGCTCTGTATTCTTGGTGGGTGCTGGTGTCCGGGCCCCACTGGTGGACCTCCTGATGGCACCTGGTTATTTCCGGCCACCGTGTGACAGAGTGTTGGACCGGATGGGCCACTGGCTGATCCAACATTGGCTTCTCTGATGTTCTTATAGGAACTCTCGGTCTGGGGCAAGTGATGCTCTGTATTCTTGGTGCTTGGGGGGGGGACAACAGTGGGAGGGCTTCTAGTGTCCTGGCCCCACTGGTGGACCTCCTGATGGCACTTGGTATTTTGGCCACTGTGTGACAGAGTGTTGGACCGGATGGGCCACTGGCCTGATCCAACATTGGCTTCTCTGATGTTCTTATGAAAAATATTTGAAAAAGTGACTGGTGGTAGAAAGCTCCGTCAAGCCATAGCTCGTTTATGGCAGCCCCGTAGGGTTCTCAAGGCAAGTGATGTTTCAGTGGTGGCTTGCCACTGCCTACCTCTGTGTAGCAACTCTGGACTTCCTCGGTGGTCTCCCATCCAAGTAGTAACCGGGGTCGACCCTCCTTAGCTTCCAAGATCTGATAAGGGCAGTCAAGCCCGGGCCGTCCCAGTCAGGAAAAGTGAGGACTCCACCAGTGAAAAGTTGTATCTGAGGAACGGGCGGCACCAACCCTTCCAAGGAGAGGATTTTTGGCACGCCAGTTTCGTGGGATTGGGGGCTGGGGTGAACTTCCAAGGGAGAGGCTTCTGGCTCTGCCAGAAATCGGCTTGCCCGATGTTGACTCTTGGCGTGTGTTAGAAATAGAGTGGATTTTTTTTTTTTTTTTAAGTGTGGGTTTCGAAAAAGCCAGTGAAGAGTTGGCTTTATTTGACCTAGCAGCTAAAAGGTCCAAACTAAGGCTCCTGTACTTTGGTCACATTATGAGAAGAACAAGAGTTAGATAGAGCAGGTAGAGAAAGACGTCCTTTTCTCCCTTTCTCACAATGCAAGAACTCGTGGGCACTCCATGAAATTGCTGAGCAGTCGTGTTAGAACGGATAAAAGGAAGTATTTCTTCACCCAAAGAGTGACTAACACGTGGAATTCACTGCCACAGGAGGTGGTGGCAGCTACAAGCATGGACGGCTTCAAGAAGGAATTAGATAAACATATGGAGCAGAGATCCATCAGTGGCTATTAGCCATGAGATATAGATAAGAACTCTCTGTCTGGGGCAAGTGATGCTCTGTATACTTGGTGCTTGGGAGGGGTCAACAGTGGGAGGGCTTCTGGTGTCCTGGCCCCACTGCTGGACCTCCTGAGGGCACCTGGTATTTTTGGCCACTGTGTGACACAGACTGTTGGACTGGATGGGCCGTTGGCTTGATCCAACATTGGCTTCTCTGATGTTCTTAAGAGTCACTGTAGAAGACAATGATGCTAGGAAAAGCGGAAGGCAGCAAGAGAAGAGGGAGAGACCCAACATGAGATGGGGGTTGACTCAAAAGAAGCCACAGCCCCCAGTTTGCAAGACCTGAGTTTGGCTGTTGAAGACAGGACATACCGGAGGTGATTAATTCATAGGGTCATTGTAAGACAGAAATGGGAACTTATGGGAATAACTCTGCTACGAGAGAATGTTATACTCATGGTGGCTTTGTCCCATGAAGAAGAGGAAGAGAAGAAGAGACTGAATTTATACCCTGCCCTTCACTCGGAGTCTCAAATTGCCTTACAATCTCCTTCCTTTGCTGTCCCCACAAGAGACCCCCTGTGAAGTAGGTGGGGCTGAGAGAGCTCTTTCGAGGACTGCCCTTGAGAGAACAGCTCCGAGAGAACTGGTGACCAGCGCCCCCTCTAAGTTGTGGAGTCTTGTGAGCAAAGATTCTACTTTGTGAGCTGTTGGCGTTGTGAGCGAGCGATTTGGCCACTGCTTCAATTAGTCTGCTCTGGAGCGCCCTCCTTCCTGAGCGGAGACGAAAATCTGTGAGCCAGAGGCTCAAAAAACTATGAGCTAGCTCACACTGACTCAGCTTAGAGGGAACGAGGCTTGTGACTGACCCAAGGTCACACCAGCAGCTGCATGTGGAGGAGTGAAGGATCGAGCCCAGTTCTCCCAGGTTAGAGTCCATGCTCCTAACCACTTCACCGAACTGGCTTTGACCCATGACTTTGACCCATTTCACTCTGGCTACATTTGAAAACTGAGGTCACTTCGCCGTTCTGGCCCCTCCCTGGGGTGGAAAGTAATCTCACTGCGGGCCCCTCCCAAATGATCTCAGCGTTCTGACCCTTTTCAAGGGGTCACGGGTTGGGGCAGCGGCCGAGAGCCCTGTAATTTAAGGATAGGCGCCCTAGTATTTAAGTATACAGTTCTTTTTTAAAAGAATGCATTTAATAGGCCTCTCTGTTTATATTAAGTCCCAGACAGCCCTGTGCATTGCAGTTTGTAAGCAGATTTAGGCGGGGTAGCCACGTTGGTCCGAAGCGGTAGAACAAAGTTTGAGTCCGGTGGCACCTTGAAGACCGACGAAGTTTTATTCAAGGCACGAGCTTCCGTGTGTAAGTAACGCATCACAGACAATGGCGTCCACAACTAGTGCTCCCTCTAAGCTGTGGTCAAAAATCCTGCTTCGTGAGCGACTAGCATTAAAGTTGTGAGCGAGCGATTGGGCCACTGCATAAATTAGTTTGCTCTGGAGCCCTCCTTCCTGAGCTATGGCAGAAATCTGTGAGCCGGAGGCTCAAAAACTGGGAGCTAGCTCACACTAACTCAGCTTAGAGGGAACACTGATCGCAACAGTGCCGTTTAAACCGAGAGACGGGATCTGTTTGGCGTGGCAGATCTGTGGGCTCCGGCCTCCTTCCTTTCTCGCGCCCATGGCTGTTAAGGATTTGCAACCACTAGGATTGCCAACCTCCAGGTGGGACCTGGAGATTCCCCCAGAATTACAGCTGGTCTCTGGACTGCGGGGATCAGTCCCTCTGAAGAAAATGGCGGCTTTGGAGGGTGGGCTCTCTGGCATTAGGCCCCACCCTCCCCCAGGCGCCATCTTCCAAAATCTCTGGGAATTTCCTAATCTGGGATTGGCGAACCAGTTCCAGTTCTCTTGGGCCTACAAGCACAGCGTGCCAGGGTGAACAGGAGTTTCTTTAGAGTCCTGGTTTGTGTGGAATAAACTGACTCCAGTTTTGTCAGGGACCTGCGTCCACATATCGGAGGGGACGACACACCAGAGTTTGTGAGAGTTTGTGAGACCCAGTGTGATGTAGGGGTTAGGAGCATGGATTCTAATCTGGGAGAACCGGGTTTTGATCCCCCAGTCCTCCACATGGCAGCTGCTGGTGTGACCTTGGGCCAGTCACAAGTTCTCTTGGAGGTGTTCTCTCAAGGGCAATCCTCGAAAGAGCTCTCTCTCAGCCCCACCGACCTCACAGGGCGTCTGTTGTGGGGATGGGGAAGGGACAAGAGATTGTAAACCGCTCTGAGACTCCAATCTCCTCCTCCTCCTCCTCCTCCTCCTGGAGTCTTGACCCACAAGCCACACAGAGCGGAGAAGAAAGGTGAGGACAGAGCACCAAACAGCATCCGTGCCTCTCTCAGCTCCATCGGTCCATGTCACGACGTCTGAATGCAAGTCAATGTGTGCGACGTTACTCTGGCTGAACTCAGAGAGGGCCTAACCCCGTGTCTTTCGGTGAAATGAACACCGACTTGAGCTCAGATTGCCAAGCCCCCCTTTGGCCACTGGAGTGGGGGGCGCTAGTATTGCCAGGTCCCGGTTGGGAAACTCTTTGGGATTCTGGTAGGGTTGCCAACCCCCAGGCGGCACCTGGAGATCTCCCGCTATTACAATTGTTCTCCAGACGAGGAAGATCAGTTCCCCCTGGAGAAAATGGCTGCTTTGGAGGGTGGACGCTGTGGCATTATAACCTGTTGAGGTCCCTCCCCTCCTCAAACCCCGCCCTCCCCAGGCTCCACCCCCAAAATATCCAGTTATTTCCTAACCTGAAGCTGGCATCCCTCAGATTTTGGGGACGGAGCCTGGGGAGGACATAGGATTGCCAGGACCCCCCGGGGGGCGGGGAAACCCCCACTCGAGAGGCCCGTTCCCCACTGGCCCGGATTGGGCCGCCGGGGGGGAACCCCGCCCCCAAACTGCATGACGTGCGTGGCGTGAAGACGCCGCCCGGAGGTGACGTCATCACGTCGGGCACGTTACCGGGGGATGCTCTTATCATTCGAGGGGAAACTCTATGGCTTTCCCTCAAATGTTTATGGCCCCGCCCCCAACGTGCCCAATGCAGTGACGTCACTTCCAGGTGGCGTCACCACGGCGCACGCGCTAGAAGACTCCCGGTCAGGGACAGGACCAGTGTTCCCTCGAAGCTGAGTGAGTGTGAGCTAGCTCACAGTGTTTTAGCCTCCGGCTCACACATTTTTGTCTTCGCTCAGGAAGGAGGGTTCCAGAACAAATCACCTCCTCACAACTTTAACGCCGGTAGCTCCCAAAGTAGAATTGTTGCTCTTGGGACTCCACAGCTTAGAGGGAGCATTGGACAGTGTTAAGTATGAGACTCAACAACGATTTCAGCTTCAAAAGTGATTTCAGCTTTATTTGAACAGCAAACTGTAAGTCAGGAACACACAGCAAACAAGGGGAGCACAGCTCCCTTTTTAAACTCTCCCGGGCTGTCAAAGCCACACCCACAGTTAGCTAAAGGCCAATCACAACACAGAGATTAAGGCCAATCATAACACAGGGATAAAGGCCAATCGGGACCGTTCCCTCTTTGCAACATCCTCACACAGTGATTGGGTATTTACAATGGTTTTGCCGAAACCAGCCAATGGTAATGTGACAGCTGACGAGCCACATTCGAACTCAAGCTTAACATGGAAATGTATAGCAAGGATTCACATCCCAATACATAACAGATAGGACTCCACTTTCGGGTAATTTCCACTCGGCAACCCTAGGAGGACAGGGGGACAAAGCCATAGAGTCCACCCTCCAAAGCATCCGTTTTCTCCAGGGGGACTGATCTCTGTCGTCTGGAGATGAGGTGTGATTCTGGGGGATTCCCCAGGCCCCGCCTGGAGGCTGGCATCCCTAACTTGAGCAGCGCCAGCTTGGGACTCTGTGTACAGAAGAAGAGCTTCCGTTGCATCAACTTCAACAGCACGATGCACCCTGATGCAATGATCCGGGTTGAGGGCAGAGAAAAGAGGTTTTATTCACACCCGATGCAGCGGGTTTCCCCAGTTAGGGAATGGTTTCTAAATTCATGAGCGGAGGGGGAATCCTTCCAGGTTGCACAGTCCGCGCACAGAGAACTCGTTTCAGGACTCTGGCACAGAAGTTTTAAACGCTCCGGCTTTTGCTTCTGAACCGGCACATCTTGGTCGTGTGGTTTGGTCTGGTCTGTTCTTCTTTTTTTTTCCCCCAAGCCCTCAATGGATATACTGTGGAACCCTCTTTCCAGCTGAAAACGTTTCAGAGAAGGCGGCCGACTCTCTTACGAGCTACGGTTGTTAATGCGCATAATGCTACTTCTGTCTAAACGAAATGACGGTGATTTCGCCACAAAGACACTTTTATTCTAGCTTTTTTTTAAAGAAAAAATACAGTGAGGCGTTTAATGAATCTCTGCTTAGGGCCGTAAAATGTAATTTATGACTTTTAGCTGCTTTAGAATGCTAACTGGATGGCATTCACAGGATCCTGGTGGTTAATTTCCTGACGTGTGGTTCAAGACTTTAACTGTGAAACGGCCAAGGAGAATCCAGAGGAGGGGGAATGTAATCTGGTTGGGCTTTAAGGCGTCACTGAACTCAAATAGCGTAGTAGTGTTAGTCTGGTGCACCCAACAAAGGGAAAGAGGAGGGTTTCCTGGCTCTCACCAGGGGCGGGGTAATCCCCCCCCCCAGCTTCCGCCCCCCATTGCAGATTAGGTAGCCAGTGGGGGGACTTACCAGCGGCAGGGGGAGGCCTAGGCCAACATCACAGTGATTTCGCAACGACATCACCAGCAACCTCACTTCCAGCATGCACTGGAAGTGACATAATCACCAGAGATGTGCGGCACTCTGGTATTTGGCCAGAAACTCTATGGTAAAAATGGTCTCTACCATAGTGTTTTTGCCCAAATACCAGAGCGTCCCAGGTTTCCAGAAGCACAGTGATGTCACTTCCGGTGTGACCTGGAAGTGACATCGCTGGCAGCACTGTGACAGCAGCCTAGGCCTTACCCCCCTCTGCTGGTAAGTTCCCCCACCAGTTGCCAGGAACTACCTGGCTACCCTAAGAAAGAGAGAGAGAATTCCCTTCATTTTGTTCCCCAGAGAGCACTAAGATCGGGATCCCAAAATCGCCTGGTCCTCCCAGGCCCTAAAGAAGCCAGGCTAGCTGTGACGAAAGCCAGGGCCTTTTCTGTGGTGGCTCCTTACTGGTGGAAATGAGCTCCCGGATGACATCAGGGTCCTACAGGATCTTTTACAGTGCTGCAGGGCCTGTAAAACGGAGCTCTTCCATCAGGCTTTCGATTAGGGTGCTGCCTCTTAATATGTGGCCCTGGGCCCAATACTAATATTAGTACCAACCTAATAATCAGCTGCCTGGCATGAACTCAGACTGTGGTTTGATCATTCTGGATGCTGAGAGAACGCTGCCATCCCTTACTAACACCTGTGATGACTAACACTTATGATTTTATGTTGTGGTTTTAATTGAAACTTGTATTTTTAACATACCTTGTTTTTTTTTTTAATATATATATATATATCCCCTATTATATAAAAACAATTTGGAGTGGCAAGATTCCATGCACTTCCTCAGCCATTGGCCCGTCAGCTGCCACTCAAGACTACTTGCGTGCCATTGGCTGGGGGCTGGGTCTGCTCCTCTTCCCCCCACTCCCCCTTCAGATGCTGTGCCCTGTCAGAATTAGCTCCGAGGCTCGCTCAGATTTCCTCCCCGTGGTCATGGGAACCAAGGAAGCCAAGGGAAGGAGAGGCGGTTTACACCGCCTAACCTTCCCTCTCAGAGCCGGCTTGCTCGGCCTCCCCACACTTGGCAAGGAGGGCGGGATATACATTAAACAAACAAACAAACAAATAATTTTATCCCCAAAACAATCCTGTGTGAGTTGGGTGAGGCTGAGAGAGTGTGACCAGTCCAAGGCCAACTCAACTAGCTTAACAGACTTGAACCCGGGTCTTCAAGATATTAGTCCAACCCTCTAACCTCCACACACAATGGCTCCCAGAAATTGCCTAGTGACTGGGTAGAAAGAAACCTCGAAGATCAAGAATAATGAACTTAAAACATCAAAAACTTAAGAGAAACTCTTGCTTGAACTGTGGAAAGCTTAATTTCTTTTTTCCCCCGGCTGTATAAGTGAAGGTCTCCGCAAAACGACTAACGGAGAACAACTTTAGTAATTCTACAAAAGAAAGAGACTCGAAAACGAAAGTTAGAAGCTTGTAACAGCTATAATACAAATCAGAAGGAATTTCCCTATATTGTCTTACCCCTTCCCCTTTACCCTTCCTACCCTTTCTTGTCTGGTTTATGATATGGGAAAATCTAATAAAAAGTTTAAAACAAGGAAATGGTCTAGTATGACTCGGAAATCGTCCAGGCTAAACAGCTGTACGAAATCCATTGCACTGTGTCTGCAGCGCTCTTTGGAGACTGTGCAATCAACAGAGAAAGTCCACCGCCGGTGGATGAATGGGTGGAGAAGAAAAATGAGGCTAATAATCCACTCTTGGGCCCGTCTACAGGCTCACTTAATCCTCTGTGCTTAACAGAATTGATGGCTGCGGCTAATTTCTTTGATACCTTCCCGGTTCGGTGCTTAACCTCTTCTTTTCTCTCTCTCTCGCTCTCTCTTCTAGGAAATAATGAGAAAAGTGTGCCAAGGCTCTTGATCAGAGAAGTGGAAATTGAGATAAAGGCACTAACTAGGCTCATGTTTTCGCCTGATCAAGAAAATCATCCGTCAAAAGCACCAGTGAAGTATGGTGAACTGATCGTCTTAGGGTAAGTGGCTGGTGCTGGAGTGGGACTTGGGAGGGGTCCGGGGCTCCGTGGCGGAGCATCTGCTTGGCATGCAGAAGGTCCCAGGTTCGATCCCCGGCATCTCCAGTTTAAGAAAGGACCAGGCGGTAGGCGATGCGAAAGACCTCTGGCTCAGACGCTGGAGAGCCGCGGCCGGTCTGAGCAGACAAGTCAGCTTCATATGTTCATGTGACTTCCAGATGAGCATCAGTAGTACTGCAGGGGAAAACCATTTCCTTTTTGTTAGCTCAGTCTGGTGCCCAGTGTGTTACAGCCTGGATCGGCAGATCTTCTTATTACCAGGGACCGTTTCCTTCTAAAGGTAAACGTAAAGGCTTCCCTTGCTGGAAAGCCAGTCGAATCTGACTCTAGGGGGCGGTGTTCATCACCGTTTCCCAGCCAAAGAGCCAGCGCTGTCCGACGATGTTTCTGTGGTCATGTGGCCGGCATGACTAAACGCCGAGGCGCACGAACGCTGTTGCCTTCCCACCGAAGCGGTACCTATTTATCTACTTGCAAATTTTTGCTTTTGGTCTGCTAGGTTGGCAGGAGCTGGGGCCAAAGACAGGAGCTCACTCCATCACGCGGCACGCGGGTCTCGAACTACCGAACTAGAGACCTTCCGGTCTGCAGCTCAGCATCTTAACTTCTGAGCCACCGCAGCTCCTTCTAGCATCAGGCTAAAACAATTCTGCATTGGTGCTGGACGAGCCAGCATTTCTGGCTTGCAGTCCTTTCCTTAGCGCCATCTGGACAAGATCCAGTAAGGGCTCGGGTTCTTTTTGTTGTTGTTGGTTTGCTTGTTTTTTTGAGACTCATTAATTTCTGGGTGTGCGTGTGTCAAGCGCTGTCAAGTTGCTTCCGACATGGTGATCCTAGGAATTAATGTCCTCCAAAACATTCTCTCGTTAACAGCCTCGCTCCGGTCTTGCAAACGGAGGGCCTTTGTTGCTTCCTTGAGTGAATCAGTCCATCTCATGTTGGGTCTCCCTCTTTTCCTATTTATTTATTTATTAAATTTATACCCTGCCCTACCCCTGCCCCCCAAACTGGGCTCAGGGCAGCTCACAACATAAAATCAACAAGCAACAAAAACAGTAAAAAATTACAGCTCACAACATAAAATCAACAAGCAACAAAAACAGTAAAACAATAAATAGCAATCGCAGATCAAACCAAGCCCCCATGCCTTATGAACTAATTACCTAGGAAGAAACTCCGGTCTCCGGATAGTATCCGAAACAGTAGGGCACTGAAATTACAGCTCACAACATAAAATCAACAAGCAACAAAAACAGTAAAACAATAAATAGCAATCGCAGATCAAACCAAGCCCCGTGCCTTATAAACTAACTACCCTAGGAAGAAACTCCAGTCTCCAGATAGTATCCGAAACAGTAGGGCACTGAAATTAGAGCTCACAACATAAAATCAACAAGCAACAAAAACAGTAAAACAATAAATAGCAATCGCAGATCAAACCAAGCCCCGTGCCTTATGAACTAACTACCCTAGGGAGAAACTCCAGTCTCCGGATAGTATCCGAAACAGTAGGGCACTCAAATTACAGCTCACAACATAAAATCACCAAGCAACAAAAACAGTAAAACAATAAATAGCAATCGCAGATCAAACCAAGCCCCCGTGCCTTATGAACTAATTACCCTAGGAAGAAATTCCAGTCTCCAGATAGTATCCGAAACAGTAGGGCACTGAAATTACAGCTCACAACATAAAATCAACAAGCAAAAAAAACAGTAAAACAAATAGCAATCGCAGATCAAACCAAGCCCCCGTGCTTTACGAACTAATACCCTAGGAAGAAACTCCGGTTTCTGGATAATATCCAAAACAGTAGGGCTCTGAAAAAGAAGTCAAAAATAGTGCTGTGGACAGGATGGAGTGGCCAGAATGGATTGAACGTCCGCCACCCCAACCAAAATTTGGTGTAGTGGTTAAGTGCGCAGACTCTAATCTGGGAGAACCGGGTTTGATTCCCCACTCCTCCACTTGCAGCTGCTGGATGACTTTGGGCAAACCATACTTCTGTCAGAGTTGTTCTCTCAGGAGCAGTCCTCAAAAGAGCTCTCTCAGCCCCACCCACCCCACAGGGTGTCTGTTGTGGGGAGGGGAAGGGAAAGGAGATTGTAAGCCGCTCTGAGACTCCGAGTGAAGGGCAGGGTATACATCCAATCTCCTCCTCCTCCCTCCTCCTCCAAAGGCCTGGCTGAACAGCTCCTAGCGTTATTGTCTTTTCCAGAGACTCTTGTCTGTTCATAATGTGAGCAATGTACAAGAGCAGTCATTTTTCCTTCTAGGGAGACTTCGGTTTCCATAGGAGAGATTTAAACTTTGCTCCCCAACTGGAATGGGTAGGACTTATGCTTTGGCTGCATCTCATGTCCTTTATTGTTTAAAGCCCTTGGCTTGTGGCTCAGTGATGGTTAACAGACCTATTGGCAAAAGACGTTACGGGGAGGGTGCAATGGCTCAGTGATAGAGCACCGTCTTGTCAGGCAGAAGGTCCCAGGTTCAATCCCCGGCATCCCCAGTTAAAAAGGACCAGGCAGTTAGGTGATGTGAAAGACCTCAGCCTGAGACCCTGGAGAGCCATGGACTGAGGCTGTAGCTCAGTGGCAGAGCATCTGCTTGGCATGCAGAAGATCCCAGTTTCAATCCCCCAGCATCTCCAGTTAAAAGAACCAGGTTGCAGGTGATGTGAAAGACTCAGGATGGCCTGAGAGCAGTGTTCCCTCTAAGCTGAGTTAGTGTGAGCCAGCTCACAGTTTTTTAGCCTCCGGTTCGCCGATTTTAGTCTCAGCTCCGGAAGGGATGGCTCCAGAGCAAACTAATTTATGCAGCAGCCAAATCGCTCGCTCACAACTTTTATGCTGTCCGGATTCAGTGTCAGCCAGCTTTACCACTTGGCCGTGCCTTGAATGCTTTTGGCCACATCTGGGGGTTGAGAGTAACTAATTAACGTGTCACCCACATATTGAAGACACCCAACTCAAGAGAGCCAACGCTTGTTTTCTTGTAGACATCTATGTGATCCCCAGTACTTTCCAAAGCTTCTACTTGTGGCAGATTTGTTTCCCACAGTCATAAGAACATAAGAAGAGCCCTGTCGGATCAGGCCAGTGGTCCATCTAGTCCAGCATCCTGCCTCACACAGTGGCCAACCACTTCCTCTGGAGGGCCAACAAGAGGGCAGAGAGGCCGAGGCCTTCATCAGAACCTCAGAAGAGCCCTGCTGGATCAGACCAGGGGTCCGTCTAGTCCAGCATCCCGTCTCACACAGTGGCCAACCAGTTCCTCTGGACAGCCAACAACAGGGCACAGAGGCCAAGCCCTTCCCCTGATGTTGTCTCCTAACTCTGTGATTTAGAGGTTTATAAGGTCCATCTAGTCCAGCATCCTGTCTTACACAATGGCCAACCAGTTCCTCTGGAGGGCCAACAAGAGGGCACGGAGGTCGAGGCCTTCCCCTGATGTTGCCTCTTGACTCTGGGATTCAGAGGTTGACTGCCCCTGAGCATGGAGGTTTCATTTAGTCATGACGGCTAGTAGCCACTGGTAGACCTGTCCTCCAGGAATCTGTCTAATCCCCTTTTAAAGCCACCCCGTAGAAAATCTGTGTGTCTGTCCGTCTGTCTGATTTCATCTCTATAGGATGCTGTGTACAAACGAATTCAGAGGCCGCCCCTTCCTCGGCTCTTGCCTAATTCCTCATTCCTCTCCCACAGGTACAATGGCTCTCTTCCAAACGGAGACCGAGGAAGAAGAAAAAGCAGATTTGCTTTATTCAAAAGGCCCAAAGCCAACGGGGTGAAACCAAGCACCGTTCATATTGCCTGCACGCCCCAGGCAGCAAAGGTAAGCTTGACAAACGAGCTACCATTACCGAAGGACAGGCATCTTCGTCTTTTCTTTTCTTTTTTTAATACGCCGGCAAGCGTATTGTAAATGAAGTGGGTGGAATCATTCCAATGCAAGGCCGGTTGTTCTGAAAGGCCAGTCTGTCCTTGGGGAGAAGGAAGAAGACGTTTCGTATTAGAAAGCGTTCCGTGAGACGCTTCCTTCAGTAATTGCGCTGTTCCTGTTTTCAAGATTCGGGGTAGCCCGTGAGTGCGGCGGTCCCGTACGGACCCGGGAACCCCCGTTCAGAAAGGATTCGTCTGCATTTAGAGGGTCAGGAGTTTGCTTGTTTAGAAAATGCATAAGCCGCCTTCCCGGAGACCTGCTCGAGGCGGTTCACAGAGTACAAACGAAGCCATGAAATTGTTAGAAGGCACAACACGGGAGTCGTTACTAATAAAACAGCCCGTAAAAACAGCACAAAACTACAGTCGGCGGCCTAAAATTATATCCACAAACAGCTTGCAGTCTAGAAACAGATCATGGCAAAAGGTAGACGGGTGCATCAATAGTATACGACGCTGTGCGGGTATAGGGCCTCTAGTGGGCCCTCGGGATCCCCTAGAATTACAGCTCATCTCCAGATGACAGAAATCAGTTCCCCTGGAGAGCATGGATGCTGTGAAGGGTGGACTCTATGGCCTTGTACCCCCACTGAAGTCCTTGTTCTCCCCAGGATCCATCCCCAGATCTCAGCAGTTTCCCAACCTGGATCTGGCAACTCTACCCTCCCCTTCTCCTGCCAGTGGTTGGGGGGCCCTGGCAAACCCATCTGGGTAGGAATTACATTTTTGCCATTGAGTGGAGAAGGCCTCATTATCAGGTCTGAAATAAGGAAGGGGCTCGGCTTCCGTCTTCCGGCTCCTCCGTTGGCGAGTTGTGCGAGCTCCCTTCTCACCCCACACCCAAGCTCGTAAAGTTTGAAGCTCACGGGGGTTGTCCATCCGGGGGGGGCTTGTCCACCTGACCAGTGAGAGACGGCGAGGCATTGTCTCTGAAGGCAAATGGGGCCACCGTCTCCCCGAAGCCGCACGGCCTAGGCTGTCAGATCATGGGGCTTAATCCTCTTTGCTCGACCCGTGTCTTTTCGACACGGCGTAAATTTCCATTCCCTTTTGTCTCCCCGGTAGCGCCCGAATTGTCTGAGCGACTTCATTAAAAATCACCGCAGGGGGGTTACCGGCATGAGTAAAAACCGTCTGTTTAATAACGACCTGCCCCCTCCTCCCCGCTGTGTCCCCGAGGATAATAGCCGTGAGGACGGGGGAGAAGGAGGCCCTGTCAGCCATCACGTTCTGTGCCTCATCGGTTCTGCCCGCTGCTTAATCATCCCGCGCATCTTAATCACTCGATGTGTCTGGGCCGACATATGGCCAGCAGTAGGCATGACTAATGCGCCCGTCGTCTCGTAGCAACATGCGCTCTCTTGCAAAGCACCAAGTACGACCAGTTAGGTCTGTTCTGTCGGGCAGATCAGTCATGCGCTTAAAGAAACAAAACAGAAGAAGTGGCTTTTGGGTAATTCGTCCTTGTGGAGCGACACACCTGTACCTAATTAGCATGGGTAGGTTCAGTCTTTTCAGCGGGCCCGACCGGTGGCTGACGATACTACCTTTCTAGCTGCATGCTTGGTATATAGACGTGTCCCAGGAGTGATTGAGGCGTCTCTGCAGACGCTCCTATGTCGTAGGGCTGAAATGCCTATCTATCGCAAAAGGGCAACCAATTAGGAGCGGTAATGGAGATGTTTTCCCCCTCCCGTGGAACAAAGGAGACCCCTGGTGGATCCGGCCAGAGGTCTCTCTAGCCCCCCATTTTGTTTTCCACACTGGCCAGCCAACATAACAGACAGACAGCCTGGTAAGAAGAAGAAGAAGATTGGATTTATACCCCGCCCTTCACTCAGCGTCTCAGAGAGGCTTACAAACTCCTTTCCCTTCCCCTCTCCACAACAGACACCCTGTGAGGTAGGTGGGGCTGAGAGAGCTCTGACAGAAATGGCTCTTTTTCAAGAACAGCTGTGCCAAAACTATGGCTCACCCAAAGTCAACCAGCAGGTGCAAGTGGAGGAGTGGGGGAATCAAACCCAGTTCTCCCAGATTAGAGTCCGTGCATGTAACCACTACCCCAAACTGGTTAGAGGGTCAGAACGGTGTGGAAGGGCCCAGGTTTGAACCCCCACACTGACTTGGAAGTTTGCTGGGTAACCTTTTCCCGGTCACGCATTCCCAGCCTCCTCTACCTCACAGGTTTGTCGTGATTGGATGGGAGCCGCGTCCGTAGATGGAGGCAGAAGTGAAACCCGTCGCCAAACTTTGTTAAGTTCTGGGCCAGATATTGTGACTGGATGGTGTAGTGGTCAAGTGTGCGGACTCTAACCTGGGAGAACTGGGTTCGATTCCCCACTCCTCCACTTGCACCTGGCTGGCTGACCTAGCGCAAGCCATAGTTCTGATAAGAGCTGTCCTTGAAAAAGAGCAGTTTCTGTCAAGAGCTCTCTCAGCCCCACCTACCTCACAGGGTGTCTGTTGTGGGGAGGGGAAGGGAAAGGAGTTTGTAAGCTGCTCTGAGACACCTTAGGGTAGCGAAGGGCGGGATATAAATCCAATCTCTTCTCTTCTTCTTCTAGAAATGCTGTTGGGGGGGGGAGACCCATTAATCCGGAGTGTTTGAAATAAACGCTGCCATTTCATTACTCCCCCGTACGCATTAAAACAGCAACACTGGCAAGGCTACGCAATGTTCCCTCTAACCTGTGGAGTCTTGTGAGCAAAAATTCTACTTTGTGAGTGGCTGGCATGAAAGTTCTGAGTGAGCAATTTGGCCTCTGCATCAGTTAGTCTGCTCTGGAGCCCTCCTTCCTGAGCTAAGACAAAAATGTGTGAGCCGGAGGCTAAAAAACTGTGAGCTAGCTCACACCAACTCAGTTTAGAGGGAACCCTGGCTACAAGTGGGTTGACTGGCAGCGTTTGCTCCGTTGTGATGAATAAATTCTCCATTATTATTATTATTATTATAACTGGGAGGGGAGCACACCCAAATATTAGGTAGGGAGACAGCATCTATTTTGTAGGGACAAAGGCCTTTACAGTTAGGCCGCGCAAAAAGGAACACGGGGCAAACGACAGATATGTTTCTCTTCTTCTCAACAGGCAATAAGTAACAAAGACCAGCATAGTATATCCTACACCTTGTCTCGAGTTCAGACCGTGGTGGTCGAATACACACACGACAGCAATACGGATATGTTTCAGGTAAGGCGCAAATTCCTGTTGTGGTATTTACCCATCTTAGTCCCTGACAGAAGTCCCTTCCACCTGCGATGGAAATTCCCTCACTGGGCACCATTGGTGGATCCAAGCTGTAGTTCCTTCTTGTTATTGGGCAGAGTTTATATTGACCAGACTCTACACAAGAGAACAAGTGAGCACAGATCCGATTAAAAGAGGGAGCCCTTCAGCACCCCTATACAGGTAAAGGTTTCCCTTGCTCGAAAGCCAGTTGAATCCGATTCCAGGGGGCAGTGCTCATCTCCGTTTCCAAGCCGAAGAGCCAGCACTGTTCGAAGACGTTTCCGTGGTCATGTGGCCGGCGTGACTCAATGCCAAGGCACACGGAACGCTGTTACCTTCCCACCGAAGCGGCACCTATTTATCTACTTGCAATTTCTTGCTTTCGAACTGCTAGGCTGGCCGGAGCTGGGGCCAGAGACGGGAGCTCACTCCGTCACGTGGAACTCGGGTCTCGAACTGCCGAACTACAGACCTTTCCGGTCTGCAGCTCAGCATCTTAACCTCTGAGCCACCGCGGCCCCCCCATTAACATACTTAGCAGTTATCATAGCTAAGCAATGAGCTATTCAAGGAAGCCCCTAGTGCGTAGCTGAGTCGTCGTCCTGGTCCGGCTTGGGCTCAATATGAACCGGGAGCGGCCGGCTTGCTACGCACACTAATTGTCTCCTTTTACAAGTCTTTGTACTTTGACCATTCATCACCAGCTGGGAGTGGTCCACACCCACTCTGACGGGATCCTTTACACCCTTGACCGGAGCTCCGTAGTGTCATGTGACGCACCCCCATGGTGGAATGATGTCTGACCTCACCCTTTCTTTCCCCCCCACCCCAATCTTGCTTGTACTGTTGTGTATTATTGTGTGTGTGTACGTGTGCATATGCCAGGATGATTTTGGGCTCTGAGTCACGGAATTTTAGTCCATAAATCAGGCTTTGGTTAGGCTTTAAAGGTACCACTAGACCAGGGGTGGCCAAGCTTGCTTAATGTAAGAGCTACGTAGAGTAAACGTCAGGTGTTTGGGAGCCATAAGAACATAAGAGAAGCCAATGTTGAATCAGGCCAATGGCCCATCTAGTCCAACACTCTGTCATACAGTGGCCAAAAATACCAGGTGCCCTCAGGAGGTCCAGCAGTGGGGCCAGGACACTAGAAGCCCTCCCACTGTTGGCCCCCCCCCCAAGCACCAAGAATACAGAGCATTACTTGCCCCAGACCGAGGGTTCCTATAAGAACATAAGAGAAGCCAATGCTGGATCAGGCCAATGGCCCATCTAGTCCAACACTCTGTCACACAGTGGCCAAAAATACCAGGTGCCATCAGGAGGTCCAGCAGTGGGGCCAGGACACTAGAAGCCCTCCCACTGTTGCCCCCCCAAGCACCAAGAATAGAGTGCATCACTTGCCCCAGACGGAGAGTTCCTATCTATACCTTGTGGCTAATAGCCACTGATGGACTTCTGCTCCATGTGTTGATGTAATTCCCTCTTGAAATTGTCCATGCTTGTAGCTGCCACCACCTCCTGTGGCAGTGAATTCCATGTGTTAATTGCTCTTTGGGTGATGAAGTACTTCCTTTTATCTGTTCTAACCCAAATGCTCAGCAATTTCATGGAGTGCCCACGAGTTCTTGTATTGTGAGAAAGGGAGAAAAGTACTTCTTTCTCAACCTGCTCTATCCCATGCATAACCTTATAAACCTCAATCATGTCACCCCTCAGCCATCGTTTCTCCAAGCTAAAGAGCCCCAAGCGTTTTAACCTTTCTTCATAGAGAAAGTGTTCCGACCCTTTTATCATTCTAGTTGCCCTTCTCTGCACTTTTTCCAATGCTATAATATCCTTTTTGAAGTGTGGCAACCAGAACGGTACACAGTATTCCAAATGAGGTCGCACCAATGATTTATAAAGGGGCATGATGATACTGGCTGATTTGTTTTCAATTCCCTTCCTAATAATCCGCAGCCGCAGGACATGAACAAATATTACACATTTTTACTGGGAAATAGGCCGATTTGCTTCTTATTAACATTAAACGAGACTGCCAAATATAATAACAAAAGTGGTAAAAGCAGATATTGATAATGATAATAATGTTGCATCGCTCATTTTGATAAGTTTTTCCAGACGTAGCTTTATAGCTGATGGTAAAAACAGGGCCACCTTCACTGAGATTTCAGGAGCGGAGTCATTCAGAAGACGGTGCACTTTTAAAGCATCGGGAAGGTCCGTCTCATGTTGGCTAAAATAGGGTTTAAGTATCGAAAACGTATATCTACATAAAATTGGCAGTGCAAACAGAGACGTGAAACGGTCTCAATGCATCTGGAGTTGCAATGGCAAAGTCTAGCCATATATGCTACATTATTTTATCTCCCATGCAAGATTGCTGATGGTAGCGCATTTGAATCTTGCTAGTGGAAAGGTTCCGCGGTGTTGTGGTGCTTGTATTTCAGATAGGTACGGGGCCATTCGGCCGGTAATGATATTTATTTGTCCAATGGTATTTTGTTTGCTAATGATATTTAGCTTCCCCAGCTGCCCTGCTGGGAACCACACAATATTTGTGAAAGAACCACATGCAGCTCCCAAGCCACAGTCTGCCCACCCCTGCACTAGACTCCTTGTCACAGCCGCGGGAGATTAACATAGCTAATCCTCTGGAGACAGTTTCAGAGGGTAGCCATTTTGGTCTTGCCGTAGAAGAGCCAGATTCGAGTCCAGCAGCGCCTGAGAGACCAACAAGATTTCTGGGATACAAGTTTTCGAGAGTCAGCATTCGCTTCATCAAATACAAAGGGAGCGTGACTCTCGAAAGTTTACAAGCTTTCTGGAATCAAAGCTCCCTTCGTCAGATACAAGTAGGAATGGGGGTCTCTAAGTCCTTCTATCCCAGTCTGACTGGGTTATAAGGATTCAGAGATCTCCAGCTTGTATCTGACGAAGGGCGCTTTGGCAATCCTATACACATGCTCGATTCGAGTCCTATTAGCCCCTTAGACAGCAAGAAGATTTTCGGGGTACGAACTTTCGAGAGTCAGCTGACGAAGGGAGTGTCGACTGTTGAAAGTTTATACTCTACAAGCTTTCCGGAATCAAAGCTCCCTTCCTCAGATACAAGTAGGAATGGGGGTCTCTAAGTCCTTCTATCCCAGTCTGACTGGGTTATAAGGATTCAGAGATCTCCAGCTTGTATCTGACGAAGGGCGCTTTGGCAATCCTATACACATGCTCGATTCGTCCTATTAGCCCCTTAGACAGCAAGAAGATTTTCGGGGTACGAACTTTCGAGAGTCAGCTGACGAAGGGAGTGTCGACTGTTGAAAGTTTATACTCTACAAGCTTTCCGGAATCAAAGCTCCCTTCGTCAGATACAAGTAGGAATGGGGGTCTCTAAGTCCTTCTATCCCAGTCTGACTGGGTTATAAGGATTCAGAGATCTCCAGCTTGTATCTGACGAAGGGCGCTTTGGCAATCCTATACACATGCTCGATTCGAGTCCTATTAGCCCCTTAGACAGCAAGAAGATTTTCGGGGTACGAACTTTCAAGAGTCAGCTGACGAAGGGAGTGTCGACTGTTGAAAGTTTATACTCTACAAGCTTTCCGGAATCAAAGCTCCCTTCCTCAGATACAAGTAGGAAGGAGGATCTCTGAGTCCTTCTATCCCAGTCTGACCGGGATATAAGGATTCAGAGATCTCCAACTTGTATCTGATGAAGGGCACTTTGACAGTCCTATACACATGCTCGATTCGAGTCCTATTAGCACCTTAGAGACCAAAAAGATTTTCGGGGTACGAACTTTCGAGAGTCACCCGACGAAGGGAGCTTTGACTCTTGGAAGCTTGTACCAACCCCAAGTTTATCTATTTTAGTTATTCGGTTTATAACCCACACTCTCTCCTCGACACAGGACTCGGGGCAGTTCACGGCATACACAAACATAAGCATTAAAGCTTGAATAGATAATAGCGCCTATAAACACTCTTTTATCCGCCGAACAGCCGTGGGAGGGTAGGATTGATGGAGAGCATGACTGGCCCTGGATCATCCCAGCGAGCTTCCTAGCTGAGCAGGCTTTTGTAGAAAAGAAGCCCAGCAGGAACTCATTAACAGAATAGGCTGCACCCAACAGCAGAAACTCATCAGCATATTAGGCCACACCCCCATGTTACCAGAAGTGTGGTCATCCAGCCACACCCACCTTTTGCTTCTTGTTCTGTTTACCTTGCTTTGTTGTCAAACCCCAGGGCTCTTTTTGTAGCGGGAACTCCTTTGCATGTTAGGCCACACACCCGTAATGTAGACAATCCTAATGAGTTTCTGCTGTTGGGTGTGGCCTATTATGCTAATGAGTTCCTGATGGGCGTGGCCAACTCGGGAGCCAGCCGGAACTCCGTTCCTGTGCGTTCCGGCCCCAAAATAGCCCTGCATTCCCCTAATCAAAACCCAAAGAGCTATCCAGTCTACTGCACTGCCCCGGTACATTTCAGTCCCATAAGCCAAATCGTACTGCCCTTTTCACCTACAATTGTTCACGACTTGTGCCACAGTCTGTGGGGCCACCCATATTGGCATCGATGCGCCCTCTAAGCTGTGGGAGTCTTGTGAGCAAAAATTCTACCTTGTGAGCTACCGGCATTGAAGTTGTGACGAGTGAGCCGTTTTGCCGCCGTGTAAATTAGTTTGCTCTGGAGCCATCCGTTCCTGAGCGGAGACAAAACTGCGTGAGCCGGAGGCTAGAAAACTGTGAGCTAGCTCACACTGACTCGGCTTAGAGGGAACGCTGATTGGCATTGCCCGCCCCGCCTTTAAAAGCAATACTGCCGCTTCCTTCTCCTGTTAGTCTAGTCTTCTGGGAAGGCTCTATTGACAATTTTTATAGGATCTCAAAGCAGTCTGAAATTAAACACTGACACAATACGGCCCTTAAGAATTGTTCAAACGACATCCAAATATTATAAAGTGTCGCATGATTCAACAGCGGCATAAGAGTAGCCTAGCTCGAAATAGATATCTCTATATAAAATTAAATTCTAGTCTCAAACACTCAACAGAATGAAAGACTTCCCTTGCCCTCCACAAAGAGGCAAATGAGGGAATCGTGCTTCCTCTAAGCTGTGGAGACTTGTGTGCAAAAATTCTGCTTGGGGAGCTCCAGGCATTAAAGTTGCCAGCAAGCGATTTGGCTACTGCATAACTTAGCTTGCTCTGGAGCCCTCCTTCCTGAGCTAAGACAAAAATGTGTGAGCCAGGGGCTAAAAAACTGTGAGCTAGCTCACACTCACTCAGCTTGGAGGGAACAAGCCCCCGGATGAAGTAAATTTTGCATTGGGGCTATCACAGAAAAGGCCCTGCTGGCAGATGTTGTCCTTGCATGCACTTGAGATAGTATCCTGAGGAGACCCTCATTGGCAGATATTAAGGAGCAGAAGCTCTTACTAAACAGTAGATGCTTCTGGAGATAACTGGGATGTAGATAGTTTAAAGCTTTCAGGGTCAAAATCAGCACTTGAGTTGTGCCTAGAAACATGCAGGTAGCTGGGGAAGTCGTTCAAGTTCCAGTGTTGCTTACTTGGGCCACAGCGTTTTGAAGCAATTGTAGTTTTCAGACAGCCTTCAAGGGGCGGCCCCATGCACAGTGCATTGCAGTTGTCTAGTCTACAGGTATGCAAGTATTGTCTAACAATAGAACCTTTTTGTTCTAGATTGTGGGCGCAGCTGTGCAGTCTAGCTTTCTCGATTGGTTGATTTCATTTGTACCCCACTTTTATTTTGAGTGAGGGCCCAAACGAACTTAGCATTGTTTTCCTCTCTTCCATTTTTACCCTCACAACAACCCTGTGACGTAGGGGAGGCTGAGTGTGTGTGACTGGCCCAAGGTCAACCACCAGGCTTCCATGACAGAGTGGGGATTTGAACCTGGGTCTCCCAGATCCTGGGGGGCCACGATGGCTCAGTGGTTAAGACGCTGAACTACAGACCAGAAGGTCTATAGCTCGGCCGTTCGAGACCCGAGTGCCGCGTGACGGAGTGAGCTCCCGTCTCTGGCCCCAGCTCCTGCCAACCTAGCAGTTTGAAAGCAAGAAACTGCAAGTAGATAAATAGGCACCGCTTTGGTGGGAAGGGAACAGCATTCCAGGCGCCTTGGCGTCTAGGTCACGCCGGCCACGTGACCACGGGAAAAGTCTTCAGACAGTGCTGGCTCTTCAGCTTGGAAACGGAGATGAGCACCGCACCCTAGAGTTGGATTCGACTGGCTTTCGAGCAAGGGGAACCTTTACCTTTACCTTTTACTCCCAGATCCTAGTCCGGGCACTCTACCCGCTCTATCGTGCTGTCTCTCCAACTGTGAGAGACGAAGTTTGGTAAACTAGCCAGGGGTATCAGAAAATGACTCACCGCATCCAGACTGTTGGCTCAGATGAAACCAGTAGCTAAAGACTCAGGTGCAGCTGGGTGAAGGATAAAAGACTGGCTTGTTTCACAAGAAGCTCCCTTTTTCTCGCTCAAGTGTATCACGGGCGTATCCGTTTGTCTTTCTTCTTACCAGATTGGCCGATCGACAGAGAGCCCGATAGATTTCGTCGTGACCGACACCGTTCCCGGCAGCCAAAGCAATTCGGAAACTCAGTCCGTGCAAAGCACCATCTCGAGGTTCGCCTGCAGGATCATATGCGAACGCAACCCTCCTTTCACGGCGAGGATATACGCCGCCGGATTCGACTCCTCCAAGAACATTTTTCTAGGGGTAAGGAGCTGCGTAGCCTCTGCCGCTCCGTGCTTGGTTTCCGAAAGATCTGAAGTTTAGCTTGGATTCCGACAGAAACGGGGAGGGGCCACAGCTCAGTGGGAGAGCATCTGCTTGGCACGCAGAAGGCCCCAGGTTCGATCCCCGGCATCTCCAGTTGAAAGGACTGGGCAGGAGGTGACGGGAAATACCTCTGCCTGAGACCCTGGAGAGCCATGAACTGGGGCTGTAGCTCAGTGGCAGAGCATCTGCTTGGCATGCCGAAGGTCCCAGGTTCAATCCCCGGCATCTCCAGTTGAAAGGACCAGGCAGGAGGTGATGTGAAGGACCTCTGCCTGAGACCCTGGAGAGCCATGAACTGGGGCTGGGGCTCAGTGGCAGAGCATCTGCCTGGCATGCAGAAGGTCCCAGGTTCAGTCCCCAGCATCTCCAGTTAGAAGGACCAGGCAGGAGGTGACGTGAAAGACCTCTGCCTGAGACCCTGGAGAGCCATGAACTGGGGCTGGGGCTCAGTGGCAGAGCATCTGCCTGGCATGCAGAAGGTCCCAGGTTCAATCCCCAGCATCTCCAGTTTAAGAGGATCAGGCAGCAGGTGATGGGAAAGACCTCTGCCTGAGACCCTGGAGAGCCATGAACTGGGGCTGGGGCTCAGTGGCAGAGCATCTGCTTGGCATGCAGAAGGCCCCAGGTTCAATCCCCGGCATCTCCAGTTTAAGACGATCAGGTAGGAGGTGACATGAAAGACCTCTGCCTGAGACCCTGGAGAGCCATGAACTGGGGCTGTAGCTCAGTGGCAGAGCACCTGCTTGGCATGCAGAAGGCCCCAGGTTCAATCCCCGGCATCTCCAGTTTAAGACGATCAGGTAGGAGGTGACGTGAAAGACCTCTGCCTGAGACCCTGGAGAGCTGCTGCCGGTCTGAGTGGACGGTACTGATCTTGATGGATGAGTATAAGAAGGAGGAGGAGTTGGATTTGTACCCTGCCCTTCACTCCGAGCGGCTTACAAACTCCTTTCCCTTCCTCTCCCCACAACAGACACCTTGTGAGGTAGGTGGGGCTGAGAGAGCTCTGAAAGAACTGCTTTTGAGAGAAACAGCAGAGAGCTCTGACAGAACTGTGGCTTGCCCAAGGTCATCCAGCAGCTGCAAGTGGAGGAGTGGGGAATCAAACCCAGATTACAGTCCGCCGCTCTTAACCACTACACCAGACTGGCTCTCAGGGTAGCCAAAGAGGCTGGGACGATGAAAAAGAGATTAAGGAAGGAGAAGAGAAGAGGAGATTAGATTTATACCCCGCCCTTGATGGAGGAGTATAAGAAGAAGAAGGAGTTGGATTTGTACCCTGCCCTTCACTCAGCGCGGCTTACAAACTCCTTTCCCTTCCTCTCCCCACAACAGACACCCTGTGAGGTAGGTGGGGCTGAGAGAGCTCTGAGAGAACTGTCCTTGAGGGAACAGCTCTGACAGAACTGTGGTTTGCCCAAGGTCATCCAGCAGCTGCAAGTGGAGGACTGGGGAATCAAACCCAGTTCTCCCAGATTAGAGTCCACGCCCTTAACCACTAATGTACAAAACACTGGTATTGAATTTAATAATGCATATAGAAATGCTAAAAGGCGATTAAAAACAATCATCATGCGGTCCGGCATACAAGTACCTAATCCCAGTATCAAGGCAAATAGCAGTTTACAAAAACGCAGGTATAAAAGTACCTATTGTCTCCATATGCAAGAACCAATGCCACACGTGTTTCAGTACAAGGCCTTCCTCAGTGGTATAAATTAAATGGAGCACTCCATTAACTTAACAACTAAATACAGAGAACTGACCGTACAAAGAATTCACCTTATTCACATTATGATGGTCACTTGTGGAGTAAGAGGTATTAAATTTTCTTGGAATCGCCCTGACCTGGATAGCCCAGGCAAGCCAGATCTTGTCTGATCTCAGAAGCTAAGCAGTGCTGAACCTGGCAAGTTGTTGGAAGGGAGATCTTCAAGGAATGCCAGGGCTGGGAAGCAGAGGCAGGCAATCAATCCACCACTCTGAAAAGTCCTAGCCCCACTAGGGGGCGCCAAAAGTCAACACGACTTCCAGGCCTGCAAGCACACGCACACACACACATAAAACCCACAAAAAACCTTTTTTTTTCTTGTAATCCATCATGGGTAACTCATCAAAATGCAGAATTATTTCCTTTGCCCCTGGATCTTCTTAGGTCAGATCAGAGATACTTCCAAACTCCGGTGGGGTACTCAGGAACAACGGTACTTTTAACCCTATATTTTTGTAAATTGATATTTGTCTTGATACTGGGATGAGACACTACATTCATTGTTAACATTTTGGCATAGTGATCAAAAGCACAGACTCTAATCTGGGAGAACCGGGTTTGATTCCCCACTTCTCCATATGCAGCTGCTGGTGTGATCTTGGGTCAGTCACAAGTTCTTTCAGAGCTGTTCTCTCAAGGGCAGTTCTCGGGAGAGCTCTCTCGGCCCCACCTACCTCACAGGGTGTCTGTTGTGGGGAGGGGGAGGGAAAGGAGATTGTAAGCCGCTCTGAGATTCCTTCGGGTAGTGAAGGGCTGGGTATAAATCCAATCTCTTCTCTTCTTCTTCTTTAGTGGTTTGGTGCAGTGGCTAGGAGCACGTACTCTAACCTGGGAGAACTGGGTTTGATTCCCCACTCCTCCCCATGCAGCTGCTGGTGTAACCTTGGGCCAGTCAAAAGTTCTCTCAGAGCTGTTCTCTCAAGGGCAGTTCTCGGGAGAGCTCTCTCGGCCCCACCTGCCTCACAGGGTGTCTGTTGTGGGGAGGGGAAGGGGAAGGAGATGGGCGGGGTATAAATCCAGTCTCCTCCTCCTCCTCCTCCTCCTCCTCCTCTTCTTCTTCTTCTTCTTCTTCTTCTTCTTCTTCTTCTTCTTCTTCTTCTTCTTCTTCTATCTCTTTTTCATGGTTCCAACCTCTTTGCTTACCCTCCTTGCACAAGGTTGCGTTTTTCTCCCCGTTTTTGGTGTCACTCGTCTGATTCCGTACAAGGCAACTTCAGGTGTGAGAAATCTGAGGACGAGTGACTGAATTTTAAAAAGTCCCTCTTGTTGATGGCCTCCTTGCAGGAGAAAGCAGCGAAGTGGAAGACCTCCGATGGGCAAATGGACGGGCTGACCACGAACGGGGTCCTTGTTATGCATCCGCGGAACGGCTTCACCGAAGACTCCAAGCCAGGGGTGTGGAGGGAGATATCTGTTTGTGGGAACGTGTTCAGCCTCCGTGAAACGAGATCTGCTCAGCAGAGGGGCAAAATGGTAAGAACAGCACGTTTGCACGACCCTCTCCTGCCGGTTGCCTGGCACTGCCTGGTATCAGTCACTGCCTGGCACTCCTTGGCAACTCTACCTGCCTGGTAACCCTGCCCCTAAAGGAGGGAGAGAAAGAGCCAGTTCCAAACCACATGCGGCCAGGCCTGTAGCGACGATGGGGCTTGTGGCGGTCCGCCCCCTTTCTTAAAGGCACAGCCTCACAAGAATTTCTCCTGTCAATGCTTTTTTCAATCATTTGAAAACATTTCTTAAAACGTGTGCGCTCCTTCAAGCAGAGTGGGGTGCTGCAGTTGACTAATTCCTGCACTGAGGAAGGGGGTTGGAGTAAGTGACCTCTAGGGTCCCTTTTAACTCTGTGTCAAGAAACTGATTTCCTTTAAGAGAGTTTTTCTGCCTAAGCTTTCTGGACTAGAGAAGTCATCACCCCCACCTGCCGACTTGTTCTCAGAATTGGTGCTTAGGCTGGCAGAAGTGATTAACTTGTGGCAGCTGCGAACTGTCATCTCAAGTGGTTGACGGCGTGCAGTGCAGAGATCCATCCTGGTGGCAGCTTTCTGTTGGCTAAATGGCTTTTCTTTCTGCACTGAGAACTTCAGCCCCACCAGAAAAAGATTTGCCCCGCAAGCCACAAAATCCTGGCTATGGGCCTGCATGCGGTTTGGCCATGCGTCTCTTTCCCCGCCTGGTATGGGATGAGAGTCACCAGCGCAGGATAAGAGCTGCCCCTCCCTTGGGGCTGGGGTGGCCCTCTAGGCCATCAGCCCACTGGACCTTTCCCCCCATGGCCTTAATGACCAATCCGCCCCTTCCCAACCAGCTACAACCATGCTGAGACTGATTGTTTATTCCCTCCCATTAGACTAGGGAAATGCCTGGAGGGATTGTGGGGGTGGAGCCTGGGGAGAGCAGGGTATGGGGAGGGGTGGGATCTCAGCAAGATATAATACCATAGAACCCACCCTCCAAAGCAGCTATTTCCTCCAGGGGAACTAGGGTTGCCAACCTCCAGGTCTGGGCAGGGATTCACCCGCTTTTGGGGGCTCCAATCCGCCCCTGGCTGGTGAGGGAAGCCCCGCCCCCAAGAGCGACCAATGCCCCTCTCCCTCCCCTCCTGCCCAATTTAAAGGGCTTCAGCTGATCAGCTGGGACCAGGTGGCCCGTCAACCAGCTGGAGGGCCCTTTAAATCTAGCAGGAAGGAGGGAGA
The DNA here is from genome assembly GCA_029375565.1 of Gekko gecko. Lineage (NCBI taxonomy): Eukaryota > Metazoa > Chordata > Lepidosauria > Squamata > Gekkonidae > Gekko > Gekko gecko. The sequence goes on along the minus strand of JAPDNY010000001.1, from coordinate 319,147,357 downwards.
GGGGCGGTTGCGGGCCACACGCTTGGCTCTCACAAAAAGACCTTTTAAAGGGTTGTTTTGCGAGCGGGGTGGGGGCTGCAGCACTGATTCCCCCCCATACGCGGTCCCTGCCAATCAGCTGAAGCCCTTTAAATCGAGCAGGAGAGGGCGGAGGGGGTGTCCGGGTGGGTGGTCGCTCTTGGGGCGGGGCTTAGGGCGGGGCTTGGTTGTCCCCGCCCACCCCCAGAATATCCTCCAAATCCTCCCACTGGAGCGACGAGGGGACCCGGCGACCCTCAGGGGAACTGATCTTGGTCATCTGGAGATGTCCAGGGCCTCCCTGAAGGCTACAAGTCAAAAATCAAAAACTGCACTAGAGCATCCATACATTATCCGCAAGTATTTGGATTCGGAAGAACAAAGGACACAAGGCTGTTTACTACAGCACAAGCACTCTAATCCTGAAAGGACATTTTCGGGCCCTTTTCATTCAATATATGCAGGGCTGTTTTGGGGCAGGAAGGCACAGGAACGGAGTTCCGGCTGGCTCCCAAGTTGGCCACGCCCAGCAGGAACTCTTTAGCATAATAGGCCACACCCAACAGCAGAAACTCATTAGGATCGGCTACATGCAATTAGGTGTGGCCTAACATGCAAAGGAGTTCCTGCTCTAAAAAAGCCGTGGGTTTTGACAACAAACAAGGTAAACAGAATAAGAAGCAAAAGGTGGGTGTGGCTGGATGACCACACTTCTGGTAACATGGGGGTGTGGCCTAATATGCTAATGAGTTCCTGCTGTTGGGTGTGTCCTATTATGTTAATGAGTTCCTGCTGGGCTTTTTCTACAAAAAAAGCCCTGAATATATGGATATTTAAGACTATTGGTATCGACAATGAACTATTGATATATTTGTGATTAGGAAATGTGTCGTGGTGGAGACTGATGCACTATATTTATGATGAATAAGAAGATATTGAATTACTGAAATTTGTCCTAGTTACAATTTCACGGTTTTTGAGTTTTGACTGTACCTGGCAACCCTGCGTTAGAAATAGATATATCAACTCGACCAGCCACAGTAACCATGACAAACTCACAACAGTGTATCCTGTGGGTTGCAATAGCACTATAACAACAATAGAATAAATTCAGAACAAATACTTCTGATAAATTACATAATCAAAATATAACAGTGGAATTTGAACAAAGGTTCTATCTCACCTATAATGTTCGCAAAAACAAAAAAAGCATGGTTCTTCCTTCTAATACTCTATATCTGTATATTCTTATTGTGTATTAGAGCCGATAAATAATAAATAGGGATCTTCCTTTTTACTGCTGATGTGTTTCCTAGATAATTTCCACGTTTCGAGGCGAACCCGTCTTCTGAGCTACAGTTCTGGAGTGACGGAATCTGCTTCGAAGAAGGCGTCGCCTCGAAACGTGGAAATTATCTAGAAAGCACGTTCAGCATTAAAAAGGAAGATCCCTGTGTATTATTTATGGACTTTAATACACAATAAAGATTAATCCTACATTAGACCCATCAACCAACTATGCGTCCTCCTCCTTGGTACTAAACTTGAATCCAGTGAAAGCGGTTATATTGTCCAGTAACTGAGCAGTCATAACCTTGAACGATAAGAAGTGATACATTTTAAATCCTCAATTGAAGATCTCGGGGACAAAAAAACCCCGTTCTCTTAGCAACAGTAACTAGGCACTGGTTCCACCGCTTGACAGGCGACCCAGAGGCCTACATGCTTTTGCCGCTTTACCACCCTCACAGAAGCGAAGCCCCCTCACGTTTACCTCACAATTCCACCAATTTCTTCACGTTAAACAATACCTGCTTCGTTAGCTAGACCCTTTTCATATATTTGGTAACGATCCACAGGGTGTCTTATCGGCTTCTCCACACGGAGGAAAGGAAAGGTTTAACTAGATCGGGAAACGCTTTGTAGAGTCTTATAAACCAGAACCGGATCAGGATTGAGTAATATAATAAGAGGAATATATATAGGGGAAAAAAATATATATATAGGAAATATATATAGGAAAAGGTGAGGGAGGGTTTGGAAAGAGGCTAGTTCTGTATGGTGTCTAACGTACACAACCTTTTTTTTGTGGAAGATGTCCTCAGATACAATAGCTGTGAAGTGTTTGGGTTAGATTAGAACACAAATAAAGAATTCGGGTGCACAACCGGACCTAGTGCATATCGAAACCTCCTCGTTGTGGGAGATCTACATAATCCACAAGCCTAGCTTGCTTTTCTTGTATTGAAATGTTGACAGAGATACAACAGGGGGAGGCTGGCTAACTAACACCCATGAAGCTGTGTTGTAAAAATGGAAAAAGAAAACAACTCAGATTTCCATATACTGGCTTGGATCCGGTGGAAATTTCCATGGCTTATCCACTCCCACGTGCCCTCTGAAATGCTGCTCCTAGGAGACAACAGGGAGAAGTCAGAGGTCTGCAGCGGGGTATCGGTGAAAATCGCATCCCTTCTGCCTGTAGAAACCCTCCATAGGGTCTTAGCAGTGCCTTAGGTAATAGTAACGCACGTTCAGTTCATGGACACAGGAAGAACGAACACACTTGAACAGGGCTCATTTCCTGCAGGAGCGCACAGGAGCGAAGCTCCGGCAGTAAGGAGCCCAGGGGGCGGGCACATGCAGCAAGCCCCGCCCCCTGCTCCCAGCAGCCCCCCCTCGCCTTTCCCGGCCCGCTGGCCGACCCAGCAGAGTGCTGCCATGAGCTGGCCCTCAACCTGCTCCGCCATGGCCTGGGCTGTGTGGCACCTAGCCTGCCCAGGCTCTGCCCATCCTCATGCCGGCCCTGGCTACTCCCATGAGGCCTGCAAGGTGGGCCCTGGCTACTCCCGTGAGGCTTGCAAGGTGGGCCCTGGCTACTCCCGTGAGGCTTGCAAGGTGGGCCCTGGCTACTCCCGTGAGGCCTGTGAAGGAGCTCTGCCACAGCCTCTTGTGCCTACTCAGCCTCCTCCTGCACCTCTGCTCTTCCACCACCCTGGCCCCCTACCTGCTCGAGGCCATGTGCATCCTCCATGCCGCCCTCCTCCACACACAAGCAGCCATGGACTTTCCTGCACTTGCCAGCCATCCAAAAGAATCCAGTGGCACCTTTAAGACCAAGGTTTATTCAGCTACAAGCTCTCCCGCCTCTGTGAGGGCAGATCTGCATCCTCTCCCCCCCCCATAGCTAGCAATCCAAAACAGTCCAGCGGAGCCTGAGCGATGGGTGTTGCCTTCTGACACACTTCCGGTGATGTCAGGGGGAGTGGCATATGCAAATAAGTTATGCTAATGAGGTATGCTAATGAGCTCCTGCACCTCTTTTTCTACGGAACGACCCTTGCCCTTGAGGGGGTTGTGTTTGATTCTGGTATCGAAAGCTGTTCATAACTAAACTCTGTGCAACCCATGTGCGTGTTTCCCTGCCAGGTTGAAAACGAAACCAACCAGCTCCAAGACGGCTCGCTGATCGACCTGTGTGGAGCAACCCTGCTCTGGCGCACGGCGGAGGGTCTTTCCCGCACCCCGACGGTGAAACACCTAGAGGCCCTGCGGCAGGAAATCAATGCGGCCAGGCCTCAGTGCCCGGTGGGTTTTAACACGTTAGCCTTCCCCAGCATGAAGAGGAAAGATGTGGTTGACGAAAAGCAACCCTGGGTTTACCTGAACTGTGGACACGTCCACGGCTACCATAACTGGGGGAACAAAGAAGAGAGAGACGGGAAGGATCGGGAATGTCCCATGTGCCGGTCGGTTGGCCCTTATGTGCCTCTCTGGCTGGGATGCGAAGCTGGGTTTTACGTGGATGCGGGGCCTCCGACGCACGCGTTCAGCCCGTGTGGACACGTCTGCTCAGAAAAGACCACGGCCTATTGGTCCCAGATCCCTCTTCCACACGGTACCCACACTTTTCACGCGGCCTGTCCGTTCTGCGCGCATCAGCTTTCTGGCGAGCAAGGCTACATCAGACTCATCTTCCAAGGACCTCTCGACTAACGCACATGACTTGCCCCGGGGATATCACTCAGACTCGTAAAACATAAGCTAAAGGATTCTGAATTCAAATGGACTGTCATCTTAAATCGACTCTATTTCATTCTCTGGGCTTTGGCAGTTTACTTTGAGATGAAGAATACCTTTTTGTTCCTTTTCTTCTTTCCCCCCCTCCCCTCTTTTTGTAATTTCGGTGATTAAACTCCTTTGTAGATAACGGAAGACGTTTTTCTGTGTAGAAGAAAGCAGTGGAGGCAAGATGGGGGAGCGTCTGGAAGTCGTCCTTGGCCGTCACTTTTTTGCGTGTGACGGGGAAGATTAAAATTCTTTGCCTTCAGTGTAATGTTTTGAAGAACATGCCTTCAATATCTAAAAAGTTGTCTCTCTCTCTCTCTCTCTTTTTTTTATAAAGTGTATAACTAAGGGTAAAAGTGATCAGTTCAAAAGGACATTAATTTACAGCTTTGGATGCAGCCACTGTGTAAAATAGAGCATTATATATAGTAACTCCCTTCCCCCCCCCCTATTTATCTTTACTATGAACAAAAAAATTATCCTAGAGGACTTGGATAGACTAGCGTGGTAGTAGAAGTGTTGCATCCGTTGATTGGATGTGTAGATTAGTTCCGGGCCAGGAAAGAGGGTAGGAGACGGTAGGTCAAGCTTTTTTCGGGAGTCTAAAACGAGGTTAAGTTGATAGGGAAAAAAATGTTTTTAAGCGGAATTAATGCAAGTGACATTGACGTGCTGTCTTTCTTTTCTTTTCTTTTCTTTTCTTTTTCACACGCACAAAAAAGTGCTTAGCCACATGTCAGATGATCCAAGTAAAGATTTCCTTTCTGTTCTTTTTTCCCCCCTTCCTCTCTCTTTCGCTGTCTGGTCTAACTGTAACAGATGAACTGGTCACATGAAATTTACCTGGTATTGGAATATGCAATTTACCCTCAATGAACTTCTTTCCTCTCTCTCTCTCTCTCTCTCTCTCTCTCTCCATGTTAAGTATTCGGGGTGGGGTGGGGGGAATTGTTGGGGTTTTTTGGCATTTGCAACATTGAAAGGGTTTATGTTTATTTAAATAAAACAAAAATAACCGAGTTTTTACTGGTTGGTGTTTTCCCCTCCTCCAAACCAACGTAAGTTGACAAAGTTAACTTGAAAACAAATCAGCCAGTATCATCAGGCCCCTGTATAAATCGATGGTGCAACCTCATTTGGAATACTGTGCACAGTTCTGGTCACCACACCTCAGAAAGGATATTGTAGCATTGGGGAAAGTACAGAAAAGGGCAACTAGAATGATAAAAGGGTTGGAACACTTTCCCTGTGAAGAAAGGTTAAAGCGCTTGGGACTCTTTAGGGAATTTCACATTACTGAGATTCTGCTGGTTTGAAGCTGTTTCTGATTCGTCTTGAAATAAACCGGTACAGGGCTGCCATTTCACACATGGCTTTCCCCGACTGGAAAACAGCCGAATCAGAAGTGGTTTGGCAATTCAGACTGCACTGCTTTGTTTTCCCGTCACGCCTTTTTTTTTTTTTTAACGTTCACTTTAGAGCGCTATAGCGCTATAGTGCTATAACAGAACACTCCAGGCATTCCAATGGGGTTGCTATAATGCTATTGTGTCATAGTGCTACAGTGCTCTAAAGCGAACATTAAAAAAAAAAGGCGGAGATCACCCATGCGGGCGAAAAAAGGTGGGAAAAAAGCGCATCGGATCCGGGAGAAGAAACTGACGACTACTTGGAAGCGGTTGACAGGTAAAACGCTTCAACCCCATTTCCTGAATGGGTCAGAAGCGTTTCTGTGTGAAATTACAAATATATTCTGGTAGGGAACCGGTTCTAAAATGGTTCTGTCTGAAATGCCAGACCAGAAACGGTTTGGGAACCATTCCTCTTCCAGATTATATCGTCTGTCTGAAATTCCCCTTTAGCTTGGAGAAACGATGGCTGAGAGGTGACATGATCGAGGTTTACAAGATTATGCCTGGGATAGAGCAGGTTGAGAAAGAAGTACTTTTCTCCCTTTCTCACAATACAAGAACTCGTGGGCACTCCATGAAATTGCTGAGCAGTTGGGTTAGAATGGATAAAATGTAGTGCTTCTTCCCCCAAAGAGTGATTAACACATGGAATTCACTGCCACAGGAGGTGGTGGAGGCTACAAGCATGGACGGCTTCAAGAGGGAATTGGATAAACATATGGAGCAGAGGTCCATCAGTGGTTATTAGCCACAAGGTATAGATAGGGACTCTGGGGCAAGGGATGCTCTGTATTCTTGGTGCTTGGGGGTGGGGCCCACAGTGGGAGGGCTTCTAGTGTCCTGGCCCCACTGCTGGACCTCCTGATGGCATCTGGTATTTTTGGCCACTGTGTGACAGAGTGTTGGACTGGATGGGCCGTTGGCCTGATCCAGCATTGGCTTCTCTTATGTTCTTAAGGTGGCCAAAAATCCTGCGTATGTGATTAGAAACAGATACAAAGGGGAGCACTCTAGAGTAGCCTGCAAATATATTTTCTTTACATGGATGCTTGAATCTATAAGAAGCCATGTCGGGTTGGATCCAGACAGTAAATTTTTCATCAGCGGAATGGAACTTTCCAGCCCCTTCCACGGTAGCCAACCCCTTGCTGGGGGGCAGCGCTTCCCCCACTTCACGGCCCTCCCATCCGCCACCAGCCAGCTGATGTCACCTGGGGATGACATCATCGTGCTGGGCACACTGTGCAGGGGTGGTCTAGCATTTGAGTAAAAACTCTATGGTGACCATAGAGGTTTTTTACCCAAATGATAGAGTGTCCCCTTGCATGACGTGCCTGGTGTGATGATGTCACTTCCGGGTGACATCATTGCAGCGCGTGTGCTCCGCATGTATGCCAGAAGACTCCGGGAGCTGGGCTGGAGCTGGCCACCCTATTCCCCACCCCCCCAGCCTGCTCCCGGTGCAACCAACTGATCTCCACAAAAAGCTGCTCCCGGAAGGTAGGGGCGGGAGGTGTCTGCAGTAGGAATGGGGGAGAACCTTGGTGGTAGAAAAAGCTCTACAGCCACATTCATACACTTCTGTTGAAATTAATTTAAGGCGATCATCCTCGATGTATCAAACTCAGAAGCGAATTCCACCATGTCACTAAGAGTGGCTTTGGGTCTGCACAAAATCCAAAATCGAATACAGAATCTGATGGAGAGAAGTGCCATCAAGTTGTGGCTGACTTATGGCCACCCCTGTGGGGTTTTCGAGGCAAGAGAGGTTCAGGGGGCGTTTGCGTATCGTCTGTCTCTGCATAGCGACCCTGGACTTCTTTGGCGGCCTCCCGTCGGAATATTACCCAGGGCTGACCCTGCTTAGCTTCGCGAGATCTGATGAGATCGGACTAGCCTGGGCCATCGAGGGCAAGGCACACATTGGATTAGGACCAACCAGATTTACACAAAACGTTGTGCAAGCTTTTGAACACACCAGAACTTTTCACCAGTTTAGAGAGCCAGTTTGGTGTAGCGGTTGGGGCACAGACTCTAACCTGGGAGAACCGCGTTGGATTCCACCACTCCTCCACACTGCAGCTGCTGGTGTGACCTTGGGTCAGTCACAAGTTCTCTCAGAGCTGTTCTCTCATGAGTAGTTTCTGCCAGAGCTCTCTCAGCCCCGCCTGCCTCACAGGGACTTTGTTGTTGGGAGGGGAAGGGAAAGGATCGTAACCCGCCCTGAGATTCCTTTGGGCAGTCTCTCTTCTTCTCTCACCAGGCTGGGTGTTAACAAAAATTTAAATATCCGGAAGTGTGAAAGCAGATTTTTTTCCCCCAGCCACGATGTTAGGACCTGATTTTGCATACATCATGAGATGCAAGCAGGCAGTCAGCTTTAATTCCATTGCCAATTTAGACTGGTTCAGGTGGTCAGCTGTGTTGGTCTGAAGCAACGGAACAAAATTCAAGTCCAGTGGCACCTTGAAGACCCACAAAGTTTTATTCTGAGTATGAGCTTTCGTGTGCAGGCACACTCCTTTACATGCACACGAAAGCTTATACCCAGGGCTATTTTGGGGCCGGAACGCACAGGAACGGAGTTCCGGCTGGCTCCCAAGTTGGCCACGCCCAGCAGGAACTCATTAGCATAATAGGCCACACCCAACAGCAGAAACGCATTAGGATTGGCGACATTAGGGATGTATGGCCTAACATGCAAAGGAGTTCCTGCTACAAAAAAAGCCCTGGGTTTTGACAACAAACAAGGTAAACAGAATAAGAAGCAAAAGGTGGGTGTGGCTGGATGACCACACTTCTGGTAACATGGGGGTGTGGCCTAATATGCTAATGAGTTTCTGCTGATGGCTGTGGCCTATTATGCTAGTGAGTTCCTGCTGGGCTTTTTCTACAAAAAAAAAGCCCTGCTTATACCGAAAATTAAACTTTGCTGGTCTTGGAGGTGCCACTGGATTCCATTTAGACCAGAGGCAGTTGGGCATACTTTAGAATTGCAAAGCTACCACTGAGTATAGTTCATTATTGCTGTTGCGCCTCTAGATATGATTGTCAAGTAACGAATAAATATACACTGCGAGAAACTTTTGTAAATTAACGTGTTCTGTTTATAACTATCACTCTATAAAGTGCATTGTGCGTGCTATCATAACGTCCTTGTCAGGTACAGATAGATATTCAGTACATTCAGAATAACCATTAACATTCAGTTCCTACAATTTCACGACTACCAGTCAATTTTGCCATCAGTATTTTAAACGTCAAGCCCCAACGGGAGTTTCCAGAAATACAAGCCTGCAGATCACGGGAGGTGGTAGTTCCGCTCTATTCTGCTAGGGTCAGGCCTCACCTGGAGTCCTGTGTCCAGTTTGGGGCACCACATTTTAGGAAGGATGTCGACAAGCTCGAGCGTGTCCAGAAGAGGGCGACCAGGATGGTGAGAGGGTTGGAATCCAAGTCTTATGAGGAAAGGCTGAAAGAGTTGGGTATGTTTAGCCTGGGAAAGAGAAGGCTTGGATATTACATGAGCCTGCAGTGCAATGTGACTGCAAAGAAAGCTAATGCAATCGCAGGATGCATTAACAGAAGCATTGTGTCCAGATCATGGGAAGTGGTAGTTCTGCTCTATTCTGCTACGGTCAGGCCTCGCCTGGAGTACTGTGTCCAGTTCTGGGCACCACATTTTAGGAAGGATGTTGACAAGCTCGAGCGTGTCCAGAAGAGGGCAACCAGGATGGTGAGAGGGTTGGAATCCAAGTCTTATGAGGAAAGGCTGAAAGAGTTGGGTATGTTTAGCCTGGGAAAGAGAAGACTTAGAGGGGACACGATGGCAGTCGACAAGTATTTGAAGGGCTGTCATGTAGAAGATGGAGCAGATCTATTCTCTCTTGCTCCGGATTGCAAGACTAGATCTAATGGGTGGGAATTACAAGGGAGTCGTTACCAGCTAAATATCAGGAGAAACTTCCTAACTTTAAGAGTGGTTGAGCTGTGGAACAGCCTGCCTCAGGAGGTGGTGGATGCTCCTTCGCTGGACGTTTTCAAGCGGAGGCTGGAAGACCATCTTTCAGGTATGTTGTAGGGCTATCTTTCGGCTATGCTCCTGCAGAGTGCCGGGGGTTGGACTAGATGACCTACAAGGTCCCTTCCAGCTCTAACATTCTATGATTCTATGATTCTACTTGCATGAAGTCTTCAAAAAAAGGGGGAGGGAACTTTCATTTATAGCTGTGTTGATGATGCTTATTGCCAGTCCTACAAAAGACTTGTTTAAAAGGCATAATTCATAAGTATAAAAATTATGCAATCTTTCTAGTATTAGCTTGGCTTCATAAATTTTCTTACCACGTTGTGCAGCTACGACGGCAAGCCGCCCTCCGGTGTTTGCTTTCCAACGTTTGCACCGAAAAAGACACATAACACCGAGACGGCCGCTCCTACGTTACAATATAAAAGTGACTTTGTAGATACGGACGGACCGATTTTCACATTTGGAGAAACCGGCCGAGGCCGGGATCCTCACCCTGCGTCCTGTATAGCTGTCAGACGTGAGCTGCAAACTCTGCTAAATTCCTGCGAGTCTTGCCTTGAAAACCCCATGGGATCTTCATTGCGTTGGCTGGTGACTTGACGCCACGGTGCCCTATTCCGACTGCAACTGTGGCTTGCATGGAGAAAAGGCTTCGGCCACTCTTCCTGGTGTCATTTTCCCCAACCAGAAATGGTCTCCGTGGATTTTGACAATAGGCCAAATAGCACTCCTCCCCGCCCCCTGCCCGCCAGACCATTTCAGGAAAATGCAGGAAGGGACATCTCTCTCCACGCTGCAGTCAAGATCTGTATTGGGCGCCAGCTGTATGGGTCGGGCCCAGGGCCCTTTTGACGTCCATCACTCTGCAAGCCCCGCCCCTCGCCCAATAGGAGGCCTGGATGGCTCTGACTGATAGGCCCGACCAGGGCTCTTTTTGTAGCAGGAGCTCCTTTGCATATTAGGCGACACACCCCTGATGTAGCCAATCCTTACACAGCTCTTCTTACAGGGGCTACTGTAAGCTCTGGGAGGATTGGCTACATCAGGGGTGTGTCGCCTAATATGCAAAGGAGTTCCCGCTACAAAAAGAGCCCTGGTTGGGCCTATCAGAGCCATCAAGGCCTCCTATTGGGCGAGGGGCGGGGCTTGCAGAGTGATGGACGTCAAAAGGGCCCTTGACTCGGAGTGCCCCTCCTTCCTCTCTTCCCTCTCTCACGGGCGACCGAGGAGGCAGGAGAGAGGCTCGGATCCTGTTTCTTCACCGCACTTCACATCAGAAGTGGCTTCTTCGCTTGCGGCCACTCGGCGCGCAACTTTTAAAAAATGTTTTTAAAAAACCTTTTTGGGGAGAGAAAATCCTGTGGGGCCATGGCTTTCAGAAAGGGGCGGAGCCCCGAAAAGCCCCACCGTAGCGGCAGGTCTGATTATTGGTATACATAGACTGAGATCTGTCTATAGCTTCTTCTGGGCACGGCACATTGGGAGGATGGTAATATAATGCCCCTGTATAAATCATTGGTGCGACCTCATTTGGAATACTGTGTACAGTTCTGGTCGCCACATCTCAAAAAGGATATCATAGCACTGGAAAAAGTGCAGAGAAGGGCAACTAGAATGATAAAAGGGGTGGAACACCTTCCCTATGAAGAAAGGTTAAAATGCTCAGGGCTCTTTAGCTTGGAGAAACGACGGCTGAGGGGTGACATGATCGAGGTTTATAAGATTATGAATGGGATTGAGCAGGTTGAGAAAGAAGTCCTTTTCTCCCTTTCTCACAATACAAGAACTCGTGGGCACTCCATGAAATTGCTGAGCAGTCGGGTTAGAACAGATAAAAGGAAGTCCTTCTTCACCCAAAGAGTGATTAACATATGGAATTCACGGGCACAGGAGGTGGTGGCAGCTACAAGCATGGACAGTTTCAAGAGGGAATTAGATAAACATCTGGAGCAGAAGTCCATCAGTGGCTAATAGCCACAGGGCATAGATGGGAACTCTCAGTCTGGGGCAGGTGATGCACTCTGTTCTTGGTGCTGGAGGTCGCAGCAGTGGGAGGGCTTCCGGTGTCCTGGCCCCACTGCTGGACCTCCTGGTGGCCCCTGGTATTTGTGTGACAGAGTGTTGGACTAGATGGGCCATTGGCCTGATTCAACGTTGGCTTCTCTTACGTTCTTATGTTCTTAGGGTTCCATCACAAAGGGTCACCTTCCATTAAAATAAGTTTAAGGTCATTGTCCTAAATGTGTCTGCTCAAAGGGGAATTCCACGGGGTCAGTGTGATCGACCTTTAAGTAAACATTCTAAAAAGGATTACGCAGTACAGCACCGCTGTTACAATGTTCTAATGCCGTTCAATAGCTGCTGGTGACCTATAACTCATTGTTCCCACCTCCGCAAGCAAAGGCATCCTTGCTGAGAGATTCCCACAGTGTTGTAGCCAGATTAAATGGGCATCAAACTATGACTGACAATAAACGGGCGATAATACTGGAACGGTGCAGGATGTTTTACTACCATAACTGACTGAATAATAGCTGAAAGGAGAGTTTATCTTCCTTGTGTGAGTACCCGGAAGCCCATTACCTTGTCAGGAAGTACCAGATGTCTAGAAATGTGGAAGAAGAGTCCTCTGCGTGCAGCTGCTGGTGTGACCTTGGGCCAGTCACAAGTTCTTTCAGAGCTGTTCTCTCATGAGCAGTCCTCGAAAGAGCTCTCTCAGCCCCACCTCCCTTACAGGGTGTCTGTTGTGGGGACGGGAAGGGAAAGGAGATTGTATGCTGCTCTGAGACTCCTCTGGGTAGTGAAGGGCGAGGGTATAAATCCAACCTCCTCCTCCTCCTCCTTCTATGAAAATCTTGTTGTTCTCTAAGGTGGACAAATGGTATGATTCCGTATAAGGCAGCTTTATGTGTGTTAATGAATGTTATTGCTTAGGGGAATCTGGTTGATATAACCAAAGTACCGGTTTTTCCATCTCCTTTTCAGAGAAAACGAGCTATTTCACTACCTGCATGCTGGTAAATGCTACTCGTGTTGCCTGCATGTTAAAAAAAACAAACCAACCCCTGCGGTCTCTCTTCTTCTGACCTTTCAGGTAGCACAACAAAAAATCTTTTTCCAGGCTTGCATGGAGAAGACATGTGTGTGTGTAAGCATTTAAACAAACAAGAGTTCCCAAGAAGGCCTGTAGCTACAGTGGGGCATCTCGGGGCTAGGTCCCCTGACTCACTAACAAGGCCCCCTGAGTTCCCATCTACCACAGGGTGTCACGGCCTCTCTCCCCAGATTAAATTGATTAGCCAGTGCCCCCTAAGAAATTCAAATGCCCCCCTGACTTAAAAACATCCTAGCCTGAGGGTCAAAACTCAAATGCAAAAAAACTGGTCCCGCCGTCCATATATTTCCTGCTGCAAAATATCCAGTTCAGCTGCTCAGGTACTGCAATTTAAATTTATGTACATGTTTTATCTGTGATTTAGCAGTGCTTGCCCCGAAGCTTCTCCCATTGATGCTGCCGTTTGTGAGGAGGAGGAGGAGGAGAGGAAGAAGAAGAGTTGGTTTTATAACCCACCCTTCACTACTCAAAGAAGAAGAGATTGGATTTATACCCCGCCCTTCACTTGGAGTCTCAGAGCGGCTTACAAACTCCTTTCCCTACCCCTCCCCACAACAGACACCCTGTGAGGTAGGTGGGGCTGAGACAGCTCTGAGAGAAACTGCTCTTGAGTGCAGCTCTGAGAGAACTGTGACAGACCCGAGTTCACCCAGCTGGCTTCATGTGGAGGAGCGGGGACTCGAACCCGGTTCTCCAGATTAGAATCCTGCCACTCTGTACCACGACACCAGACTGGCTCTCAGTGGTGGATGGAAAGTGCCATCGGGTCACAAAATACCTACGGCAACCCCGAAGGGTTTTCAAGGCAAGAGACATTCAGAGGTGGTTTGCCACTGCCTGCCTCTGCGTCACGACCCTGGTATTCCTTGGAGGTCTCCCATCCACATCCTGGCGAGGGCCGACGTTGCTGAACGTCCAAGATCCGACAACATCAGGCTATCCTGAGCCAAGCCAGTGGGAGGTATAGGGTTATAGAAGAACATAAGGACATAAGAGAAGCCAGTGTTGGATCAGGCCAATGGCCCATCCAGTCCAACACTCTGTGTCACAAGTTGGCCAAAAATACCAGGTGCCATCAGGAGGTCCAGTAGTGGGGCCAGGACACTAGAAGCCCTCCCACTGTTGCCCCCGCCCTAAGCACCAAGAAGACAGAGCATCACTGCCCCAGACATAAGAACATAAGATAAGCCAGTGTTGGATCAGGCCAATGGCCCATCCAGTCCAACACTCTGTGTCACAAGTTGGCCAAAAATACCAGGTGCCATCAGGAGGTCCAGCAATGGGGCCAGGGCACTAGAAGTATGATGGAATGACTCAAATGGGCACTTCTATAAAAGGAACGGGACTGTCGTCTATCATACTGTTTATTGTATGTATTCCCTTGCTCTCACTCAATTATATTCTACTTTCGCAAGAGCCAGTTTGGTGCCGAGAGCCAGTCTGGTGTCGTGGTTAAGGGCGCGGACTCTAATCTGGGAGAACCGGGTTTGATTCCCCCACTCCTCCGCATGCAGCCGCTGGTGTGACCTTGGGTCGGTCACAAGTTCTCTCAGAGCTGTTCTCTCAAGAGCAGTTTCTGTCAAGAGCTCTCTCAGCCCCACCTACCTCCCAGGCAATGCTCCCGCTAAGCTGTGGAGTCTTGTGAGCAAAAATTCTACTTTGTGCGCTGCTGGCATTAAAGTTGTGAGCAGGTGATTTGGCTACTGCATAAATTAGCTTGCTCTGGAGCCCTCCCTTCCTGAGCTGAGACAAAAATGTGTGAGCTGGAGGCTAATGAACGGTGAGCTAGCTCACACTAACTCAGCTTAGAGGGAACACTGCTCCCAGGGTGTCTGTCGTGGGGAGGGGAGGGGAAAGGAGTTTGTCAGCCGCTCTGAGACTCCCTTGGGTAGTGAAGGGCGGGGTATAAATCCAGTCTCTTCTTCTCTTCTTCTGTTTTCAGCATTCTTTGTTATTTATTATCGGTTTGATTTCACTTATATTTTGCTTTTCTTTCTTGAAACATTTACATCCCGCCTTTGCCTTGTGGCTCAAGGTGGCTTACAATAATCGGGGAGGACGAGTTTGGCCGGCTGTCTCTTAAGTCAGGAATTTGGTTCCAGAGGGGAGCCCTGTTGATCTGCCGCTGAAGGGTTAGAATCGAGACCGACCTGATTTGCAGTTGCGTGAGCTTTTACGAGTCAACGTACTTGATCTGACGAAGGCAGCTTTGACTCTCGGAGGAGGAGAGCGACGAGGATGATGGGGGGCTTGGAGACCAAGAAGCCTTTGAGTGGAAAGGCTGAGAGACTTGGGGATGTTCAGTGCGCAGGAGAGGAGGCTGAGAAGAGGGCAGGATGGCTCTAAGTATTTGAAGGGCTGTCCCTTGGAGGAGGGCAGGGAGCTGTTCCTGTTGGCAGCAGAGGGACAGGGCTCGCAATCATGGGTTTAAATTCAGGGCAGGAAGGTACTGGCTGGATATTAGGAGAAACTTTTTGACAGTCAGCGTCATTGTTCCCTCTAAGCTGAGTGAGTGTGAGCCAGCTCACAGTTTTCTAGCCTCCGGCTCACACGGTTTTGTCTCTGCTCGGGAAGGGAGGGCTCCAGAGCAACCCAATTTATGCAGCAGCCAGATTGCTCGCTCACAGCTTTAATGCCAGCAGCTCACAAGGTAGATTATTTTGCCCACAAGACTCCACGGCTTAAAGGGAACACTGGTCAAAGTGGTTCAGCAGTGGAATCGGCTACCTCGGGAGGTGGTGAGCTCCGCCTGGCTGGCGGTCTTGAAGCAGCAGCTGGACGAGCACTTCTCAGGGATGCTCTAGGTTGATCCTGCATTGAGCAGGGGGATGGACTAGATGGTCTCTGTGGTCCCCTCCCAACTCTGTGATTCTAGGATTCTATGAAGCTTACACCCCCAAAATCATATTGTTCTCTAGGGTGCTACCAGACTCTAGCAAGTCAGAAAGGTACACCGTTGTTATGTCTTTTGCAAAGTTACTTTTAAGGATAGTAAAGGTTAAGGCCAAGGCTTCCCTGGCTCGAAAGCCAGTCGAATCCGACTCTAGGGTTGCGGCGCTCATCTCCGTTCCCAAGCCGAAGAGCCGGCGCTGTCCGAAGACGCTTCCGTGGCCGTGTGGCCAGCATGACTAGCGATTTGGCTCCTGCATAAATTAGTTTGCTCTGAGCCCTCCTTCCTGAGCTAAGACAAAAGTGTGTGAGCCAGAGGCTAGACGCCGAGGCACACGTAACGTTCACAACGACCCTGTGAGGTAGGTTAGGCTGAGGGCACGTGACTGGCCCACGGTCAGCCCTGCAAGCTTCCATGGCAGAGTGGGGATTCGAACCTGTGTCTCCTACGTCCCAGTCTTACACTCTGAGCATTACACTATGTGGGGTGCAGTGCAGTATGGGATGTCACACTGTTTTTTGTTTGCACTGTTTTCTACTTTGGAAACCCCAGTCCTACTACATTGCTTATTAGATATCTTACTTTCATTGCATTAAAAATATATATATATATTTTGTAATCTGCCATAAGCCTCAGTGAGAAAGGCAGGGCTATAAATACAGTTACAATCAATAATAATAATAATAATAATAATAATAATAATAATAATAATAATAATAATAATAATAATAATAATATACTTTATTGTCATTGTACATAGTGCAACGAAGATTAAACTGCAATCCTCTCTGATCTAACCCTCTCAATTATCTACAATAATAACCATACGCACTCACGCAGCCATTCACAACTGCTTCATGCCTCCCTTAAAGTTCACATCACAACCGAACCACCGAAGTCACCCAAATCCGATTTCATACAGCATTTAAGGCAACGACGGCTCTCGAGGAAAAACTGTTTTTTAAATCTGTTCGTCTTTGCTTCAATTGTCCTGTATCTTCTGCCCGAAGGCAGCAGTTCAAACAAGGAATGTTCAGGGTGTGATGAATCCTGCAAGATGTTCTTTGCTTTTTTCAAACATTGAGAACTATACAGTTCCTCCAGGAATGGGAGAGGGCAAGCAATGTGCCTGATATATATTTTTTTTAAATACAGGGTTTGACTGCCACCTGCTGTCATACACGAAGACTGCGGACGGTAAAGTCCTCTCACTTATTCTTGCAGTCTCACAAAAGAGACACGGAAGCTTTTAGAAGACCGTTTCGATGACAACAGCGAAAGGACGGAAAAGGAAACAGAAGGGACAGTAAACGGCTTGTATGTGCTTCCATGCAGTGGTGTGGACGATGTCAAGGGGGAAACTTCTAGCAGGTTTCTCAATAACAGAGCTGCAGCTTCTGTGGGCATGCACACTGCTTCAGATAGGACAGCTTGTACCCTGAATAAACCTTTGTTGGTCTTAAAGATGCCACTGGACCCGGACTTTGTTCTATTGATTCAGACTGCCCATCTGAAGCTTTCTCAGTAACGAATATTAACTGTTGAACTGTTTCACATTCAACAAGCTGATACTATAGATGGTGCCTTTTAAAAAAGATGATGTGATCCCAAAGGAAGCAGATGAAAGCACAGCAAATGGTTTGATTATGGTCTGGGGCCTGCCGACCTGAGGGACCGCCTTTCCCCACATGTTCCCCAGAGAGCACTGTGTTCGGGGACTCGAAACCGCTTGACCCTCCCCGGACCAAAAGACGCCAGATTGACCTCTACCAGGGCCTTCTCAGTGGTGGCTCCACACTGGTAGAACAAGCTCCCAGAAGACATCAGGGCCCTGTGGGACCTTTTAGAGTTCCGCAGGGCCTGTAAGACGGAGCTCTTCCACCAGGCCTTCGATTAGGAGCCGCCACTAATAACAACCGAATTGTTAAGGCCCTCTATGTCAACAACAACAACAACATTCACAGCTTGGGATACTCTGGACCTCGATCTTGGCCACACCTTTGTTATCATCTGAACACGGCCTACTGGGATGTCACCGCCATCAGCACTTTACCTGTATTTTTGATTGTTATGTTATGAATTTTATGAAGTTGCACTGTGTCAATGCATCAGAGTTTTAATATCTTAACTTTTAACGTAAGCTGCCCTGAGCCCGCCTTGGCAGGGAGGGCAGGATACAAATCGAATAAAACCAATAAATAAATTACTAGCGCGATCCTCTGCAGAGTTATTCCATTCTAATCTGATCGGACCCGATGGTCTTCGATTGGAGTAAATCTTATTTTTATTTATTTGATTTATATACAGCCCTCCCCGCGAGCGGGCTCGGGGCAATTTACATTGAATAAGACAAATCAAAAACAACTTAAAATTATAGCTACCATGTAAAATAGCCTGTTCAAGTGTCAGTCATATCTGAGGATAACCGTGGTGCCCTGATGTGAAATTTGAGCCAGGCCACTGGTGGGGGGTTGGCCAGGAAAAAGGGAGGGACGCCCGCCGCCTCAACTAAGAGCCTGGTGGATGAGCTCTGTCTTGCAGGCCCTGTGGAACTATAATAAATCCCACAAGGCCCTGATCTCATAAGTTAGCTCCTTCCACCAGGCCGGGGCCAGGGCCAAAAAAAAGCCAAGGCCCAGGTCAAGGCTAGACGGATATCCCTGGGGCCGGGGACTGCCAGATGTTGGTTTGTGGAGCTTAGTGTCCAATGAAATGGCTTTCCACTGCAGTAGCAGGTGAAGAAGTAGTCAGGGCCAAACCTAGGCTTGCCAAGTCCCCCCGGGGGCGGGTAAACCCCCGCCCGAGAGGCCCGTTACCTGACACCGGCAAATCGGGCCCCGGGGGGAACTCCACCCCCTTCCGGCACACGTCCCCAGCGTGATGATGTCATCTGGAGGTGACATCATGCTGGCCACATTGGGGGCGGGATGCTCCATGATTTTTGGGGAAACTCTATGGTTCTCCCTCAAATCCTAATGGCCCCGCCCCCAACATGCTGACATGATGGTGTCACTTCCGGGTGGTGTCATCGTGGCGGTGCATGCACAAAGCGCGCACGCATGGACTCCCAGGACAGCACGGGACTCCCCCGCGGTAAGTGAATCTGGACTTGGCAACCCTAGCCACACCAGCAGTAGCAGCAGAAACGAAAAACCAAAGCATTGGGGGGGGCAAACCTTTTTATTGTTATTCTTTCTTGATCCCAATGCATTTCACCTGTAGTTTCCTCGGGGGATCTTTCGCAACACAGGCTTCCCAACGTTCAAGGTATGCAGTAGCAGCTGCGGCCGCTTGAGGATCAGGAGTGGTAAGCACCCAGGCTTTCCTTAGTGGTTCTGGTCCCCCTTTTATCCACCCCCACGCAATTCCTTTTGGCTCCGCCTCCAGCAGCTGCCATTTTGGGTTTGGTTCTGCTTCCTGCGGCAGCCATTTTGGGGCAGAGCTCACAACCTGCTCTCAAAAGTTCCAAAGGTGCCCACGGGATCAAAAAGGCTGGGGGACCCCTGAACTTAGAGGTCTGATTTTAAAAAGGGGAGTTCAGCATTAAATGAAGTTCCCCGGAATAGGCAACTGAAGAACCATAGTCCCTTGTTTGGTGTAGTCGATAGGCATGCAGACTCTAATCTGGGAGAACCGGGTTTGATTCCCCACTCCTCTTCCACATGCAGCTGCTGGTGTGACTTTGGGTCAGTCACAAGTTCCCTCAGAGCTGTGCTGTCAAGAGCAGTCCTCGAAAGTGCTCTCTCAGCCCCACCTACCTCACAGGGTGTCTGTTGTGGGGAGGGGGAGGGAAAGGAGATTTTAAGCCGTTCGGATACTCCTTTGGGTAGTGAAGGGCGGGGTATAAATCAAATCTCCTCCTCCTCTTCCTCTTCTTCTTCTGTGGCTCAAGTTCCTATAGCCCTTTGTCTAGCATGTAAATCTGCACATGATGGGAGAGGGTCTTGAGTTCAAATAGCGGCACCTCTTTAAAATAACTGCAGCACTACCTTGGGGGAAATGAAGGAATGGAAATTCAAATGGCCATTGTAACTCTGGGGGTAACATCGCATCATCATTCTTCATTTTCTTTATTTCTTCATTTATAATCCATCGTTCTTTGCTGAGACTCAAGGAAGATTACACAATTAAAAACAATAAGAATAGTATAATTAATACATACAAGCAACGATGAGTTCCCATTAGGGAGGAAGTACGAGGTATAAATGATAATTGCAATAAAACCGGATTACAAGATTTGAGAACAATGCGCTAAAGACAGCATAATCCATACAACAAAACAGTATAATACATACAACAAATGATGTAACCAAACTAGATGTAAAATTAAGAGAACGATGCGTAAAATATATACATATAGACAGGGCTTTTTTTTGTAGAAAAAGCCCAGCAGGAACTCTTTAGCATAACAGGCCACACCTAACAGCAGAACCTATTAACATATTAGGCCACACCCTGACGGCACAGCTCATTAGCATATTAGGCCACACCCCCATGTTGCCAGAAGTGTGGTCATCCAGCCACACCCACCTTTTGCTTCTTATTCTGTTTACTTTGTTTGTTCCCAAAACCCAGGGCTTTTTTTGTAGTAGGAACTCCTTTGCATGTTAGGCCACACACCCCTCATGTAGCCAATCCTGATGAGTTTCTGCTGCTGGGTGTGGCCTATTATGCTAATGAGTTCCTGCTGGGCGTGGCCAACTCGGGAGCCAGCCGGAACTCCGTTCCTGTGCGTTCCTGCCCCAAAATAGCCCTGCATATAGATGAAAAAAGCAATGAAAACTGCCTATAAATTCAGGCATTACTAACAGTCCTACAAACCAGAAACGAAAAGTCACTGGAGAAGACAATCATGCTAGGAAAAGTTTACAGCAGCAGGAAAAGAGGAAGACCCAACGTGAGATGGATCGGCTCTATAGAGGAAGCCACGGCCCTCCGTTGGCAAGACCTGAGCAAGGCTGGTAACGACATGATGTTTTAGAGGGTCGCCGCAAGCCGCAAGCAATTTGACGGCTCGACACACGCGACTACAACCGCGTTCCCCTTTATAAAAAGGCCCTCCTAGACGATTCCATTTCATGCATTCTGTGGAAGGGTTAATTCATTAATTATTGTATGGCATTGTGTGCAGTAGAGCCAGGGGATCCTAAGATTGTCTGGCAGCCAGATGTTCTCGCCCCTTTAGCATGACGCACCAGTAGGTGGTGAGCTAGAATTGTTTTTAAGGCAAGAGACATTTCAGAGGTAGTTTGCCAGTGCCTGTCTGTCAGGTAACCCTGCCATAGCTGTGAGTGGGGGGGAAGGAACATCTTTCACTGTTCTGGAATGCGGGAGGAACTCAGAGTCTCCAGTCTCGGTAAATTACTGTCTCTGCTGTGTGTCTTATCAGTTCGCCTGACCTTGAGTCCCATGCTGCCTTGGCGGGTGAGATATACTGGTCTAGGTGTTTTTTGTTTGCTAGCTAGGCGCGCACGCGAAATGTACTCATTGGCTTGTAGCTGGGGGGGGTGTTAGTTCGAATGGGCTATAATTGACCATGCAGTGTATTATCTGACATCACTGACAAAGAGCTGGTTCATGCATCTCTAAGACTGGTCTTTAATAAATGCTATCTTCTTATGAAGCCTGGTGTTTGGCTGACTATTTGGGGAACTTGACACTGTCTCTGCATCACAACCCTGGTATTCCTTGGAGGTCGCCCTTCCGAATACTAGCCAGGACCAACCCTGCTTAGCTCCAGAGATCTTTTTTTTTTTGCATTTTTTTATTTTTATAAGACAAACAAATACAAACAAACATGCATACATATACATTGGGGGATTTCCATGCATCATTAGATTGACTATTCAAGGACCTTATACACTATATTTATCTTCTAAATTCCGATTTATATTCTTATGTATATCTTTTGCAAATAGTTAAAAATAAAAAATTTATCCTCTTCTAGATTGGCTATAACTCTATATATTTTATTCAATATATTCTCCAAATCATTTTTAAAATCTTAACTATGTATTTTCATATTTTTTGTTCAGTCTATCCTCTCTTTTCAACACTTTGTAGCCTTTTATTGATTATTTCTTATCTTATCGCATCTTCTTCAGTATTAATGTCAGTCCAGCTCTTTATAATTTTTCAGATTTTTTAGTTTTTAAAACACTGTGATTTTTAAATTTAATGTCTACTGTTGCTTATTTTAGGAGTATTTCAGGTCTTCTTCTGGGTTGGTATCAATGTCTACTGTTGTTTATTATAGGAGTATTTCAGGTCTTCTTCTGGGTTGGTATTAAAGTCTACTGTTGCTTATTTTAAGAGTATTTCAGGTCTCCTTCTGGGTTGGTATCAATGTCTACTGTTGCTTATTTTAGGAGTATTTCAGGTCTTCTTCTGGGTTGGTATTAAAGTCTACTGTTGCTTATTTTAGGAGTATTTCAGGTCTTCTTCTGGGTTTGTATCAATGTCTACTGTTGCTTATTTTAGGAGTATTTCAGGTCTTCTTCTGGGTTGGGATTAAAGTCTGCTGTTGCTTATTTTAGGAGTATTTCAGGTCTTATTCTGGGTTGGTATCAATGCTATTGTTGCTTATTTTAGGAGTATTTCAGGTCTTCTTCAGTGTTGGCACCAGTCCAGCTCTTTCTTTTTATGTATCTTTAAGTTTTATTCTTGGTCCCCTGTTCTGCCATATGAATTGTATCGTCATTCTCACATGGTCTTTAAGGTATTTTTGTTTTTGAAACGTTGAAGTTGTAAGCAAGGCGAATTCAATCCCATTGCAGATTTCTTCTGATTTTTCTGTATCCGTGTATTTTGTTGTTGTGCGGATCTTTGTTGTACTTAAATCTTGGACATTCAGAGATCCGACAGATCGGGCTAGCCTGGGCTATCCAGGTTAGGGCTGGCAGCTGCCGGTGGAAGGGTAAAAGCGTGAGAGCCTTCCTGGCCATCTCAGGCAGGCCATTCCACCAGGTGGGAACCACAACAGAGGATTGCTTGGGTCACCGTAGCTGTCGACCTTACCCATTTGCAGGGCGGAAACTTCAGAGGGCTTTCCTCCTCCCATGAGCGAAGCATATCGAAAATTCGAGACAGAGGCGTTCGTTCTTGCAGGTATGTAGGCCCTAGGCCACAAAGGGATTTGCTGGTGAGAACCAGTCCCTAGAAAAGAGAATATCATTAGAGAGATGCATCCTTGATTAACTCTGATATTTCTGGGGTTGCCAGCTCTGGGTTGGGAAATTCCTGGAGATTTTGGGGGTGGAACCTGGGGAGGGTGGGGTTTGGGGAGGGGAGGAACCTCAGAGTCCACCCTCTGAAGCAGCCATTTTCTCCAGGGGACCCGATCTTGGTGGTCTGGTGATCAACTGGAACAGCGGGAGAACTCCAGGTGCTACCTGGAGGCTGGCTACCCTAGGTATTTCAGTGCATGATATTTATATGGGAAATTGGTGATTATAGCGCTGACAACACTGACTTTACGACAGCAGCAGCAGCAGAAGAGGAGGAGGAGGAGGAGGAGGAGACTGGATTTATACCCCACCCTTCACTCAGGAGTCTCAGGGTGGCTTACAAACTCCTTTCCCTTCCCCTCCCCACAACAGACACCCTGTGAGGTAGGTGGACCTGAGAGAGCTCTTTCCAGAACTGCCCTTGAGAGAACAGCTCTGACAGAACTATGGCTTTGCCCAAGGTCATCCAGCAGCTGCAAGTGGAGGAGTGGGGAATCAAACCCGGTTCTCCCAGATTAGAGTCCGCGCACTTAACCACTGACATGAAACTGGCCTGCTTCAGAGTTCACAAAGGGGGGAAGCACATAGATACCAACTGTCCAGTTTGGCGGAGCCAACGTTTTGCCTCCGGACCCACCACACTCTAGTCAAGTTCTTACAGACTGGGTTTTGATTAGTTTACCTCGTGCCATCTGCCTAATCGAGAAGTTTGTTTGTGGCACGGCAGATGGCAAGTGAGAACATCGCAGCCGCGTGGGCAGCCCAAGCACATTTAGTAGCAATACATAACGCAAGCCAAGGTTTCACAATTGGTGGAGGGGTGGAGCCCGGAGTCTATGACTGGTCAGCTTATAGGCAGATGGTCCGGAGACTGAAGCCGGGGGGGGGGGGGGGCAGGAGCGTTTCTGTGTGTGTCTCAACACTCTTTAATTTACAGTAATTTAAAATATCTAGCTCGTCACTGATCTCAAGCGCCTCGTTAGAGCCACGCTCCCGGAGACATTTGTTCTAGCTTATTTAATCTTTTAAATGTAGTTTAAGCCGTTTCTTTTTTTTTGTAAATGGCAGAGGATGATTAACATTTTGTAAATGGAGACATTTTGTAAATGGAGCTGCAGGGGCTCAAGTGGTTAAGACGCTGAACTGCAGGCTGTGGAAGGTTGGTAGTTCAGTAGTTCGAGACCCGGGTGCCGCAAGACGGAGTGAGCGCCCGTCTCTAGTTCCAGCTCCTGCCAACCTAGCAGTTCGAAAGCAAGAAATTGCAAGCAGATAAATAGGTACCACTTCGGTGGGAAGGTAACAGCGTTCCGTGCGCCTTGGTGTTTAGTCATGCCGGCCACATGACCACGGAAACGTCTTTGGACAGCGCTGGCTCTTCGGCTTTGAAACGGAGATGAGCACCGCAACCCTAGAGTCGGATTCGACTGGCTTTCGAGCAAGGGAACCTTTACCTTTTACCTAAATGGAGACAGTTTCGAAGCCTGTGCAAAACCTAGTGTGTTGCTAGAGACTGGGGTAGGAGCAGCTACTGGCCAGCCAAACGCAAATGGGGGATACTAAACCGGGGTACCCACCATGGTGCCCAAGTGATTTTAGAAAGTGGGTGGGGCCACGTGGGACCCTTGCTCAGAATGGCTTCTGATTGGCTGTGCAGTTTGGTGTAGTGGTTAAGGGCGCGGAGTCTAATCTGGGAGAACCGGGTTTGATTCCCCCACTCCTCCACGTGCAGCTGCTGGTGTGATCTTGGGACAGTCGCAAGTTCTCTCAGAGCTGTTCTCTCACGAGCAGTTCTCGAAAGAGCTCTCTCAGCCGCACCTACCTCCACGGGGTGTCTGTTTTGGGGAGGGGAAGGGAGAGGAGATCGTAAGCCGCTCTGAGACTCCTTCGGGGGAGTGAAGGACGGCGTATAAATCCAATCTCTTCTCTCTCTCTTCTCAGATTAAATTAGCATTGATTCTGCAGCAGCTGCCAGCAGTGTTGTTTGTATTTCCTCTCATTCCTCTTTCCTGGTTAATTTTTTTCAGTTACCCCTCTTCTCCCCTGAACTTGGGCTTCCTAAGTGTGGCTTCCTCCGCCTCCTGTGGCAGCCATTTTGTAATTGCGCCCACCGCTCCGTTTCAGAATTCCAGTAGCGCCCACAGGCTCGAAAAGGTTGGGGACCCCTGCAGTGGCGGATTAACCATTACGCAGACTAAGCACATGCTTAGGGCACCAGGGCCAAAGGGGGCACCACAAAGTTGGGGAAAGGGTGAAAAGAAAAAAAAACACTAATGAAGATTTGTAAAATAAAAATAAAAATTGATCAAACTAGTGCAAATTGATCATGGTGCACCCTAGGGGTTATCTTCTGTTTTTTGTTGGCGAGGTGCAGTGTCATAGGCTATGTTTAAAAGTAACACATGGGACTTTAGAACACAATTACAGAAGACAAACTAGAGAGCGCCTTTCCAATGGTCACCAACTGCACAACAGAGAGGTCTTTCTCACAACTGAAAGGTGTAAAGGTAAAGGTAAAGGTTCCCTTGCTCGAAAGCCAGTCGAATCCGACTCTAGGGTTGCGGTGCTCATCTCCGTTTCAAAGCCGAAGAGCCAGCGCTGTCCGAAGACGTTTCCGTGGTCATGTGGCCAGCATGACTAAACACCGAGGCGCACGGAACGCTGTTACCTTCCCACCAAAGCGTTACCTATTTATCCACTTGCAATTTCTTGCTTTGGAACTGCTAGGTTGGCAGGAGCTGGAACTAGAGACGGGAGCTCACTCCGCCATGTGGCACTCTCGGGTCTCGAACTGCTGAACTACCGACCTTCCACAGCCTGCAGTTCAGCGTCTTAACCACTTGAGCCACCGCAGCTCAGAAAGGTGTAAAAAATCCAAATAGATCAGTTATGCTTCAAGAAAGACTCAACTCACTGGGTATATGAACAATTGAAGCAGACATTCTCAGAGGTATTAATTTCGAGGATGTTGTCAGTGGTTTTGCGAAAATGAAATGTAGAAAGATGCCTTTCGGGTCATGAATATTGGAACTTTTGAGACATTTAACTTCTGAAATATTAAAATAGAGGTTGTATTGCATTTTTTGTAGAACTTTATGTCGCCAAGGCTTGGCTTAGTTTGTACGGTATATTGTGTTATCATGTGAATAAATTTTTGTATTGCCGCAACCTGCATTGTATATCTGGTCAGACGAGTCAACCACTAAAATGGACGAGGTCAGTGTGGAAAGGAGGGGGGCACCAAGATTGGTCAGGAGAGCCAGTCTGGTGTAGTGGTTAAGTGCGCGGACTCTAATCTGGGAGAACCGGGTTTGATTCCCCCACTCCTCCACTTGCACCTGCTGATGTGACCTTGGGTCGGTCACAAGCTCTGGCACAGCTGTTCTCTCAAGGACAGTTTCTGTCAAGAGCTCTCTCAGGCCCACCTACCTCCCAGGGTGTCTGTTGTGGGGAGGGGAAGGGAAAGGAGTTTGTAAGCCGCTCTGAGACGCCTTTGGGCAGTGAAGGGTGGGGTATAAATCCAAACGCTTCTTCTTCGTCTTCAGTGCTTAGGGCACCAGTGAGCCTTAATCCGCCCCTGGAACCCTGTACTAAATGGTCACTGAACACATATTTCTGGTTACCCCTGCCACGGAGCTGGTAGGAAAACCCAGAAAGATGGGTAGAGGGAAGTGGGCAAAGGACCCCGGGAGTCTTTTTTAAAAATGTATTAATATTTTTGATATTTGATATGGGGGAAGGGGAAAAAAAGCAAATAGCAGAAACAGCAGAAAAACATCCATTTTCTACATAAGTAAAGGTAAAGGTTCCCTTGCTCGAAAGCCAGTCGAATCCGACTCTAGGGTTGCGGTGCTCATCTCCGTTTCAAAGCCGAAGAGCCAGCGCTGTCCAAAGACGTTTCCGTGGTCATGTGGCCGGCGTGACTAAACACCAAGGCGCACGGAACGCTGTTACCTTCCCACCGAAGTGGTACCTATTTATCTACTTGCAATTTCTTGCTTTGGAACTGCTAGGTTGGCAGGAGCTGGAACTAGAGACGGGAGCTCACTCCGTCATGCGGCACTCTCGGGTCTCGAACTGCTGAACTACTGACCTTCCACAGCCTGCAGTTCAGCGTCTTAACCACTTGAGCCACCGCAGCTCCGCTTTCTACATAAGGACAATCATTACTATAAAAATATAAAACACTATGACAGTGTAAGCAGTCTATACTACTGACTCTGTGAGTCTTGATGACCACCGTGTCCCAACCTCGTCATCATGAATCATAGAGTTGAAAGGGATCTCCAGGGTCACCTAGTCCAACCCCCTGCACAATGCAGGAAATTCACAAATACCTCCCCCTCCACACGCCCCCAGTGACCAGTGTTCCCTCTAAGCTGAGTTAGTGTGAGCTAGCTCACAGTTTTTTAGCCTCCGGCTCACACATTTTTGTCTTCGCTCAGGAAGGGGGGCTCCAGAGCAAACTAATTAATGCAGTAGCCAAATTGCTTACTCACAACTTTAATGCCTGTAGCTCACAAAGTAGAATTTTTGCTCACAGGACACCATAGCTTAGAGGGAACATTGCCAGTGACTGCTGTTCCATGCCCCAAAAACTGCCAGGATTGCTTCCTGGCCCCAAAGTGGCGATCGGCATTTCCCCAGGTGTGCAAAAAAGGGCCACGAGAACTAAGCACTAAGGCAACCCTTCCTGCCCTCCCTCTCCTGACCTGCCCAGGTTCACAGAATCCACATTGCTGTCAGACGGCCATCGAGCCTCTGTTTGAAAACCTCCAACGTAGGAGAGGCCACCATTAGATTAAGATCCTAAACAAAGTCAATTTTCTGAGATTAGTCAGCGCACGCATCCTGGCCCAGAAAAAGTGTGAAAACTTCAGTAAAAGTAATGGGCACTTCTTGGAACTATACTTACCTGGAACTATACTTAATTTAGGTATTAGTGTTTAGTGTGATTGTTGCATCTGACTGCATACCCGTGGTAGGAACTTGGTTACGTATTCCATATTATTGCATGTTTCCTGTGCATGATTCTGCCACGCAATAAACAAATAAATAAATAAATAACTGACCTGGCGTGCGTGAAGGCAGATTTTGGTTATTGTCATTTTGTATCTTCTGCGGAAACTGATATTTTGGGTGACCGGAATACTATTGATTTAAATTTTTTTGAAATAATAAATGTACAACCTTTATTTACTTTCTCTGGACCTCAATGGACTTTCACCTACTGCTGTGCTATAAAATTGGTGGTGGAAAGCGCCACCGGGGTTGCGGCTGATCTATGGTTTCAGGGCAAGAGATGAACAGAGGTGGTTTGCCACTGCCCGCCCCTGGGTAGCAACCCTGCTCTTTGCTTGAGGATTATTTGGCTCTACAATCATAGGAAGGTGCTTCCTGGGCCAGAAGTTTATATCTGAGAACCACTCGGCCTGTGATTGCACTAATAGAGGCCTCGTTTATTTTTTACTCTGTGCCTGGTGGGGTATCTTGAAACAACTTGCTTCTGGTCCTTATTGTATTCATGCTCTGTATTTATATGATTGTACTATATGTTTTTATAATAGAAGAAGAAGAGTTTGGATTTATACCCCGCCCTTCACTGCCCAAAGGCGTCTCAGAGCGGCTTACAAACTCCTTTCCCTTCCTCTCCCCACAACAGACACCCTGTGAGGGAGGTGGGGCTGAGAGAACTTCTGACAGAAACTGTCCTTGAGAGAACAGCTGTGCCAGAGCTTGTGACTGACCCAAGGTCACATCAGCAGCTGCAAGTGGAGTGGGGAATCAAACCCGGTTCTCCCAGATAAGAGTCCGCGCACTTAACCACTACACCAGACTGGCTCTCCAGTTTGGCCAATATGTTCCTCTTAGTTCCTCACTAATAGCCAATATATGTTCCTCACTATTGACCTCTGAGGAAGGCCTATGTAGGCCAAAACGTGTCAGGTCAGATTTATGAGCCCTTGCGTTTTATCGTTAGTTATACATAACGTGTGACTGGGCTCTTATATATTTTTAAATTTGTGACCAATAAATACATGTATTTTTATATTTTTATATTTCCTTCATCAAGTTTTTAACATTGGCCCCCTTTCTCACGTGTGTCTATACTCAACACTCAGTTTGGTGTAGGGGTTAAGTGCAGGGAATCTAATCTGGGAGAACCGGGTTTGATTCCCCCACTCTGCCACTCGCAGCTGCTGGATGACCTTGGGCAAGCCATAGTTCTGGTGCAGCGGTTCTATCAAGGACAGTTCTCTCAGAGCTCTTTCAGCCCTGCCTCCCTCGCAGGGTTTCTGTTGTGGGGAGTGGAAGGGAAAGTTGGCGCTGGGAGGGAAAGGGAGGCTAGGACCCCCGCCCCTTCCCTGGCTTTCCTGGAGGCCCCGCAGCTGCGGAGCCTCCAGGAAAGCTGGCGATCCGCCCGTCCCCCAGTCTCCGGCACTCAGATGGAGAGGGTGATGGCTAGAATCCCCACCCCTCCCTGGCTTTCCTGGAAGGCCCACGCCACTGTGAAGCCTCCAGGAAAGCTCAGCGATCCACTGCCCTCATCTGCCAGTCGCCCCTGGGAGGTTGGCATCCCGGGTGGGGGCGCCCTGGCTGTCCTGCTTAGGGCGCCCAGACACCTGGGGCCGGCTCTGTGTCCACCTTTATTATTTATTTTATTTATTCTTTAGATTTGTTAATCACCTAATCCCCGAGTACACAGGGCTCTGGGCGATCTACATCAGTAAAAACACACATAAATAGACCAGGATGGTGAGGGGGTTGGAATCCAAGTCTTACGAGGAAAGGCTGAAAGAGTTGGGCATGTTTAGCCTGGGAAAGAGAAGGCTTAAAGGGGACATGATGGCAGTCTTCAAGTATCTGAAGGGCTGTCCTATAGAAGATGGAGCAGATCTGTTCTCTCTCGCTCCGGATTGCAAGATTAGATCTAATGGGTGGAAATTACAAGGGAGTCGATATCCACTAAATATCAGGAGAAACTTCCTCACTGTAAGAGCGGTTGAGCAGTGGAACAGACTGCCTCGGGAGGTGGTGGATGCTCCTTTGCTGGACGTTTTCAAGCGGAGGCTGGACGACCATCTTTCGGGTATGTTGTAGGTATGTAGGGCTATCTTTTGGCTATGCTCCTGCAGAGTGCAGGGGGTTGGACTAGATGGCCTGCAAGGTCCCTTCCAACTCTAACATTCTATGATTCTATAAACTACTTAAAATACAATAAATCTTACAAACTTAAAAATTAATCCCCCGATGGTGTTAATAGTCGACTATTGGCCAGTTTTGGGCTGTGTTACCACCTCACAAGTAGGATAGGGAGGGGGAGAGAAAGGAGGGGAAGGTGCCAGCAATGTTATTGGCCCTCGCTGCCCTGCAGCCAAAAGCCCGGCGGAACATCTCTGCCTTGCAGGCCCTGCGGAATTTGCATTCAGTCCCGCAGGGCCTGGATGCTGTTTGGCAGAGAATTCCGCCAGGGCTGAGAAGGCCCTGGCTCTGACCAAGGACAGCAGGATATCTTTGGGGCGGGGCCAGGGTTCACCAGTAGGTTGTTTTCAGTTGAACGTAACACTCTTCAGGGAACATACCAGGGGAGGCGGTCCGGAAGATACATAGGGCAAAGGGGATGCGGCACCTGGCAAAACCCCAAGACTTCCGGTTGGTCAGCAGATGGAGGCAATTATTTACTCTGTGTTTGGTGTAGTGGTTAAGTGTGCGGACTCTGATCTGGGAGAACCGGGTTTGATTCCCCACTCCTCCACTCGCAGCTGCTGGATGACCTTGGGTACGCCATAGTTCTGTCAGAGCCGTTCTCTCAAGGGCAGTTCTTGAAAGAGCTCTCTCGGCCGCGCCTACCTCACAGGATGTCTGTTGTGGGGAGGGGAAGGGAAAGGAGATTGTAAGCCGCTCTGAGACTCCAAGGGAAGGGCAGGGTATAAACCCAATTTCTTCTTCTTCTCCATGAGTTCTTTTTTCTCTTCGCCCTGATGTTTGATCTATTTGGGGGTTGATAAGACTAAGGCTTTTTGCTTTGTAGCTTAAGAACAGTTCCTGCAACGTAAGAACAGCTCTTGCTGCATCTATAAATTGCGGGTTTTTATCTCTAATCTTGGTAAAGAAAGGCCAATTGTTAGCTGCTGATTTATAGCTGACTATAACTTCTACAACTTCTGCCCAAAGGATTTTTGCCTGGGCACGCACTCTGCAGTTATAAATTTAAAATTCAATGCTGCCTCAAAGTGCCAGTCACAGAACTACCAAACTGTGCAGCCTAGAGTTGCCAACTTCCTAGAGATCTCCCAGAATTCCAACTGCTCCTCAGACTGCAGAGGTCAGCTCCCCTGGAAAAAATGGCTGCTTTGGAGGGTGGGCTCCGTACGGCGTAACATCCCTGCTGAGATCCCGCCCCCTCCTCAAACTCCACCCACAAACTTCCGGGCATTTCCTGACCCAGCGTTGGCGACTCTAAGAGATGTCGTTTTTCCAGATTGTTTCATCTGGACTAAAACAAGTGTAATCTGGTTCGATGGCTTGTTTTCCCTGCTCCTTCTCTGAAGCGTCGACTTGCTATTTATCCATTTCCTTTAATAATTCCCTGAAATTGGATGTTTGGTGTATTCACCTTGTGCCTTTTGTTATGAACTGGCAAAAGATATACCCAATAAATGCTTTTTGAAGTGGAGGAAATAACAGAAGGAAACATCTGTTGTCCTTTTGGAGGGCCATGAGGGCAGAAAGACCTAGGAATCGGGACAACAAAGACGGGAATCGGGAGAACAAAGACACGAGGTCCATCAGTGGCTATTAGCCACAAGGTATATATAGGAACTTTCAGTCTGGGGCAAGTGAGGCTCTGTATTCTTGGTGCTTGGGTGGGGGACAACAGTGGGAGGGCTTCTAGTGTCCTGGCCCCATTGCTGGACCTCCTGATGGCACCTGGTATTTTTGGCCACTGTATGACACAGAGTGTTGGACTGGATGGGCCATTGGCCTGATCCAACATTGGCCTCTCTTATGTTCTTGGGAGGGTTAAGACCACAACCACCTATTCAGAAAGCAACCCTAACGATTCCAGCAGGGCTTACTCCCTAGTAAGTGGGCACACCATGGCATATCAACTGTGCAGTCCTAAACAGCATTACTGACTGCAGTGGATTTAGATGCTGAGCTGCAGACCAGAAGGTCAGTAGTTCAGCAGTTCGAGACCCAAGTGCCACGTGACGGAGTGAGCTCCCGTCTCTGGCCCCAGCTCCTGCCAACCTAACAGTTCGAATGCAAGAAACTGCAAGTCGATAAATAGGTACCGCTTTGGCGGGAAGGTAACAGTGCTCCGTGCGCCTCGGCGTTTAGTCATACTGGCCACATGACCACGGAAAAGCCTTCAGACAGTGCTGGCTCTTCAGCTTGGAAACGGAGATGAGCACCGCCTCCCTGGAGTCGGATTCGACTGGCTCTCGAGCAAGGGAAACCTTTACCTTTACCTAACTCTGTTGTGGATTATGCTATAGGGCTGCAGTCCAGTTTATGGCTAAAATAAACATGAAAGCGACCACCAGATCCCGGTTTTATTCCACAGGTACCAGAGGCTAGCCCAATCTTGTCAGACCTCAGACCTCAAAAGCTAAGCAGGATCAGCCCTGGTTAGTACCTGGATGGGAAACGACCCACAAAGTCCAGGGTTGCTATGCAGAAGCAGGCAATGGTTAACTACGTCTCTTGCCTTGAAAAGCCTATGAGGTCACCATAAGTCATCTGTGGGGAGTAAGGTTGCCAATTCCAGGTTCAGAAACTCCTGGAGATTTGGGGATGGAGCCTGGGGAGGACAAGGACCTCAATGGGGTACAATGCCACAAAATCCGCTCTCCCAAGCATCCATTTTCTCCAGGGGAACTGATCTCTGTCGTCTGGAGATGAGCTGTAATTCCGGGGCATCCCCAAAGGCTGGCATCCCTGGCACCTTAAAGGCTAACAACATTTATTTCTACAGGAGCTCTCCGGAGTGACATTGAATTTGATCTGCATGTATCTGAAGAACTGCCAGGGATTGAAACTAGGACCCTCCGGGTGCCAGCTCTGGGCCCATATCCGTTGCGACAACACAATAACCGGACCTAACGACACCCGCCATCTCAGGTTCATTCACTTGTTCATCTTCCAACATTATCTATACCCTCGAAAACCAGCAATGCCCTTCCACGCTCTACAGCAATGCCCTTCCACGCTCTACAGTGGAGAGCCAGTTTGGTGTCGTGGTTAAGTGCGGGGACTTTAATCTGGGAGAACTGGGTTCGATTCCCCACTCCTCCACTTGCACCTGCTGGATGACCTTGGGCAAGCCATAATTCTGATAAGAGCTGTTCTTGAAAAAAGAGCAGTTTCTGTAAAGGGCTCTCTCAGCCTCACCCTGCCTCACAGGGTGTCTGTTGTGGGGAGGGGAAGGGAAAGGCGTTTGTAAGCCGCTCTGAGACACCTTTGGGTAGTGAAGGGCGCGGTATAAATCCAATCTCTTCTTCTTCTTCTTCTTCTTCTTCTTCTTCTTCTTACATCAGACAAACAGGTCAGTCCTTACGCAAAAGAACAAACGGGCAGAAATCCGACACTAAAAACCGCAACTCTCAAAAACACAGTGGGAGAATATTTTAATCTTCCAAGTCATTCCATTGCTGACCTAGGAGTGGCAGGGAACAAGAAACTTCAAAGGAAAAGACAACAGGAAACGGCTGAACTTGAGTTCATTCACAAGTTGAGAACAAAGGATCCCCCCAGGGCTAAATAGGGAGGGAGGTTTCTTATCCCATTGCAGATGCTAATTTTCTGCCCCCAAGCATTTCCCCCTCTGCTCTAATCAAGCTGATGACAATATGCATGGTACCTCTGCCTCCTTTACAAGCATTCTTTAGAATGTAGTTAGAGCCCAGTGGCACCTCTAAGACCAACAAAATTTAATTCTGGTGTTATCGATGCAACAAACATGAAATTAAGCAAACTCTGGAGCATGATGGAAGACAGGTGGGCCTGGTGTGATGGGGTCGTGAAGAGTCAGACTTGACTGTGCGACTGAGCAACAAATAGGCTTATGTGTGCTTGGACACTTCGTCAGATATATCTGCCACTTCTCCAGATATATCTGAAGTGTGCATGCACACGGCAGCTTATACCCAAAATTAATTTTTTTGGCCTTAAAGGTGCCACTGGGCTCCAACTGTGTTCTGTTGCTTCAGACCAATACGGCTACCTACCTGAAGCATTCTTAGAACACCCTTCCCATCTTCTGACTTGGGATAAAAAGACCCAGAGCTCCATTTGTACTCGTGTCTGACAACGGGAGCGTTGACTCACAAAAACTCATATTCTGAAATTCTTGTTGGTCACTTAAGGTGCTGCTGGACTTGAATCTGAGTGAACTGAGACTCAGAACCCATAGTGGGTTGGGTTTTACCTTACCCTACTGTGAAAAGCAAAAAAGAGAGGACATATTTCCTGACTGACTACTCTAAATTATCTATTGTTTCTTGTTGTAAACTGCCCTGAGCCCTGCCCGAAAGGAAGGGCAGTCTAAAAGTATAAATATGTAAGTAGTAGAAGAAGAGATTGAATTTATACCCCACCCTTCACTACCCAAGGGAGTCTCAGAGCAGCTTACAAACTCCTTTCCCTTCCCCGCCCCACAACAGATAGACACCCTGCGAGGTAAGTGGGGCTGAGAGAGCTCCAACAGAAACTGCTCTTTTTCAAGAACAGCTCTTGTCAGAACTACAGCTTGCCCAAGGTCATCCAGCAGCTGCAAGTGGAGGAGTGGGGGAATCAAACCCAGTTCTCCCAGATTAGAGTCCGAGCACTTAACTACGACACCAAACTGGCTCTCAGAAGAGATTGGATTTATACCTGGCCCTTCGCTACCCAAAGAAGTCTCAGAGCGGCTTACAAACTCCTTTCCCTTCCCCTCCCCACAAGAAGAAGAAGAGGAGGAGGAGGAGGACGGAGATTAGGATTTATACTCCTGCCCTTCACTACCCAAGGGAGTCTCAGAGTGGCTTACAAACTCCTTTCCCGTCCCAGAAGAAGAAGAAGAAGAAGAAGAAGAAGAGGAGGAGGAGGAGGAGGAGGAGACTGGATTAGATTTATACCCTGCCCTTCACTACCCAAAGGGAGTCTCAGAGCTGGCTTACAAACTCCTTTCCCTTCCCCTCCCCAGAAGAAGAAGAAGAGGAGGAGGAGGAGGAGGAGATTGGATTTATACCCCGCCCTTCACTACCCAAAGGAGTCTCAGAGCGGCTTACAAACTCCTTCCCCTTCCCCTCCCCACAAGAAGAAGAAGAGGAGGAGGAGGAGGAGGAGATAGGATTTATACTCCGCCCTTCACTACCCAAGGGAGTCTCAGAGCGGCTTACAAACTCCTTTCCAGAAGAAGAAGAAGAAGAAGAAGAAGAAGAAGAGGAGGAGGAGGAGGAGGAGGAGGAGATGATTGGATTTATACTCCGCCCTTCACTACCCAAGGGAGTCTCAGAGCGGCTTACAAACTCCTTTCAACAAGAAGAAGAAGAAGAAGAAGAAGAAGAAGAAGGAGGAGGAGGAGGAGGAGGAGGAGATGATTGGATTTATGCCCTGCCCTTCACTACCCAAAGGAGTCTCAGAGCGGCTTACAAACTCCTTTCCCTTCCCCTCCCCAGAAGAAGAAGAAGAGGAGGAGGAGGAGGAGGAGGAGGAGATTGGATTTATACCCCGCCCTTCACTACCCAAGGGAGTCTCAGAGCGGCTCACAAACTCCTTCCCCTTCCCCTCCCCACAACAGACACCCTGTGAGGCAGGCCGGGCTGAGGGAGACCCCTTGACAGAAACGGCCCTTTTCCAAGAACACCTCTGGCCGAGCTTGTGGCTGACCCAAGGTCACACCAGCAGCTGCGAGTGGAGGAGTGGGTGGGAGGGGGGGAATCAACCCCGGTCCCCCCAGGTTGGAGCCCGGGCTCCTAACCACCACACCCAAACTGGCTCTCGAGTAAACAAAGAACGAAATCAATAACGGGGCGTGTGTGTGTGTGTGGGGGGGAGTTCCCTCAGGCTGTGCGGGGAAGGGGGGGAGGCCCGAGGCGAAGCCAAGCCAGACCCCCTCCTGGGTGTGTGTGTGTGTGGGGGGGAGGTCCAGTGGGTGGGGGGCTGAGACCTGTGGGGGGCTCCTGGTCGTTGTCGGCCTCTTCCCCCCCCCCAGGCCCCTCTCCTGAGGCGGCGCCGGCGACCCTCCTCCGCTTCTCCCCCCCGTCCTGTGGGGCGCCCGTCTCTGAGGCGAGGCCAGGCCAGGCCCGGCCTCTCTCCCCCGCCAGCTCCGCCTCCCTCTTCCCTCCTCCCCGTCGCCGTCGCCGTCAGCGGGGGAGGAGGAGGAGGCGGCGCTTGCCGGGCCCGGTCCCTCCTGGGCGTCGCGCCTTCGCCGGCCCGAGAGAGGGGGCAGCTGGGCCGGGGAGGGGAGGGGAGGCCGGGCGGAGCGGCGGCGGCGGCGTCCCTGGGTGCCCGGAGCGCGCGACGTGTCGTGTCGCGGCCGGGGGAGGAGGCGGCGCTAGGCCGCGGCGGCGCCCGGCAGGCAGTGGGAGCGGCAGGTAAGCCGGGCGGCGGCTGGCGGGCAGGGCGACCTCTCCCCGGGCTCTTCCCAAGCCGCGGGGCCGGAGGGGAGCCTCTCTTCTTCTTCTGCTTCCTCCTCCTCCTCGTCCTCCTCCTCCGCTCTCTGCTCTGCCGGGCTCCTCCGAGCGGCCCTTCCCCGCCGCGGCTGCCCCCGGGAACCGGGACGGGAGGCCGGCTTCGGAGCCCGCCGGGGTGAGCGGAGGCGCCCTTCCCTTCCGTTCCCTTCCCTTCCCTTCCCTCGCCCAGGACGGGGGTTTGGGCAGCCCCTTCCCCCCCTCCGAAAAAGAAGGCGAAGAAACCTTCGTGGACTTAGAGCGGGTTTCTGAGTGCAAAATCCGCCCTGCTGCTGCCCACCTGCGCCTGGCTTCGGGGCCGCCTTTCTTGCCCCCTTTCTGCAAACGCCGTTCCCTTCCCTTCCTTTCCTTTCCTTTCTCTTCCCTTCTCTTCCCTTCCTTTCCCTTCTCTTCTTGTCTCTTCTCCTTCCCTTCCCTTCCCTTCTCTTCCTTTCCTTTCTCCTTTCCCTTCTCTTCTTCCCTTCCCTTCCCTTCTTGTCTCTTCCCTTCTCTTTCCCTTCCCTTCCCTTTCCTTCCTTCTTGTCTCTTCCTTCCTTTCCCTTCTCTTTCTTGCCTTCTCTTCCCTTCCCTTCCCTTCCCTTTCTCTTCCTTTCCTTCTTCCTTTCCTTCCCTTCTCTTCCTTCCTTCCTCTTTCTTGTCTCTTCCCTTCTCTTCCCTTCCCTTCCTTTCCTCTTCCCTTCTTGTCTCTTCCTTCCTTCCCTTCTCTTCCTTTCCTTTCCTTCCC
Organism: Gekko gecko; assembly: GCA_029375565.1. NCBI lineage: Eukaryota > Metazoa > Chordata > Lepidosauria > Squamata > Gekkonidae > Gekko > Gekko gecko. The sequence continues at coordinate 319,110,198 of JAPDNY010000001.1, read as the reverse complement.
TTCTCTTCCCTTCCCTTCCTTTCCTTTCCCTTCCCTTCCCTTCTTGTCCCTTCCCTTCCCTTCTCTTCCTTTCCTTTCTCTTCCCTTCTCTTCCCTTCCTTTCCCTTCTCTTCCTTCCTTTCCCTTCTCTTCTTGTCTCTTCCCTTCCTTCCCTTCCCTTCTCTTCCTTTCCTTTCCTTTCCCTTCTCTTCCCTTTCCTTCCCTTCTTGTCTCTTCCTTCTCTTCCTTCCCTTCCTTTCCCTTCCCTTCTTGTCTCTTCCCTTCCCTTCTCTTCCTTTCCTTTCCCTTCTCTTCCCTTCCCTTCCTTTCCTTTCCCTTCCCTTCCCTTCTTGTCCCTTCCCTTCTCTTCCTTTCCCTTGTCTTCCCTTCCTTTCCCTTCTTGTCTCTTCCCTTCCCTTCCCTTCTAGTCCCCCCCCAATCCCCAGGCCAAAAATCTTCCCCCCCTTTCTCCTCCTCTTGTTTACCTTCCCTGCCTTTGCTGATCCCGCCCATCGCCCCATATGGGTTCTCCCCGCCCCCTTTTCACAACAGCCCTGCAAGGTGGGGCCAAGGCAGAGACAGAAGGGGGCCGGCTGGAAGGGCCTCCGCTCCCCACCCAAGGGACCTCCCAAGCAGGGGTGGGGGAAGGCTCACTGGGGCCCCCCTCCTTTCCACACTGACCCCCCCTCCCTTTTAGTTGTTGACCTGTCTGACCCAGACATACAAGGCAGGTTGCAGCAATGCAAAAATCGATTCCTGTGATGACACAGTATACTGTACAAACTAAGCCAAGCTTTGGCTGCGTAAAGTTCTACAAAAACGGGATACAACCTCTATTTTAATATTTCCAAGTTCCAATATTCATGACCCAAAAGGCATTTCTCTATATTTCATTTTCGCAAAATCACTTGATAACATCCTCGAAATTACTACCTCTCAGAATGTCTGCTTTAATTGTTAATATACACAGTGAGTTGAGTCTTGAAGCGCAACTGATCTATTTGGGTTTTTTACACGTTTCGGTTGTAAGAAAGACCTCTCTGTTGTGCAGGTGGTGACCAATAATGTTAAAAATATAACCCTAGGGTGTGCCATGATCAATTTGCACTAGTTTTATCAATTTCTTTCTTTTCTTTTCTTTTTTACAAAACTTCATTCGTTGTTATTTTCTTTTCACCCTTTTCCCAACTTTGTGGTGTGCCCCCTTTGGCCCTGGTGCCCTAAGGCACGTGCTTCGTCCGCTTAATGGCTAATTTGCACTGTTTCGTGGACACAGACGCCTTTCTTGCAACTTTTCTGCAAATGCGGTTCCTTTTCTTATCTCTCTCTCTTCCCCCCCAATCTCCAGGCCAAAAATCTTCTCCCTCCCTCCCTCTCTGTATCTTTATCCACCTCTTGTTTACCTTCAGTGCGTTTGGGATACCACCCATTGTCCCATATGAGTTCTCCCCGCCTTCCTTTCACAACAACCCTACAAGGTGGGCCAAGGCAGAGACAGAAGGGGCCGGCTGAAAGGGCATCCGCTTCCCATCAAGAAACCTCCCAAGTCCTTCCATCTCTCCCCCCCCCCCAAAAAAAAAAAACACTTCCTTTCCCATCTTCTTAATATCTTTTAGTGGGTTTTTCACTCAACCCCATTCTCCAGACTGCTCATAAGGGTTACTCTGTTTTGTTATTTCAAAGATCCCCTCCAAGGAACCTCCCAAATCCTTCCATCTCCCCCTCCCCACCAAAAAAACCCCTTCCTTTCCCATCTTCTTTGTATCTTTTAGTGGGTTTTTCACTCAACCCCATTCTCCAGACTACTCGTAGGGGTGATCTGTTTTGTTATTTCAAAGATCCCCGCCAAGGAACCTCCCAAGTCCTTCCATCTCCCCCCCCCCCCAAAAAAAAACCCTTCCTTTCCCACATTCTTAGTATCTTTTAGTGGGTTTTTCACTCAACCCGTTTTCCAGAGTGCTCATACCAGATGCTCTGTTACTTTGAAGATAACTCTATGGGGGGTGTTATTTGTGAATTTCCTGCATTATGCAGGGGGCTGGATTAAATGACCCGAGTCTTTGATTCTCTCTATGGCTCCAGGTGGGTAGCCGTGGGGCTCTGAAGCGGCAGTCCAAAGTTTGACTCCAATGGCACCTTTAAGACCCACAAAGTTTAATTCCGGGGATAAGCTTTTGTGTGCATGCACACTTCTCCAGATACGTGGAATCTCAATAAAGTTTGTGTCCAGTGGCACCTTTAAGACCCACAAAGTTTAATTCCGTGGATAAGCTTTTGTGTGCATGCACACTTCCTCCAAAACAGTCTTTTCTTTCAAGGAGAAACAGGTGGCTGTCACCCCCAACCAAGGCCAAGCGAGATCCACGTATCTGTAGTTCTACTTGATACCCTTTGTGGGTGGGAATAACTCTACTGTTTACCTTTCCATTTGGTGTAGTGGTTAAGTTTGGTGTAGTGGTTTGGTGTAGTGGTTAAGTGCGCGGACTCTAATCTGGGAGAACCGGGTTTGATTCCCCACTCCTCCACTTGCAACTGCCGGATGACCTTGGGCGAGCCATAGTTCTGTCAGAGCTGTCCTTGAAAGAGCAGTTTCTGTCAGAGCTCTCTCGGCCCCGCCGACCTCACAGGGTGTCTGTTGTGGGGAGGGGAAGAGAAAGGAGTTTGTAAGCCGCTCTGAGACTCCGAGTGAAGGGCGGGGTATAAATCCGATCTCTTCTTCATCATCCATTTCCTATGTAGGAGCATTCTCACATTTCTCTCTTCCATCTTTTAAATTTTTCTCTCTTTCGTCTTTTTAATTTTTTAAAAAAATTCTCTCTTTCTCTAGAAAGGTGGTGTATCTAAAAGGCAGAGACTGGTCTCCCAGAAAAAATATGTGTGGCTGCGATCACACATACTGAATAATCCACTTTCAGTGCATTTTCGAATTGGATTTTGCCAGTTCACACAACAAAATCCTGTTGTAAAGTGCACCGAATGTGGATTGAAAGTGGATTTTTTAGTGTGTGTCAGTGCAGCCTGTGATATTCTGTGCATGTTTCCCCATTCCCATATGAAGATACCTTACTTCTGTTTACCGGTCGACAATACACATATGTCAAAAATTTGGCGTGCAGGGATCGTTGTAAATCGAGATCTACATGTTAGCTTCCTGTTAATTCCTCTGCAAAAAAAATAATGTAGGAATCGGGTTTAGCGGCCACGATTCTCATTCAGTGTCACGTGTGATCTCACAAGTAGACCTGGTTCCTGTAATTTCAACCCTCCGGCCTCCTAGTAGAACGTTCGCTGCCTCTTTAATTTGCTCCTCTTTGTTTCCTAATGTGCACCATTTCTGTTTGGGGTATAAACTTTTTGACAATGAAAATTATAATTATCATTTCTGTTTTGATGCTTGGACTCAGCAGCGCACCTTGCGTCCCGCCATGTAAGTGTGTGCAGTAGGACCTTTTTTTTAGCACTTTCCTATTTTCCAGGGTAGGAAAAGGAACAGTTCTTAAAATTCTTTTTGCAGGCCACCCTGCATTTAATGTTCTTACATGATATTGCTGTTGTAGACTGGCTGAGATCTTAAAATGAGGTTCTTTCTGACGCCTTTCAGTGGTATTAATACTGCCTTTCACTCTGTTTGGCCACTGGCAAATAGCCAACTGGCTGAGGTACCCAGCCAATGTGTCTTATAATGGTATTGTGTTGAGAATTTTCTCTAACCGCCAGAGTAATTTAAAAACCATTCCTAAAGGTCTCTCCCCCCCCCTTTGTGACGTGTGGGTCCATCTGTGGCAGTAGTATTCTATTTTCGTTTTCATCAGAAAATGAAAATGTAATACTTGAAACTGTAAGAGTGGAAACTTACGTCTGCTAGAATCGCTTGGATGTTTTTGCTCTATACATACCTTCCAAATTACTTGCACGTTGAAGTCAAATACGCTGGTTTTGTTGATTTTAAGGTACAGGATACCTTTAAGATACATGGTACCCATGTTTCAGGCAACGAGATGAGAAATAATCCTAACACATTCATATAGGTTCGGGTGGGTAACCGTGTTGGTTTGAAGAGGTGTGCATGTACATGAAAATTTATACCCAGAATAAAACTTTGTTGGTCTTAAAGGTTGGACTCAAACTTTATCGTATAGGGTTTAGTGATTTGGTGTAGTAGTTAAGTGCTATGAATTAATGCCTCCCAAGAACTTCCTCTCATTAACAGCCTTGCTTGCATAATTTGGTGTAGTGGTTAAGTGCACGGACTCTAATCTGGGAGAACCGGGTTTGATTCCCCACTTCCTCCACTTGCACCTGCTGGATGACCTTGGGCAAGCCATAGTTCTGGCACAGCTGTTCTTGAAAAAGAACAATTTCTGTCAGAGCTCTCTCAGCCCCACCTACCTCACAGGGTGTCTGTGGCGGGGAGGGGAAGGGAAAGGAGTTTGTAAGCCGCTCTGAGACGCCTTTGGGTAGAGAAGGGCAGGGTATAGATCCAATCTCTTCTCTTCTTATTATTCAGAAGTGCAGTATTTCAGCATCTGGAGAAAGTTTCATATTCTTTTTGTGATTTGTTTCCGTGATACCTTAGAGCCAACCAAGTAGGGGGAAAAGGAAACATTGAAGGAGTAGTTTTAATATGTAACGTGTACTGAAGGATTTACACTTTGCCTTTTTGCATATTAGTGTGTAAGCCCTTTCTTGATAATGCGTTCTTAACTTATTAAAATGCAAGTAGTTACTTCTAGATTGCTGCCATCATCCCCGTATGAATTGAAGAGCTTGACCTGTGTTTGTGTTTCAAGGATCAGATCGTAGCATCTGTATGAAAAGATAAATAAGGATGTGTGATGGGTTGATAGCAAAATACCACCTGAGATTTTTGGTAGCTGTTAATGTAAGACAAACATGTGCATAATACATTTCCTTGCTTAAGCAGACATTGGAGTGAGCACGGTGTTTCCTCTAAAGTACGAAAAAACCTCTGAGATGTATCCATGCTCATGTTTATATTATATTTATTATTATTGTCATTCAGTAAAGAAGACAGGAGTCATTGGAAAAGGCAATCATGCTAGGAAAAGTTGAAGGCAGCAGGAAAAGAGGACGATCCCTGATGAGATGGATTGACTCCATCAAGGAAGCCAAGTTTGCAAGACCTGAGCAAGGCTGTTAATGAGAGGAAGTTCTTGGGGGACATTAATTCATAGGTTTGCCATGACAGCACTAAACACACACACACACACACATGAACATAGGAGAAGCCAAATGTTGGATCAAGCCAATGGCCCATCCAGTCCCAGTGCTCTGTCAGGGGCCATCAGGAGGTCCAGCAGTGGGGCCAGGACACTAGAAGCCCTCCTACTGTTGCCCCCCCCCAGCACCAAGAATACAGAGCATCCCTCGCCCCAGCCTGGGAAGTCACACCCATACACAGAATGACATGCCGGTGAAGCTGGTGTTTAAAACATCTTTTGAAACGATGAATGAGATTATTGCAACTCTTGAGTTTTTCTTTTTTTTGTAATGTGTTTAATGTTTTCTATGTTTTGTTCAGAGCTGAAACACGGTCGTGCGGGTTACAGTCTCGAGATTTTTCTTAACCTAATGGAACTGGAAGAGATATGAGGCCTGCTTTGCGGGGACCTTCTTGGCGTTCTGTCACTGAGGTATGCAAAATCGGTGGGCGCTGAAGGCTGTACTTTTATGAACTGCAGACTACTGCTGCTAGTGGAGACTTGTTGGATGCTGATATTAAGAGGGAAAAGACCGAGCAAAATAAGAGTCTTGTTTTAAATAACCATATAACATATACGTGCTTGTGTATAGATAGATGAGCAGCTCTTGAATAGCACAGCTGTAACATTTTGAAGGATTCAAGGTTAAATGCTTTAAACTGTGTGACAGTGTGTAATGAAAACTGTGGTTTGTTGGCATGGAAACGAGATTAATTCATCCTTGGGGCTGTGTGCTCCCTCTTGCTTCCACTTCTCTTTGAGCTGGGCTCACAAGTTAGTAATTCCTGCTCTTGCAGAAAACCTCAGTTTGTGGTTATGTCTGAACAGCAAGCTGTGGTTTGTCCTCCATCCTGCAAACTGTGATTGAACCATGTTAATTTAATTCATTAATGTGCTTTGTTTGATGTCGCCGTGTGCCTGGTGCAGGCGAGCGGATGAGGTCCTGAGTCGTTTCAGACCACTAAAGGGACAAGGGATCACATTTTTGCACTTCTCTGTGTGAAGGCATGTCGAAAGGAGAAAGCTAGCCTGTGGAGAAGAAAGGTTCTAGCTCAGCCCTTCTCCCTGACGTGCTACCTTTCTTTTTTTATATATATAAAATATATACATATATATAATATAATATATTAAATATTGTAGTTTGCTCCCGTGACTTATTGAATCTGCCAGGCGTGCTCCTGGTTGTCCTGATATAAAATCTTGTACAGAAGAGATCTTGAGAAGCTTAGTCACCACAGCCACATCCGCCTTACTGGATTTTTCCATCTCGGTGCCCCAGAGAGGCTTTCCCTGGAGAGCCTTGCGCTCTGCAGAGAGCCACCTGCTGGTTGTCCCCGGCCCAAAAGATGCCCGTCTAGCCTCGACCAGGGCCAGGGCCTTTTCGGTCCTGGCCTCAGCCTGGTGGAACATGCTCCCGATTGAGATCAGGACCCTGCGAGACCTGTTGCGACTCCGCAGGGCCTGTAAAACGGAGCTGTTCCTCTGGGCCTTTGGCTGAGGCAGCAGCCAACTACCAGCCGGCCTCCCTACTGCTGCTGCTATACGAGACCACCATGGCTCGGCGTCAGCCCACAAATTATTCCCAGCTGTAGAAACTAAATTAATTGCATTCCACTGCCCACTTTAAATATTTTACATACTCTAAATTTTAAACTGGTTACACTGTATTATTTATTACATCAATTTTGATTGTTATATTTATCGTCATGAGCCGCCCTGAGCCCGTTTACAGGAAGGGCGGGATATGAATTGAAAGAATAAATAAATAAAATCTCAGACGGTGGGCTTAGCAGAAACTCTGCTCAGCTTGGCACCGAAAGCCTGGTTTTCTTCGCTGTCTTGGTCAAAGTCGGCTGTGTCCCTAAGGTTCCCCTTGCTCGAAAGCCAGTCGCATCTGATTCTAGGGGTGCGGTGCTCATCTCCGTTTCCAAGCCGAAGAACCAGCGCTGTCCGAAGACGTTTCCGTGGTCATGTGGCTGGCATGACTAAACACCAAGGCTCATGGAACGCTGTTACCTTCCCACCAAAGCAGTACCTATTTATCTGCTTGCAGTTTCTTGCTTTCCAACTGCTAGGTTGGTAGGAGCTGGGACCAGGGACAGGAGCTCACTCCATCATGCAGCACTCAGGTCTCGAACTGCTGAACTAGCGACCTTCCAGCCTGCAGTTCAGCGTCTTAACCACCTGCGCCACTGCAGCTCCTGTGTCCCTAAAGGAACATTCAGAAAACTGATGCCCGCTCAATTCCGAACAATTGGAATTTGCTTTGTTCCATACCTGTCGAGTAGCAGCTGACTTGGCTTCCTGCACTCTCGGGCCTGTCTGGACTAGGTACAATATACATCATGTGTGATTTACATAAGGGATGTGCATCCCCAATACGCTTCAATCTGTACTCTGCCCTCCCCATTTGAATTTTTTTTAAAAATTATTCTGTTCGTCTGCTGGGGTAGCAAGAACTTTGCAGTGTTTTCGTGGTTCATGTACTTTCCAGTGCCTCTCAGGTAATAACGAGACTTTCAAAAAAAAGCTGAACAAATCAGAATTTAGAACTGCTGACAACTCATGTAACTTCCCTTAATTCCTCTGCGGTAGTCCCTTCCTACCATGCCTCAGAGGCCGGTCTGTCTGTCTCTGTCTCTTTCTTGCTCTCTTTTGCGAGCTCTCTCTCTCTCTCTCACTCTGTCTGTCTGTCGTCTCTCTCTCTCTCTGTGTCTCCCTCTTTCTCTGTGTCTCTGTCTGTCTCTCTCTCCACCCTCTGTCTGTCTCTCTTTTTCTGTGTCTCTGTCTGTCTGTTTCTCTCCCTGTCTCTCTTTTTCTCTGCCTCTCTTTCTCTCTTTCTGTCTGTCTCTGTCTCTTTCTTGCTCTCTTTTGCGAGCTCTCTCTCTCTCACTCTGTCTGTCTGTCGTCTCCCTCTTTCTCTGTGGCCCAGGACAGACTGGCAATTTGCCCCGGTAGCCAGTCGCGGCAAAAAAACCCCGGATTAAACTATACCGGGTTTTCCCGTCCACACAGTGAGGGCCACTGCCGGAAGATATGGGACGGAGGCACGCGGGAGTGTTCAGACTGCCACGCCATAGGTGTGCTATATTCGCCATTTCCCCATTAATTCGGCTGTGGGTGTATGGGTGTATGTGTGCATGAGCGCTCATGCGCTCATGCGCATAAGCGCATTTTGCCGGGGTGTTTTTTTTTGCCCCGCAATGCCGGCACCACATTGGGCAGTGGAGCGGAGCGCAGCCAATCACAGTGCTGCTGCCTCGTGCCCAACGCGGGTTGCTCCCGGCTTTTCGCCTGCGCGTTCAGACTCCCCGGAAGCGGAGAAACGCGCGACGAACGCAGGCTTTTGGATTTGCGAAGGCTTTTATCAGGTGTTTGTTTAATCCGGCACTGAAGCGCGAGGGCTCCGGTAAGCTCCGGGTGGGGGACGCCAGGCAGATGTGCCTGTGTGAACATTCCATTTAATCCGATATTGAGTCGTTGTCAGCCTGGGTCCCATCCCGGGGCAAATTGCCAGTCTGTCCTCAGCCTGTGTCTCTGTCTGTCTCTCTCTCCACCCTCTGTCTGTCTCTCTTTTTCTGTGTCTCTGTCTGTCTGTTTCTCTCCCTGTCTCTCTTTTTCTCTGCCTCTCTTTCTCTCTTTCTGTCTGTCTCTGTTTCTGTCTGCCTGTCTTCTCTGTCTCTTTCTCTCTGTTTCTCTGTATCTCTCTTTCTCTTTTTCTCTCTTTCTCTGCCTCTCTTTCTCTTTTTCCTTCTGTATTTTTGCACTATTGGGACCAGTTGCTCAGGAGGCAGTTTTACCGCTTCCTGCTCGGCTCTCTTTCAATGCTTTGCTCTTCCTCTTACTGCCGCCGCTGTGACACGTGGTTGCTTTATTTCTCTTTCTGACCTCAAAAGAGCAGCCGGCTCTCTGGAGCTAGAATGCAAATTGAATACTGTCCATGCAACCCTGCTTGGGGTTCAGTGCCAGACAACTCCGGGGAGGATCTGACCTTCCTCCATGGAGTCTTCCTCCCGCCTAAGGATCCTTCTGTTGGGAGATGGCTTCAAACTTTGCTCAGTGGAGCGGTAGGACGGGGGGTGGGGTGGGGATCCAACCCACTGTGTCAGCTGCTTGTGCAGCTCCAAATATTCCTCTCCTAGCTTTAAACTTACAGATACCGTGGGCTGCCAGAAAGACAGATAAGTGCGCTCTAGATCAAACCAAGCCTGAATTCTCCCTTAAAGCTAAAATGACCAAACTGAGGCTCTTGTCCTTTGGTTTCGTTATGAGAAGTCAGGAGTCGCTTGAAAAGATAATAATGCTAAAGCTGAAGGCAGCAGGACCCAACAGGGGATGGATGGACTCCGTCAAGGAAGCCGCGGCCCTCTGTTTGCAAGACTTGAGCAAGGCTATTAACGAGAGGACGTTTTGGAGGTTGTTAATTCGTTTTGTTGTTTGGTCACACAGTCGAGTCTGTATGTATGTATTAACTGTATGTATTAAATTCTACAATGAAGTAATCACAATCAAACTCTCCAGTATAGAGTTCATTCAATGAAGATTCCGGATTATAAACTTTGTTTCGAATATCTTCTTCAAGAATATGTATCACTATTGGCATGTCTCAATTACAGTAGTAGATAATACTGTGTCTTCAATCAAGATTGTAAGATTCCATTAGAAACATTCAAGAAATAACCGTACTTAAATTGAAGGGTATCCAGTCACAGTTTGCAGAAGAATCATTCTATACCTTTGCTAAGCTGGTATTGCATCCAGTTAGAGATTCCTCTAATGGTATCTTACAGTCTTTGACTGAAGACATAGTATTATCTACTACTGTAATTGACAAATGCCAATAGTGATACATATTCCTGAAGAAGATATTCGAAACGAAGTTTATAATCCGGAACCTTCATTGAATGAATGCAACATTGGAGAGTTTGATCGTGATTCCTTTATTGCAGAATTTAATACATACAGCTCATTGTGACTATGTACATTTTTGCATGTCAAGATCATTTTTTTGAATACGGTTTATTATTTGTACATTGTAATTTCAGCACCTTTTATGCACAGCTTTTGCGCTGATAACATGACCAAGCAAAAGCACTTCTATCTTACATGAACTGAGCTTCAATTTATTAACCCTCATCCAGTCTCCAGACGCCTGCTTAGGTCAGTGACAGGTTGTGTATTGCAACCTCATACTGAACTCAGGGGTGTGAAACATACGTTTGTGTTTAAACTTGAGTTGTCATGCCCCTGCCTTTTTAGTAATTTATTTTTACATGAATAAAAATGTGGAACGTTTCCTCATCCGTCGTACCAGAAAGCAGCTTGATGAGGAACAAATGCTTTGTGAGATTGACATTTACTATGGGGTGATGCCTCGGTTTCCTTATGGAAATAAGGGATAAAGGTATCACAGTATTCAGCGCCTTGTTCCCAGGCCAGAATGTGCAATTATTTGCACATGGAGAGTGAGGGTCAGGATGTGAAAGAAGCTGGGGGAGAATGACTGGAACGAGTTTGAAAAATAGGTATGTTACAGTGGTGTCTGGGCTAGCCATGGTGACTGAGGGGAACCTCCACGTTCAGAGGCAGTCAGCCTCTAAATCCTAGTGCCAGGAGGCAACATCTGGGGAAGGCATCAGCCTCTATGCTCTGTCGTAGGACCTCTAGAGTAACAGACTGCTGGACTAGGTGGACCACTGGTCTGATCCATCAGGGCTCTTCTGCTGTTCATATAAATGCCTCAGCCCGTCTGCCGTGTTGTTGGACCTCCAGAGGAAGTGGCTGGCCAGTCTGAGAGACAGGATGCTGGACTAGATGGACCCCTGGTCTGATCCAGCAGGGCTCTTCTTATGAAGGCCTCGGCCTCTGTGCCCTGTTGTTGGCCCTCCAGAGGAACTGGTTGGCCACTGTGTGAGACAGGATGCTAATCAATTTCAATTTCATTGAGTGCCCACGAGTTCTTGTATTGGAACTGGCTGGCCACTGATTGAGACAGGATGCTGGACTAGATGGACCACTGGTCTGATCCAGTAGCCCTCTCCTTATGTTATGAAAGCGTTGGCCTCTCTGCCCTGTTGTTGGCCCTCCAGAGGAACTGGCTGTCCTCTGTGGGAGACAGGATGCTAGACTAGATGGACCCCTGGTCTGATCCAGCAGAGCTCTTCTTATGTTCTTATGGAGGCCTCGGTCTCTCTGCCCTGTTGTTGGCCCTCCAGAGGAAGTGGTTGGCCACTGTGTGAGACAGGATGCTGGACTAGATGGACCCCTGGTCTGACCCAGCAGGGCTCTTCTCATGTACTCTGTTGATAAAAATTTATTTGAACATGCTTTTCATAAGCATCTCCATTGGCCTGTGTTTCTCCAGTGCTGAAATAGCATAGTTTACAGGGGCAGACTGGCCATTCAGGCCACTGGGAAAAGTCCTAGTGGGGTGATGGCCGGGGGGAGTTGCCCCCTCCCCTAAGGAGGGTCACTCCAGCCCCACGCAAGGAGTGGTCCTGGCCTCCCTGCAGGTGCCAGCAGCCACCACTGCCTCTGTAAAATGAATCTGCTCATCTCCCTTTCAACTCCGTAGGGGGCGGGGGCACGGCTCTTTCCAGGACAGTGTCCCCCCCCAATCCGGTTGATGACGATTGGGCTTTAATGTAAATATTTCCAGGGACTTTAATGTAAATATCCCCCATTGGTAGGCTGCTCATGTTTTCACAAGCCCCAAAAGTTCAATTTTCAGATACTTTTCAAGTGTTCACAGCAGAACCTTCCAGTATTAAACTTCCTCATCGAAGCATAAAGGTAGGATGTTTTGGTTTTTTTTAAGTGGCAATCGTAATTTATTGCGAATGGCCAGAGGCAGTTACAGTCTTAAGGAAAACTTCAGATAGATAGAAATGCAAAGGTTGATAGGGGGAAGATATTGATTAAGCAAAACAGAGATTAAAATTTCCTAGCCCATTCAGGTCATGGTATGGCATTTGATAGAGGCCGCAGTGGCTCAGAGGTTAAGACGCTGAGCTCTGCAGACCTGAAGGTCTGTAGGTCAGCAGTTCAAGACCCAAGTGCCGCCTGATGGAATGAGCTCCCATCTCTGGCCCCAGATCCTGCCAACCTAGCAGCCCAAAATTGCAAGTAAATAAATAGGTACTGCTTCGGTGGGAAGGTAACTGCATTCCGTGTGCCTTGGTGTTTAGTCACGCCGGCCACATGACCACAGAAACGTCTTTGGACAGTGCTGGTTCTTTGGCTTGGAAACGGAGATGAGCACTGCCTCCTAGAGTCAGATTCGACTAGCTTTCGAAGCTTTAATCTGGCAGCCAAAAAAATATTGTGGTATCTGGGCAGAGAGTCAAAAGATTTTAAATATGCTGGGAGGGTTACCGGAGGTTCTAATCCATTATAGGAAAGAGAACGCACCCTTCCTGCTTGCAGATTTGTACTTCTGCAATCTAACTCTAATTACTGCTTCTTAACCTGTGCCAACACCACTTTATCGTTCTCCATTGATAATAAAAAAGCTGAAGTACAGCCTGGCTGTTCCGATCTTTGATCAACTGATCCCCTCCAGCTACTCTGAAAGGAGTCTTAAGGAGAAGCCTAGGTCTCGAATCAAATAGAATCTTAATTCTGAGTCTGAATGCATCTAGCCAAGCCGCCGATTCCAAGGAAGGAATTGCAAATTCTTGCTGAATAGCTATACCCGATGCACACTTAGATTCCTTACTGTTAAAATAATTGAGAAAAAAATAATCGGATTACCTATGACCTCTGAAATACCTTCTACCCGATCTCCAGTAGCATAAAATATCATTTGGTTAATTTTTCCTCAAAGTGATCCTGATGGCTTCTACCATGTGTGGGGGGAAATGTGATAAAGCATTTGATTATGGCAATATCTTTTGAGGAATAAATTGAAATCGGGCTTTCCAGGATAAATCCCAGGAGAATGGCAGTCCTAGATATCTAAATGTAGTCAGTTGTTTAATCTTGAGATTTGTTACTCTCCATTCTTTTTTCTTTAGCCGAGAGCCTCTTGGGAAAAACCACTATTTTAGATTTTTCTGCCTGTATAATTAATCCGTCATCTACACAGTAGAAACCAAAACTAGCTAGCATACGCTTTAGAACTACAGACGTACGGGGTAATAATGACATATTGTCTGTGTAAAGCAGAATTGAAAGATCTTGTTGGTTAAGAATGGGTGCACGATAAATAGGTCCCAAGACAAATTTGGCAATATCGTTAATGAATATGTTAAATAAATAGGGCAGGGGTGTCCAACTCATTCGTTATGAGGGCCGCATCTAACATAAATGAGACCTTGTTGAGCCGGTCCGTGTGTGTCATAAAATGTAATGCTAGGTAGTGGAGATATAAACTTTATAAAGGACACAGACAAACACAATTAAAGATTTTTTAAAAACTTTAAATAAAACATGTCTCCTATATAGGATTGAGGCAGCCTGGCCAGGAAGCTAGCTCTGGCTGGTTCCTTCCATCCCCCTGTGGGGGGCAGAGCTTCAGCCAATACTTTACCCGACTCTGTCAATCGCACAGGAGAGGCTTGCCTATCTGTCTCTCCTGTGTGATTGGGAGAGTCTTCTAAAGTAAGCTGTGATGTAGCAGCAGCAGCATAACTGAAAAAGGAAGCAGGAAACAGCCAGGGCCTTGTGGGCTGGATTGTAGCCCTCTGAGGGCCTAATCTGCCCCCCGGGCCGCATGTTTGACACCCCTGAAATAGGGGATAACAGAGAACCCTGTTGAAGACCTTGAAAGGTAGATATCAAGTCCATCATCTGGCCAGCTTTCTGCATAAAAGGTCACTTGCCTGAGCTGACAGAGGTGGCTTTGAGGTTGGGGTTGAGGATCCCTAGGTTGGTTGTCCTGGAGGACGTCAACATTCGCACCAAGGCTGCCTCGTTAGGAACGGCCCATCATTGTGCGATCTCCATGACAGCCATGCGCTTGTCTCAGGTAATAAAATGGTCCAACACATTGTGTAGGTCATATTCTTGATCTGATATTTTGTTCTGTGGAGGAGGAATGTGCTCTGAGGATAAAGGAATTGATGATGGTTCCTTTCTCACGGGCAGTAGAAAGGAGCGAGAGTCCAGTAGCACCTTAAAGGCTAACAAAATGGGTGGCAGAATGTGAGCTTTCGTGAGTCGCTCCTCGCTTCTTCAGATATCTAATCTAATAAATACTTTCAATTTATTAATCGCTTTTCCCACTCACGCAGGCTCAGAACGATTTACAGTTACTCAGAGACCTGGACTAACAGTTTTTTGTGGGGAATAGGGAGACAACATACAATTATTTAATCACACACTGTAGCTTTATCAGACGTGATCCGACTGCATTGTCGGCTGGCTGATGACGTCAGGACTCGCAATGTCGCATTGTCACACTGCCACCGCCTGGCCAATTTGCTCCACTGCAGGCCGATTCGCTCCACTGCAGGGAATGCCGACAGAGATTTTCCTATCTTCCGATCTCGCAGCACGGCAGACGTCTTCAACGGCAGCTAACACCTCCCCGAAGGGATTGGTGTGCCCACCCCTAGCGGGTGGTCCCCAATTTATCTACTTGCCGAAGCTTTCGAATCGCTGGGTAGATGATGAGCTAGGGACAAGGCTTGGTTGCTCACACCAGCGCGGGGCTAGAACTGATCAAGCTTGGCAGTTCAGATGTTATAGTTATGCAGGGGATTTACCCACTGCGCCACCGCTCCCCCTGAAGAATATGGTGTCTGAAGAAGTGAGCTGTGACTCATGAAAGCTCCTACCCTGCCACATATTTTGATAGTCTTTAAGGTGCTCCTGGACTCTTTCTCTTTTCTGCTGCTACAGACAGACTGACACGGCTGCCCATCTTGATCTATGGTCATGGGCAGATCACTATGAGACTTTGCAGGTGGATCTAAATAGCTTTCTGGTGACTCCAGGGGATTTTCCTGTTGATACAGCTGGTGCTTCTGTTGATGCCCTGGTTGACCTCTGGCAGGAGGTCTCTACCTGAACGGTTGACCCAGTTGCTCCCAGGTGCCCTCTCGTGAGTGCTGGAGCCCAGGTAGCCCCTTGGTTTACTGCAGGGCTGCCAGCAGCGAACAGGCAAGAGAGACGTCTAGAGACACAGTGAAGGAAGATTTAAGATAAATCTGATGAGACACAGGCGAAAGCTCATTTCAGAATGTTCTCTGTGATGTTGATGGTGGCAGAGAAACAATTCTTCTCTGCCAGCATTGCATCTGCACAGTGTAGGCCAGCGGAGCTGTTGTGGGTGATGAGAAACCTGTTGGATTCTGGCCTATAGGTGGAGATGGACTGCTTGGTGGCCCTCTGTGGCTGTTTTGCTCAGCACTTTGCCTATTAAATCTCCCGTGTCTGTTCTGACTTGGCAGTGACAGTGTCAGATGGTGCCAGGGTGCCGACCGGACCGGTTGTTTGGGATGCTTTTCAGTTTATTCAGTTTGAGGACGTGGCGGGATCCTTGGAGGTTTAAGGCCTACCTCTCACTGGTACGATCCTTGCCTTTCCTGGCTGCTGACATCTGCCAGGAGTGGGGGGTTGGCTGACTGAGTCTGAGAGAGAGTTAATGCCTCCTTTGGGGGGGGGAGGGTGGACCACCTTTCGGGGCTGGGATTGGGAGGCACCATTTTGCGGTGGTTCTGGTCAGAAGGTGGTCCTGGGGAACTCCTCCTCAGCTTCCGGGAACTTTGGTCTGTGGAGTCCCACAAGGTTCCATCTTGTCTCCCATGCTCTTTAACATCTACGTGAAACCATCCAGAGATCTGGCTGTGCAGATGACACTCAGCTCCCGTCTTGTGCCTTCAGCGGATCCCAGAGAGGCTGTAGGGACCTTGAGCTGCTGCCCGGAGGCCGTTTTGGAGTGGATGCGCGGGCTAATAAACTGAAGCTTCATTGTAACAAGACGGAAGTGCTGCTGGTGGGCTGAAGGTCTCACCGACGATGTAAGGCATCACCTCTTCTGGATGGGGTTGCACCCACTCAGGAGATAATCTTCCGGGAACAGTGTGAGGGGCTCGTGGAGGACGACAACTCTGGGAGTGGACAGATTCACGGGGGACGGGGCTCTGAGTGGATACTAGTCCTGATGGACATCTACTCCCTGCGGTACCGGCAGAGGCATTCCACCTTTTCGTATCGGTTGCTGTGGAGCATGGGCAGGAGGATCCTGTGGGAGTCATCCTGTTTGTGGGTCGGCCACTGTGTGAACAGAACACTGAACTGTAGTCACCCAAAGAGCGATTAACACATGGAATTCACTGCCACAGGAGGTGGTGGCAGCTACAAGCGTGGACGGCTTCAAGAGGGAATTAGATCAACATACGGAGCAGAGGTCCATCAGTGGCTATGAGCCAGAAGGTATAGATAGGAACTCTCAATCAGGGGCAAGAGAGGCTCTGTATTCTTGGTGCTTGGGGGCGGGGTTGGCCTTTGTGTGAACAGAGCACTGAACTGTAATCACCCAAAGAGCGATTAACACATGGAATTCACTGCCACAGGAGGTGGTGGCAGCTACAAGCGTGGACGGCTTCAAGAGGGAATTGGATAAACATATGGAGCAGAGGTCCATCAGTGACTATTAGCCACAAGGTATCGATAGGGACTCTCGGTCTGGGGCAGGTGATGCTCTGTATTTTTGGTGCTTGGGGGCGGGGTTGGCCTTTGTGTGAACAGAACACTGAACTGTAATCACCCAAAGAGCGATTAACACATGGAATTCACTGCCACAGGGGGTGGTGGCAGCTACAAGCGTGGACGGCTTCAAGAGGGAATTGGATAAACATATGGAGCAGAAGTCCATCAGGGGCTATTAGCCACAAGGTATCGATAGGACTCTCAGTCTGGGGCAGGTGATGCTCTGTATTCTTGGGGCGGGGTTGGCCTTTGTGTAACAGAACACTGAACTGTAATCACCCAAGAGTGATTAACACATGGAATTCACTGCCACAGGAGGTGGTGGCAGCTACAAGCGTGGACGCTTCAAGAGAATTGGATAAACATGGAGCAGAAGTCCATCAGTGGCTATAGCCACAAGGTATCGATAGGACTCTCGGTCTGGGGCAGGTGATGCTCTGTATTCTTGGTGCTTGGGGCGGGGTTGGCCTTTGTGTGAACAGAACACTGAACTGTAATCACCCAAAGGCGATTAACACATGGAATTCACTGCCACAGGAGGTGGTGGCAGCTACAAGCGTGGACGGCTTCAAGAGGGAATTGGATAAACATATGGAGCAGAGGTCCATCAGTGGCTATTAGCCACAAGGTATCGATAGGGACTCTCGGTCTGGGGCAGGTGATGCTCTGTATTCTTGGTGCTTGGGGGACAACAACAGTGGGAGGGCTTCTATTGTCCTGGCCCCACTGGTGGACCTCCTGATGGCACCTGGTATTTTTGGCCACTGTGTGACACGGAGGGTTGGACTGGATGGTCCATTGGCCTGATCCAACTTTGGCTTCTCTTATTGTCTTACGTTCTTAACTGGATGGGCTTTGGTCTGATCCGGCGTGGCTCTTAACGTTCCTACTTTTAAAAACAGATTCACCACAACAACATCTCGCTTCTGAGGCTCTGTCAACGCTTCTTTGTAAAGCATGTCTTCTTCTTTTTTTTTGCTGCGAAACTCAAGCAGAGAAGTGCAAATAAAACCGTTTCCAGTTGAATTCCCTTACCTGTTTAGCCTTGCATTAATCTTGTTTTCGGCTTTATGATGCATCTTAAATCGGAAGAGCCATATTTTGAAAGGGAGGGTGCTAGTTCAGAAGGATGGCCTCTGTTTAATCTAGAATGTTTACCCACAGCGATACCAGACGGGATTCGTGCCCCTTTCGTGCCTGGTTCACGGAATTCAAAGGCGTTCCGGAAGCAGGTATTGCTAGTTTCTCCTCCAGAGTTCTGTTCTTATTTATCCGCGGCGCGCAAGCATACTAGGTCACCTCCCCCCTTCCCCCCACCTAAACAGACCCGTGCACTTAATAAACGCAGAGCGGCTCATCGAGGTTAATTATCCATAAGGCACTAAATTACGCCTCTGCTCGGAGAGCTGTTCGCTCTGAATAATTTAGCACAGCCTCATATTACAGTTCATTTAGGAGGCCGCTTCCTAGCCTTGGAGTTGGCACAGTTCTCTGCTAGACTAACATTATTTTCCTTGCCTCGGTTTCCTTGTTGGAATAAGGGCACACAGGTATCCCAGTATGCAGTACCCTGCACCTTGTAAGAGAATCTGTTCGTGAAAAGTGGAGAGGGTGGTTGAAGGAGGTGGAAAGACAACGGATTATGCCAAATCCTTTGCCCCAACGTCCTGAATATACCCCAGTTTGGCCCCAGCTCATTAAGGCTTGGAAGCTAAGCAGGGTCGGCCCCGGTTCGTACTTGGATGGGAGACCGCTAAGGAAGGTCAGAGTTGTTATGCAGAGGCAGGTAATGGCAAACCACCTCTGCTGATCCTTGGATGGCCCAGGTTAGCCCATCCTCATCAGATCTCGGAAGCTAAGCAGGGTCCGCCCTGGCTAGTACTGGGATGGGAGACCACCAAGGAAGTCTGAGGTTGCAACGCGGAGGCAGGCAACAGCAGAGCACCTCTGCTCGTCTCTTGCCTTGAACATCCCATAGTTAGAGTCACCAGGAGTTGGTTGGGACTCAACAGCACATTCTTCATCTCACAGAATCATAGAGTTGGAAGGGACCTCCAGGGTCATCTAGTCCAACCCCCCCCTGCACAATTCAGGAAATACACAAACACAAATCTACGCCCAACCTTCAGGATCCCCAGCCAAACTGGCCTGGAGAACAATGGCTTCCTGACCCCAAAGTGGCGATCAGCATTTCCCTGGGCATGAAAGAAAGGCCCACAAGAACTAAGCATTGAGGCAACCCTTCCTGCCCCTCCCTCCAGGGCCGGCTCACCCACTAGGCAAGCTAGGTGCTCGCCTAGAGGTGTGCCGGCCGTAGGGGCACCAAAAGGCGCCCCCCATGAAAAGCCCCCCCCCGGCCTCTTCCCAGGCTTGCTTGGGCGCCCCGCAGCCATGGAGCACCCAAGCAAGCCGGCGCTGGGAGGGAGTGGGTGGGGGCTAGACCCCCCCGCCCCCTTCCCTGGCTTTCCTGGGAGCCCCGCAGCTGCAAGCCCACCATCTCCTGAGAAAGCCTGTTCCACTGAGGAACCACTTCTTGACCGTCAGGAAGTTCTTCCTAATGTTTAGCTGAAATCTATTCATCTTCATCTATTTGTCCTGGCTTGTTCCATAATATGCTGTAAGACAGTAAGTTATCTGTCTCCTGTCTCCCATCCATTAATACCTGGCCGTACTTATTTGTACCAACAGGCCAGAGAACCTCTCCCCAAACCACTCAATTCCCGACTTGGGCTGGTACCTCCAATTTTATAGTCGCACGATTGTGTGTTAAAATTTTAATTATATATATCATCTTGCTGATATACTGTTACCAGTGTTCCCTCGAAGCTGAGTGAGTGTGAGCTAGCTCACAGTTTTTTAGCCTCCGGCTCACACATTTTTGTCTCAGCTCAGGAAGGAGGGCTCCAGAGCAAACTAAATTTATGCAGCAGCTAAACTGCTCGCTCACAGCTTTAATGCCAGTAGCTTGCAAAGTAGAATATTTGCTCACAAGACTCCACGGGTTAGAGGGAACATTGCCTATTGCCCACCCTGAGCCTGCTTGTGGGGAAGGGCAGGTTATAAATATAATAAATAAATAAATGAAAATAAATAAAATCACACACGCGTGTGCACGCACACCCTGCATCAAAATTTAGAAAGCACTGCTGCAAGGTAGAACTTGGGTTGTACACAGTAGTGTAAAGTAGATGTAATAAGAAAAAGCATAAAGGTGCGTCTTGTAGTTGATGCTTTTGATCTGTTCTTCAGTTCTCTGGAGAAATACTGAATTTTCAAGAAATAGTACAACGGTGGGGGGGAGTCTGTTGACTTAAGTGGAGTTAGGACACGTGCTAAATGTTCAGCCCGATGTTTACTATGTGCTTAGAACTTTGTATATTAGGACAATTTTAAATAACCAGAGGCCGTTCAGCAAGGGCAGTCTTTTTCTTCACAGTGGTAAAATTGGAAGTCGGTGTGGTGGTTGAGGTATCCGACGAGGACCGGAGAGACCCAGGTTCGAATCCCACTCTTCCATGGAAACTTGCTGGGTGGCCTCGGGCCAGTCACACACTCTCAGCCTCGCCTACCTCGCAGGGTTGTTGTGAGGATAAAATGGAGGAGAGGCGGACGATGCGATCTGCTTGGGTCCCTACAGGAGAGAAAGGCAGGATAGGAATAAATAAATATTTAATTTCTGTTGGGCTGTCTTGTCTTTTGTGGCACTCTAAAAACCAGTTTGTCTCTCAGTTTACTTGTATGTATTTTAGTTTTATTGACTGTCTGCTCCTGGTTGATGCAGTATACAAAGTTTGTTCTACGTTTTTAAAGAAACGACGCTTAGGTCGGCAGTGACCCCCAGTGGATGAATGACAGTTTCAAAATAAGCTTTCAGTATTAATTCGAGATCTGTCTGTCATTCTGCAGACAGATCTCTCCCGGATTTTTAACACTTCTCCAATTAGATCAGGAGGGTATCTCTGGAGAGGGACTTTAACCCTTTCAGTTGGCCTTGGCAGGGTGGAGAATAGGCTACCATCAACTGCCTGTATCTAACCCCCCCCCCAACAGATATCAGCTGTGTTGAGACCGAGTGCAGTCAAGAAAAGAGCCCAGCAAAAGAGGTTCAACCCTGCTTCCCCTGTGTCCCAGCCCCAGTCAAAATCAAGGCATTCTGTAGCTCAAGCGGTTAAGACGCTGAACTGCAGGCCGGAAGGTCGGTAGTTCAGCAGTTCGAGACCCGAGTGCCGCATGACGGAGTGAGCTCCCATCTCTGGTCCCGGCTCCTGCCGACCTAGCTGTTCAAAAGCAAGAAATTGCAGGTAGATAAATAGGCACTGCTTCAGTGGGAAGGTAACAGCGTTCCGTGCGCCTCGGCATCTAGTCATGCTGGCCACATAACCACAGAAATGTCTTTGGACAGCGCTGGCTCTTCGGCTTGGAAACGGAGACGAGCACCGCATCCCAAGAGTCGGATTTGACTGGTTTTCAAGCAAGAGATACCTTTACCTTACAAAAAAACCACCTTATGGGACAGCCATTCACGGCTCTCTCGCATTGTGATCCAGAGTTGTTCCAAATGTTCATTAAACGAGAGACAGACAGACAGACAATGTTGTAATGAACAGAGTTATTCTGGGATGTGGTTTCTAATCTCTGCTGATCCCTGGGCCGTAACAGTGCAAGTTGTCCTTTGGGAAGCCACTGACTGCTTCCGGTCCCCCATCCTCTCTGCAAACAGTTATTTGTGGATAAGGACAGTGTTATCATAAGCACAGGATGGGGTGCAGTATTACAATGACAATGGATGTGCAATGCTTTAGATGCTCAATGCGATAATGGCTAGTAGCAGAACAAAGTTTTGAGTCCAGGGGCACTTTTAAGACCAACAGATTTTTGTTCAAGGTATAAGCTTCCGTGCACGCAAAAGCTTATACCTTGAATTAAACTTCATTGGTCTTAAAGGTGCCTCTGGAGTCAAACTTTGTTCCACTGCTTCAGACCAGTGCGGCTACCCCACCTGAATGGCTGCTAGTGGTGGTCACCAAATGAGAGATCCTCTTTCCAGGTACAGCTGCTCCAGCAGTTGGGTTAGAACGGATAAAAGGAAGTACTTCTCCCAAAGAGTGATTAACACGTGGAATTCACTGCCACAGGAGGTGGTGGCAGCTTCAGGCATGGACAGCTTCAAGAGGGAATTGGATAAGCATATGGAGCAGAGGTCCATCGGTGGCTATGAGCCACAAGGTATAGATAGGAACCTTTGGTCTGGGGCAAGTGAAGCTCTGTATTCTTGGTGCTGGAGGGGGCTGCAGTGGGAGGGCTTCTGGTGTCCTGGCCCCACTGGTGGACCTCCTAAGGGCACCTGGTATTTTTGGCCGCTGTGTGACAGAGTGTTGGACTGGATGAGCCATTGGCCTGATCCAACATTGGCTTCTCTTATGTTGGTGCCTAGAAACAGTCAGAGAGGGGAAAGGGGATTCTGGGATGAGAGGAGAAAGAGGGCTGGCATGTTAAGGGGAGGAGACAGACAGACTCTGGGTCCAAGAGGTTCTTCCAGAGGCAATCCGGAAGTAGTGGTTAGCCGTTTGTTTCCATGTGTTGTTGACCCCGTTTGTTTTCATTAGTCTACGGACACAGTGCCCTGACCTGATAGCCCTATCTCATCCGGTCTCAGAAGCTAAGCAGGGTCGGCCCTGGGTGGTAGTTGAATGGGAGACCACCACGGAAGTCCAGGGCTGCTATGCAGGGACAGGTGGTAGCAAACCAGCTCTGAATGTCTCCTGCCTTGAAAAGCCCAAGGAGTCACCATAAGGCAGGTGTGTAAAGGTAAAGGTAAAGGTTCCCTTGCTCGAAAGCCAGTCGAATCCGACTCTAGGGTTGCGGTGCTCATCTCCGTTTCAAAGCCGAAGAGCCAGCGCTGTCCGAAGACGTTTCCGTGGTCATGTCGCCGGCATGACTAAACACCAAGGCGCACAGAACGTGCGACTTGACGGCAAAAAAAGAGAGAAAAGGATGAAAGAAACGAACATCCGGGTCTGTTCTCCTTCTCTGCCTCTTCTTTCCCCCCTTCCCACACTCATCAACCGCATTTTAATGCTCCGCAGTTGCTGTGGCAGCTACCGGGTTTGCGGCAGCCAGCAAGGAAGGGGGTTGTCTGGCCAGGGAGTCGGGGAGAGTTCCGGGCTCTCTTGCCGCCTTGGTGGGCCTGGGGGGACGTAGCCCTCCTGTCGTGGCTCAGGAGTCTGGGCGGACGGCTCCGTTCTTTGATATTTACAACGATGAATGAAAGGAACGGGGAATTTTTTCTTTTGGCAGCTCTCTTGCTCAGTAGGGCCTCTCAAGGCGTACGATCATCTCTGGGAAACGCAGAGCTGTGGTTTTGAGTGAATGTTTTTACTAAACAATGTCAAACAGCTCTCTTCGTATATATGTTGTGAAAATTAACAGACGACTACTGTTTATTTGGGAAACTGCAGGAGAACAGACAACGGCTAGCACCGCAAATTGTGTGCTTGGCTGTTCTGGGGACTGCTAATGTCTGCTGCCCGTTTAATGGGGATTAAATCCAATAAGTACCCTCCTTTCCCTGCATTCCTTGGTTAGAGAGGTAAGATTTATGGGAATTTTGAAGCGTGGGGGGAGCTTTTCCTGTCCCCCCCCCAAAAAAAACCTTTCAAAAGTTTTCGGGGAATTTGAAATATATGCAATGCTTACTGTCCTATCAAACCTAGACTAATCTTACTGCTTTAAGAACCTAAAATGCATCATTTATGACTGACTTAGCATATAAAATACTTGACATATCTACGGAATTTAAAAGTTACAAATGCCTTAGTTTTATACAAGCAAAATTGCAAGTGTACCTGAGAAAAAAAACTGCCAGCTGATATCCCCAATGCCATCTGGAAAAAAATGGGGGGCGCGGTCTAGGGGGAAATAATTTCCCCCAGGTTTCCCCAGTTTTTGCTGGGCATTCACATCTCTTATCTTTGACAGTGGGTATATCTGTGAAAGGCGGTCGTAAATGTTTAGGAATATGTGAGCTGAAGACATTATGGTTTCTGCTCAGTCACAGGATGGAATGAGTTCTGCTTGGAGCTTTGGACTCTCTGAATATGTGGAAGCCGGGGACAAGAGATAAGATCATTTAAAAAAGCCATTAAAACGTCATCACTTCCTGACGCCGTTCCTGCAAGACGGCTTGCTTTCAGTTTGCCTGCGCTTTAAATGCCTTCTGTTTGTATAACTTGAGTTGTCAGGTGGCTGTCAAGTACATACACTGATATGCATTGGTTTTTCTTTTTTTCTTTCCAATAAATCCAGTCCTTATCCAGCGGTGGCTTTATGCAATGGCCTCAAGCCACCGGTCTTCCCCAGTGCCTCAGTCAAAGAGCAGCGACGCTTTCTTCAAGAAGGAGGCGGATTCTGCCAAGCGCTTTCGACCGGTGCAGTCACTGCCAGACGTGTGTCCCAAGGAACCCACAGGTAATGCCGGCAACAGAACTTGCACAGAGCCGCATCTTCCGAATGGTGGTCATCATAAGAACATAAGAGAAGCCAATGTTGAATCAGGCCAATGGCCCATCTAGTCCAACACTCTGTCACACAGCGGCCAAAATATACCAGGGGCCATCAGGAGGTCCAGCAGTGGGGCCAGGGCACCAGAAGCCCTCCCACTGCTGCCCCCTCCAGCACCAAGAATAGAGTGCAGCACCTGCCCCAAACTGAGAGTTCCCATCTATACCCTGTGGCTAATAGCCACTGATGGACTTCTGCTCCATATGTTTATCTAATTCCCTCTTGAAACTGTCCATGCTTGCAGCTGCCACCACCTCCTGTGGCAGTGAATTCCATGTGTTAATCACTCTTTGGGTAAAGAGGTACTTCCTTTTATCTGTTCTAACCCGACTGCTCAGCAATTTCATGGAGTGCCCACGAGTTCTTGTATTGTGAGAAAGGGAGAAAAGTACTTTTTTCTCAACCTGCTCAATCCCATTCATAATCTTATAAACTTATAAGATCGATGCGCCCTCTAAGCTGTGGGAGTCCTGTGAGCAAAAATTCTACTTTGTGAGCTACCGGCGTTAAAAGTGGTGAGCGAGTGATTTGGCTGCTGCATAAATTAGTTTGCTCTGGAGCCATCCCTTCCTGAGCGGAGACAAAAATGTGTGAGCCGGAGGCTAATAAACTGTGAGCTTGCTCACACTCTCACTCAGCTTAGAGGGAACACTGGTGGTCATACCATTTCTTGTTTCAGTGGGTAGAATAGCCTCTGGCCTTCATTGTTCCACAAGTTTTTTTTACAATTCCTCTCTAAAACCAAGGGATCCGGGGCAAGGAGGTGTGAAGAAGGGCCCCCCACCCCCCAGTCCACGCGACTCACACCTTCACATGGTCCTCGCTTGAAATAACAGAAACTCGGCTTGCTATCGTTCCTTCTGACTACCTATCATAAGCTTGTAGCAGCAGGGAGAAACATTTGGGACTGGCAGGGGAAACGCAACATGGCTGCATCCCAGAAAGGCCTGGTTGGAGGGGGAAAAGCCACATAGAATGTACAGCCAATGTTAAAAACTTGATGAAGGAAATCTAAAAATGCATGTATTTATTGATCACAAATTGAAAAGCACGAGGAAGGCCTATGACCTCTGAGGAAGGCCTACATAGGCCGAAACGCGTCAGATCAGATTTATAAGCCCTTGTGTTTTATCTTTTGTTATTTATACATAACGTGTGACCAGGCCCTTATATATTTTTAAATTTGTGATCAATAAATACATGTATTTTTATATTTCCTTCATCAAGTTTTTAACATGGGCCCCCTTTCCTACATCTGACGAACCTTTGTGCAGAGAAAAGTGCAGAGAAGGGCAACTAGAATGATAAAAGGGTTGGAACACCTTCCCTATGAAGAAAGGTTAAAACGCTTGGGGCTCTTCAGCTTGGAGAAACGACGGCTGAGGGGTGACATGATCGAGGTTTATAAGATTATGAATGGGATTGAGCAGGTTGAGAAAGAAGGACTTTTCTCCCTTTCTCACAATACAAGAACTCGTGGGCACTGCATGAAATTGCTGAGCAGTCGGGTTAGAACAGATAAAAGGAAGTCCTTCTTCACCCAAAGAGTGATTAACATATGGAATTCACTGCCACAGGAGGTGGTGGCAGCTACAAGCATGGACAGTTTCAAGAGGGAATTAGATAAACATATGGAGCAGAAGTCCATCAGTGGCTATTAGCCACAGGGCATAGATGGGAACTCTCAGTTTGGGGCAGGTGCTGCACTCTATTCTTGGTGCTGGAGGGGGCAGCAGTGGGAGGGCTTCTGGTGTCCTGGCCCCACTGCTGGACCTCCTGATGGCACCTGGTATATTTTGGCCGCTGTGTGACAGAGTGTTGGACTAGATGGGCCATTGGCCTGATTCAACATTGGCTTCTCTTATGTTCTTATGTTTGTCAGGTTCTGGATTCTAGGTTGTAGGTTCAGGTTTTTTCCCCTCCCCCCTTTTTTGTCCTTCATAGAATGTACAGCAACAACAGCACAGCACACAGTTAAAGGTAGCAAAGAATAAGAAAAACAACAACTGTGAGCTGAATTTCCCGCAAATCATTCACCAAGGAGGTTTCATCAAAGTGCATCATGGGAAAATGTAGAGGGCAAAGAAGTCCATCATAGGCAGGGCTCTTTTTTGTAGCGGGAACTCCTTTGCATATTAGGCCACACACCCCTGATGTGGCCAGTCCTCCAAGAGCTTACAGTAGGCCCCTGTAAGAAGAACTCTGTAAGCTCTTGGGGGATTGGCTACATTAGGAGTGTGTGGCCTAATATGCAAAGGAGTTCCTGCTACTAAAGAATAAATATACAAGACGAATATTCAAAATGTCCAACACTTTT
The DNA here is from genome assembly GCA_029375565.1 of Gekko gecko. Classification (NCBI taxonomy): domain Eukaryota; kingdom Metazoa; phylum Chordata; class Lepidosauria; order Squamata; family Gekkonidae; genus Gekko; species Gekko gecko. The sequence continues at coordinate 319,083,465 of JAPDNY010000001.1, read as the reverse complement.
TCTAGGTAATTACCCCAGCGTTTCACACTTCTGGCCCTTCCTCAGGAACACAGAACCACTACTGAGAGTCTCATTCCATCCCCTTTTAAGAGAATGCTTTTATATTATTTCAACTCTGGGCAAGGTCTCCTTAGCTCTAATCTGCACCCCTAAAGGCTGCTTCTATGTATCGGGACTAAAAGTCTCTAGACGGGGAGTTATTAAAATGTGGGATTCGCTGGCAGAGGATGTAGCGATGGCCACAGGAACAAACAGCTTGCAAAGGGGATTAGGTAGTAGTAGTATTTCCTGTGTAAAGTAGTATAACCTGTTACTGGATGAAAGATTTGTATGGTGGCCTCACGTTAGTTTCATTCTTACATGGTGATATGTTACTGCAGAGTTCCAACTTCTGGATACTCATGTTGAACAAAATAGCTTTTTAAAAATGCTGGATAAGTACTGTCCATATTGTTCTTGCCTTGTATCTCTAAGAGAACTTTAAAATGAGGATGCTAACACGCTGTTCCTCATCTACTCGTGAATAGTGTTATTTGGACTTTGAGTACCTTGTTAAGTGCACGGTAAGCCCTAGACGCAAACGGCAGCGTGAGCATTATAATTTTCATTGTTTATCACTTCCGATAGAAACCTTCTAGTGTCTTGGCCCCACTGCTTGACCTCCTGATGACACCTGATATTTTTGGCCTCTGTGTGACACAGAGTGTTGAACTGGATGGGCCATTGGCCTGATTCAACACTGGCTTCTCTTATGTTCTTATGGGTAAACCTCTGGAGCAGAGGTCCATCGGTGGCTATGGGCCGCAAGGTATAGATAGGAACTCTCAGGCTGGGGCAGGTGATGCAATCTATTCTTGGTGCTTGGGGGGGGCAACAGTGGGAGGGCTTCTCGTGTCCTGGCCCCACTGCTGGACCTCCTGATGGCGCCTGGTATTTTTGGCCACTGTGTGACGCAGAGTGTTGGACTGGATGGGCCATTGGCCTGATTCAACACTGGCTTCTCTTATGTTCTTATGGGTAAACATATGAAGCAGAGGTCCATCGGTGGCTATGAGCCACAAGGTATAGATAGGAACTCTCAGGCTGGGGCAAGTGATGCCCTATATTCTTGGTGCTTGGGGGGGGGCAAGAGTGGGAGGGCTTCTAGTGTCTTGGCCCCACTGCTGGAAATCCTGATGGTGCCTCATATTTTTGGCCTCTGTGTGACAGAGAGTGTTAGACTGGATGGGCCATTGGCCTGATCCAACATTGGCTTCTCTTATGTCCTCTTATGCTCATTTTTGTTGCCCTGTATTTTTTCCAGCACTGTTAGTGTTCTTTTCAATATTATTCTGAGTATTCTGTTTTTCACTGGATATTAAAAGAAATCTTAGTAGCCGTGGAGTGAGCAAAGGAAAAAAAGACTTCAACATACATGTGTCAACAGGGTGTTTTGCATCATACAGGTGATCCGAACAGTCTGTGCGACAGCCCGTCTTTAGTGGCCGATCAGCACCGATGGACTATTTATCATTCCAAAGTAAATCTCCCAGCAGCCCTCAACGACCCCCGGTTAGCAAAAAGGGAATCGGATTTCTTCACAAAGACGTGGGGACTGGACTTTGTCGACACAGAAGTCGTGCCTTCACTCTACCTCCCGCAGATCAACAAGGATCATTTCACAGCGTACCAACTGGACATTGTTCAGGTAAGGGCGGGGGGAGACACCCAAAAAACCTCTACGTGTTCTGCATGCTTCTGTGTCTCATAACTAGGGGTGCCAGCCTCCGGGTGGGAAAATTAACAAAAGGCCAGAAGCCTGTGAATAGAATAACGGAAAAAAATAAAAATAGTATGTGAACCCTTAACAAATGTCTACCTGTTAGCAATTAGATGATGGTAGATTGTTGAGGATATTTTAAACTAGTGCATTTTGGCTTAGAACACAGCGTTCTTTGAAAGTTTGGGAGCTGCTTTATCAGACCAGACTAAGAATTAGGAAGATTGAATGTATTATGGATTAATTATGTTCAGTTGTGGTACCTGTTCCTGAAGAAGACACTGTGGAAACGGGATTTTTACCGGTGCACCGTTAACAGGATTGCTTTGACAGCGTCAGCATGACTTTTTAAAAAATATATATATATTTCATACATATAAGGCAAAGAATAAACAAACTTACATAGATACACATTACAGAATTGTATCATTCTGTGCTTTTTACATAGTCATTTGACCTCATATTGTAACAAAAGAGTATTTCTTTTTTTCCAGCGTATGGTTTTAATATACATATTTTGCTCACAGTTAGGTATATAGTTCTCATTTCTTTTTATTTCGGTTATAAGTCTAGGAGCTTTATATGTTATGTTCTTCTATCTATGTAAAAAACCTTGACCACGTGTCCTCAAAATCTTCGTTGTTTCCTCTCAAGATTGAAGTTAAGTTGTCCATTTCTGCTGTTTCCAATATTTTATTTATAACTTCTCCCTTTGGAGGAGTTTCACTTCTTCTCCAGTGTTTAGCATATAGTATTCTTGCCACTGTCACAATATGTATAATGAGATTAAAATCTTGTTTTTTATAGTTCTCTGGTGTTGTATTCGATAGAAACAATTCTGGTGTATAAGGCACAGTAATTTTTAACAGTTTTTGCAAAAGTTCATGTATCCAGCTCCAGTATTTTTTAACTTTATTACATGTCCACCAGCATCAGACTTTATTGCTTCAATAGGAAGGACTGCTTCAGATAGGAATTGGGACTGACACCAGAGACATTTGGTATAATATTCTTAATTCATAACATTTGTTAAGGATTCACATACTATTTTGATCAATTTTTTGTTATTATATTCACAAGTTTCTGGTCTTTTGTTAATTTTCTCCATACGGTTCAATCTCCTCTTTTTTCTTTGTATCCTCCGGGTGGAGCCTGGAGATCTCCCGGTGTGACAATTGACCTCCAGACGATTGAGCTCAGTTCCCCTGGAGAAAATGGCTGCTTTGGACGGTGGGCTCTGTAGCAGTCTACCCTGCTGAGGCCCCGCCCCTCCCCTCCCCAAACCACACCCTCCCCAGGCTCCACCCCCTCTAATCTCCAGGTATTTCTCAAGTCAGAGTTGGCAGCCCTGCTCATAAAACATATTAGTCACCACTGTTAATGAATCCACTTCTGATTTTGTGGTATTTGAGAACTGTTCATCTCCATTGTTACTCTGTCCATGCAATGTAATTATATTTGTGTCAGAGTAGTCTTGTTAGTGCTACAGGTTTCCTCATGGACTGTAAATTAGGCTACTGACCTGGATGACCCAGGGTAGCCCGATCTCAGAAGCTAAGCAGGGACTGCCCCGGTTAGTGCTTGGGATAGGAGACGACCGAGGAGGTGCCAGGTTGCCATGCAGAGGCAGAAAATGGCAAACCACCTTGACATAAGAGCATAAGAGAAGCCAATGTTGAATCAGGCCAATGGCCCATCTAGTCCAACACTCTGTCACACAGCGGCCAAAATATATCAGGTGCCATCAGGAGGTCCAGCACTGGGGCCAGGACACTAGAAGCCCTCCCACTGTTGCCCCCCCAAGTACCAAGAATACAGAGCATCACTGCCCCAGACATAAGAACATAAGAGAAGCCAATGCTGGATCAGGCCAATGGCCCATCTAGTCCAACACTCTATGTCACACAGTGGCCAAAAATACCAGGTGCCATCAGGAGGTCCAGCAGTGGGGCCAGGGCACTAGAAGCCCTCCCACTGTTGCCCCCCCAAGTACCAAGAATACAGAGCATCACTGCCCCAGACATAAGAACATAAGAGAGAAGCCAATGTTGGATCAGGCCAGTGGCCCATCTAGTCCAACACTCTATGTCACACAGTGGCCAAAAATACCAGGCACCATCAGGAGGTCCAGCTGTGGGGCCAGGGCACTAGAAGCCCTCCCACTGTTGCCCCCCCCCAGCACCAAGAATAGAGTGCATCACCTGCCCCAGACTGAGAGTTCCTCTCTATACCTTGTGGCTCATAGCCACTGATGGACTTCTGCGCCATATGTTTATCTAATTCCCTCTTGAAACTGTCCATGCTTGTAGCTGCTACCACTTCCTGTGGCAGTGAGTTCCATGTGTTAATCACTCTTGATGGCCTTCGCTAGTCTGATCTCATCAGATCTCAGAAGCTAAGCAGGCTCCGCCCTGGTTAGTACTTGGAATAGGAGAGCACCAAGGAAGGCCAGGGTTGCTACGCAGAGGCAGGCAGTGGAAAACCTTCTCTGCCCTGATTTTGATGGCCTAGGCCAGCCCGATCTCAGAAGCTAAGCAGGGTCAACCCTGGTTAGTACTTGAATGGGAAGCAGACCACCAAGGAAGTCCAGGGCTGCTACACAGAGGCAGGCAATGACCACCTCTGATTCTTTTTTGCCTTGAAAACCCAACGGGGTCGCCACAAGTCACCTGTCACTGGGTGGCAAAAATAAATAAAACACATTAGGCTTGCTATAGGCCTACTGAAGACCTTTATTAGCAAGATTAAATTCATTCCGTAATTTGGGCTGCCTTTCCAGTTAGTCTGTTTCATAACACAAAGAATAATCTGCCGTTGTTATTTCGAAAGTGTCATTGATGTAAATTCTATGTAATGAAATAACGGAGCGAGATACGCATTAAGTAATTGGGAGGCAAGTAAATAACAAGAAACTAGCGATGAGATCGTTATCGCCTCCAGTCCTCGGAGTCCCTTGACGACTTCCTAAGTAGTAGAATATTTTATCAATATGCAGAGACACCAACTTACTTGGACACAATAAGGGCAAAGAAATAGCGAGTTGTGGAATAGTTGCTTTTTCAGAATAGTAACAAATTCAGTTGTTTTGGGGAAATGATGTGGCGTATTGAAGGTAAGGTGAACCTAAAAGTATGTCTGGCTGTTTGAGGTGACTACAAATATGTTGCATACCCAGAGCCAGTTTGGTATCGTGGTTAAGTGTGCAGACTCTAATCTGGGAGAACGGGGTTTGATTCCCCCACTCCTCCACGTGCACCCACTGATGTGACCTTGGGTCAGTCACAAGCTCTGGCAGAGCTGTTCTTGAAAAAGGGGCAGTTTCTGTTAGAGCTCTCTCAGCCCCGCCTACCTCACAGGGTGTCTGTTGTGGGGAGGGGAAGGGAGAGGAGTTTGTAAGCTGCTCTGAGACTCTGAGTGAAGGGCGGGGTATAAATCCAATCTCCTCCTCCTCCTCCTCCTCCTCCTCCTCCTCCTCCTCCTCCTCCTCCTCCTCCTCCTCTTCTTCTTCTTCTTCTTCTTCTTCTTCTTCTTCTTCTTCTTCTTCTTCTTCTTCTTCTTCTTCTTCTTCTTCTTCTTCTTCTTCTTCTTCTTCTTCTTCCCTTTTCTTTTTAATGCAGCCAACTTATGGCAACCCCATAGGGGCAGGGGTGTCGAATTCCTTTGTTATGAGGGCTGGATCTGACATAAACGAGACCTTGTTGGGCCGCGTGTGTCATAAAATGTAATGCCAGGGTAGCGGAGATATAAACTTTATAAAGGACACGAACACAAAGGGTTTTTTTTTAAACTTAAGATAAAAACATGCTTAAAACATCAGCACCCTTGCAATGTTTTATTTATTGAACAGTGTCTGATAACTGACCCCTCTTGCTTTGAGTTATCGCATCACAATGTCTGTGCTGTTGCAATCTTGACTATGCTGTTCGGGTATGTGTATCTGTCAGCTGCAAACCTACGATGACGCAGCCGCAGCAGAACTGGAAGAAGAAGCAGGAGACGGCCAGTTCCACCGTGGGCCTGAGAGACGCCCTCCAGGGGCCGGATTCAGCCCCCGGGCCGCATGTTTGACACCCCCTGTCATAGGGTTTCCGAGGCAAGATACATTCAGAGATGGTTTGCCATTGCCTGCCTCTGCATAGCAACCCTGGACTTCCATCCAAGTTTGCACCAGCACTGACCCTGCTTAGCTTCCGAGATCTGATGAGAATGGGCTATCCTGGGCCATCCTGGTCAGTGCAGAGATGGTTGACCATTGCCTGCCTCTGCATAGCGATCGTGGACTTCTGTGGTGGTCTCCCATCCAAGTACTAACCAGGGCGGACCCTGCTTAGCTTCCAAGATCTGATGAGATCAGGCTAGCCTGGGACATCCAGGTCAAGAACATAAGAGAAGCCAATGTTGAATCAGGCCAATGGCCCATCTAGTCCAACACTCTGTCACACAGCGGCCAAAATATACCAGGTGCCATCAGGAGGTCCACCAGTGGGCCAGGACACTAGAAGCCCTCTCACTGCTGCCCCCCCCAGCACCAAGAATAGAGTGCATCACCTGCCCCAGACTGAGAGTTCCCATCTATACCCTGTGGCTAATAGCCACTGATGGACCTCTGCTCCATCTGTTTATCTAATTCCCTCTTGAAACTGTTCATGCTTGTAGCTGCCAAGGTGTTGTGTGTCCTGCTACCTTTTAAATCTAAGAACACGTGGAAGTTTCCTGCTGTTCTTCCGGCTGTTTTTTCTTGTTGGAATAGTTTTGAATATCATGACCAAAGACATAGCTCAGCAGTGTCACTTGTCAAAACATATTTTAATGTTTATACCAGGGGCCTTCACTTATATGCCAGTGTACTGGAGCTCTGTAAAAAGAAAAGATTTAGTATACTGGAAGAAGAAATGCGAATCGCTCGTTAAAAAAGGCTAATCGTCGTCAGTGACATCTTTCGATTTCCAAAGCGGTGGCCCCGTTGGTCTGTTGCACCAAAAATAAACCCGAGTGTTGTGGCGTTGTCAAGAGTAACAAGTTGTGAAATTTGTTTGGTCTTTATGACTGCCAACCTAGCTGTTCGAAAGCAAGAAACTGCAAGTAGATAAATAGGTACTGCTTCGGGGGAAGGTAACAGCGTTCCGTGCGCCTCGGCGTCTAATCGTGCCACCCACATGACCACGGACAAGTCTCTGGACAGCGCTGGCTCTTCGGCTTCAAAACGGAGATGAGTACCGCCCTCTAGAGTCGGATTCGACTGGCTTTCGAGCAAGGGAAACATTTACCTTTACCTTTTTAAAGCCCTACAAGGCTGCCATTGTGGGTTTTTTAATGATGATGAAAGAGGAAAACTAGTTGACCACAAGCCCCATCATTAACCGTTTCAAGGAAATTTTGACATTTAGTAAAACTCATTCAGAATTGGCTTAGCATACTCTTGTGAGCTCTTTGGGGCATTTTTTTTATTAAGAATGTTTTTTGTCCTGGAGTCTCTCCACCACAGCATCCAAAATGTAAAAATGCACAAAAATAAAGCCAGTTTGGTGTAGTGGTTAAGTACGCAGACTGTAAGCTGGGAGAACCGGGTTCGATTCCCCACTCCTCCACTTGCAGCTGCTGGATGACCTTGGGCAAGCCATAGTTCCGATAAGAGCTGTTCTTGAAAAAGAGCCGTTTCTGTCAGAACTCAGCCCCACCTCCCTCACAGGGTGTCTGTTTTGGGCAGGGGAGGGGAAAGGAGTTTGTAAGCCGCTCTGAGTCTCCTTTGGGTAGTGAAGGGCGGGGTATAAATCCAATCTCCTCCTCCTCCTCCTCCTCCTCCTCCTCTTCTTCTTCTTCTTCTCCTGGGGAGGGGAAGGGAAAGGTGTTTGTAAGCCAGACTCCCTTGGCTAGTGAAGGGTGGGGTATAGATCCAATCTCATCTGAGAGCCAGTTTGGTGTGTTGGTTAATCTGGGAGAATCGGGTTTGATTCCCCACTCCTCCAATTGCACCTGCTGGATGACCTTGGGCAAGCCGTAGTTCTGATAAGAGCTGTCCTTGAAAAAGAGCAGTTTCTGTCGAGAGCTCTCTCAGCCCCATTGACCTCACAGGGTGTCTGTTGTGGGGAGGGGAAGGGAAAGGAGATTGTAAGCCGCTCTGAGACTCCTTTGGGTAGTGAAGGGCGGGGTATAAATCCAATCTCCTCCTCCTCCTGCTCCTCCTCCTCTTTGTCTCCTTCTTCTTCTTTTTTGCACTGACCTGGATGACCCAGGCTAGCCCGATTTCATCAGATCTGGGAAGCTAAGCAGGGTCAGCCCTGGTCAGTACTTGGATGGGAGACCACCAAGAAAGTCCAGGGTCGCTACGCAGAGGCAGGTCATGGCAAACCCACCTCTTCCCTTGAAAACCCAACAGGGTGGCCATAAGTCAGCTGTGAGTTAATGGCAGCAACAGCAAGAACAGCCACTTGATAAAACGTACTTTACTGTTTATACCAGTGGCTTCACCCAATGCAGTACGAATAGGACTTCTGTCGCATTACGGTGGTCATTATTGCCACAATAATTTGTGCGCTTCCGTATTTCATTCCGTCAAAAATGAATTTTGGAAAAGGGCATCATCTCAGGTAAGGGAGTGGGTACCGTATGGTAAGAACAGGTTCGTATTTCAACCCAGGAATGTGTTTTTTTTTACCACCTGCCTCTGTTTTTTGCAGAGAGAGAAGATTCATGAGAAATGCAAGACTGTTTGCCCTCCTAAAGATACCTTCGACAGGACGCTGTTACATACTCACGGTAGGATGGTGATTCCCAGTGGGTATGGTTGTGTCAGGTTAATAGATGTTAACAAGTGGAGACCCTCAAGAAACTTGCGGGATGGTCATCCCATTCCTCACACCTTTGCTTCCTCCCCTCTACCCTTACCTATCTCACACTCTTTCTCCCTTCTGGGGGTGGAGCCATAGACTCAACCCTCCAAAGCAGCCATTTTATCCAGGGGAACTGATCTCTGTCACCCGGACAACAGTTGTAATTCTGGGTGATCTCCAGCCCTCACCCAGAGGCTGGCAATGGTAGTTCTCATGGAGGAAATGGCTGGTTTGGAGGGTGGAGTCTATGGCATTATACTGGTCTGAAGTTCCTCCCCTCCTCAAACCCCACCATCCCCAGGATCCACCCCTTAAATGTCCAGGAGTTTCCCAATCCAGAGTTGGCAACCCTATTTCCTTCCCACCCAACAGCCAACTTAACCTTTATCTGCCTTTATCTGTCTTCAGCTTTTTGTCTCCACCCCCCTCCCCACAGCTTCTACCAAGGAAAATTATAGTCTTTCTCCACAGTGGGGACCAAAGCAGCTTACATTATTCTCACCTCCTTTTTATCTGCACAACAACCCTGTGAGGTTGGTTAGGCTGAAAGTATGTGACTGGTCCAAAATCACCCAGTCAGCTTCCACCGCAATATGGGGATCTGAACCTGGGTCTTGCAGACCTATTCTGAGGCTCTAACTGCTGCATCACTGCTGGCTTTCATCGGGTGGCTGCTGAACAGCAGCAAGCAGCCAGGCCAAGTTGAGTCATGCAAATTAGGTGGTATCAAGTCACCCAGAGGGTGCTGCCTAGGGATGCCAGCCTCCAAGTGGGATCTGGGGATCCCCTGGAATTACTGCTCAGCTCCAGACTACTGAGATAACTTCCCCTGGAGAAAATGGATGCTTTGGAGGGTGGACTCTAGGGCATTGTACCCCACTGAGGTCCCTGTCCTCCCCAGGCTCCATCCCCAAATCTCCAGGAGTTTCCAGACCTGGAGCTGGCAACCCCACTACCCCCATCCCCTGCCAGTGCCCGTGGGGGACCTGGCAACCCTATACTGCTGCCAGGCCTAGGGTTGGCAACCTCCAAGTGGGGCCTGCTGGAGGGTGAACTCCAGAGATCTGTGAACAACTGAGATCTGTCTCCCTGGAGAAAATGGCTGCTTTGGAGGGTGGATTCTGTGGCATGATACCCAGCTGAGGCCCCTCCCTTCCCCAAATCCTGCCCTCCTTGCACTCCACCCCAAAACCTCTAGGAATCCCCCAGCCTGGCCCCAAGGCTCCCTCCCTCCCTCCCCCTCCCTCCAAGGCCGAAAGAGGCCTGGAAAGAAAGGGCCCCTTCCCCCACCCTTGACTGACAGAGCCAGTCAGAAGCCTCTCCTCCCACCCCACCCCGTTCTAATCTCTCACCGTTGCTGCCTGGAGTCAGGTCCCTGCAGAGGCCATTTCAAAAGGCTTTGGGGGGAATTCAACCGTCCCTGAAGGGATTTCCTCACTGTTTGGATTTTTCTACAAACCCAGGAAGTCTACTGACTATGTAGGAAAAGCTGTTGGGGGACAGTGAGGCCCCTGTTGGAGGGAATAGGTATCCGCACAGAAAAAAAAAAGTCTGGAATTAGAATAAGGATAGTGGTCATTGGTGGTAGTGTAGGCAGCTCCTAGTTAAAGGCCTGATGGAAAAGCTCCATCTTGCAGGCCCTGCAGAGCTGTGATCATTATTCCATTTGCTAGAAATTTCTCTTGTGCATCCCGAAAAAAAGAAAGTTAAGCTATCCACAGTTCAAACTAGATTTTCTCCACAGTTTTAATTATTTACATTCATCATTCTTGACCTTCAAAGTTTCTTTGTACCCAGTCATAAAATGGTATCCAGTTTATCTTTCCCATTTTTCTTACTTCCGTCTTTCAAATAGTTCGATGATATATCCATTTCTGCTGTCTCAGATATTTTTGTCACAAGGTCGCTTTCCATCTAGACTCTTAATTTATTGGAATATTATGATAATTTTACGCTGATTGTATTTGAACTGTTTTTAAGATTATACATCACCCAGAGCCTGCTTGCAGGGTTGGTGATTCATAAGTTTGATAAAATAAATAAGCATGGTGGGCAGGGGGGGAGATGAGGGGCATGGACAGGCCTGGTATCTACAGTGGGACCTCTTGGGTCACGGCCCCCTGACTTACCACCAAGGCCCCAAGACTTCCCATCCAGCCCAGGCCCCCTGACTTCCAAATTTTTATTTTATTTAGGGCATTCATTGCCAGCTGTGGCCTCTCTCTCTCTCTCTCTCAGTCTGATTCCCTCCCCACTTTGTGCCTGAGTTGGTGCTGCCGGGCCTTTATCTCCACCACCCCCTCCCCAAGGCGTCAGGCCTGCCTGTGCCAAGAAACCGGTAGCTGGCACAAGATCATCTCCCCCACTCCCAAGTTGTACCCTAAAGCCAAGTGGTTTCAGGGTCGGGTTGGAGTGGGGCTGCTCGTGTCGGGAGGGGCATGGTGCCCCCGACTTATTTAAAGGCCCCCAGAATTTAAAAATCCTGGCTTAAAGGCCTGGGCATGGAGATCCTGTTCTATCTTCTGGACCTTACTGAGATCTATTTGTCATCCGGTTGAAAGTACGCACAGCAATCGATCCCATCTCCAGCACCGCCTGGGTGAAAATTTTCTGTTCTTCTTCCCTCCCACCGCCTCCTTCCTTCCTTCCCAGTTTCTTCAACTGACAAGTGAGAATGGCTGCTATAATTAAAAACATTTTCTCCTCTCTGAAACCGCTGAGATCATATTCTTTAGAATCCTAGCGATCCAGATTTGGTGACAGACTGCACGCGTCGCGCCGAGATTAACACGCTCCTCTGTTATTTAATAAATGTCGAAACCCAGCGGGTGAGCGATGCAGTCAAAGTTTGCAACGAAAGGTCATAATGTTTGTTTGCCATAATGTGTTGTTTTTGTTTCGTGTTTTTTTTAGATAAATCCAGGACGGACCTGGAGCAAGTACCTAAGGTATGGTCGATATTTCTTCCCTATAGGGTACAGACAGAGATGGGTGGCCATGTTAGTCTGTCTGTAGCAGTAGTAAAGAGCAAGAGTCCAGGAACACCTTGAAGACTAACAAAATTTGTGGCAGGGATATGAGCTTTCACATATCTATATCGGAAGAAGTGAGCAGTGACTCACAAGACCTCATACCCTGCTACGGATTTTGTTGTCGGAACCAGCGATTCATCGGTAGGAGGTGCCAGTGGTTGTGGAACCATCTTGTGTCCCGCTTACCCCAGCAGTCCTTTCTGCCTCGAGGAAAGTTGATGCCTGTGGGCATGGGACACACTCCGGGATCTCTAACAGGAAAGGAAGGACTGGATGATTTTGTCCCATTTCCGTACCCGCTACAACATGCTGACCTGTTATGACTGTTCGTCGACTTGGGATCCTGCAACCTTTCCTGAGACTGGAAAGGATCGATAGGGGAGAAGGATGACGGGAAGAGTTCTACCATCCTCACGCCCATGGATTATTGCTGGACCCAGCCCAATGCATCTATGGAGAGAAGCAGAAGAAGAAGAGATTGGGCGTATACCCAGCGCCCTTCACTACCCAAAGGAGTCTCAGTGGTTTACGATCTCCTTTCCCTTCCCCTCCCCACAACAGACACTCTTGGAGGTAGGTGGGGCTGAGAGAGCTCTCTCGAGGACTACTCTTGAGAGAACAGCTCTGGCAGAACTTGTGACTGACCCACACCGGCAGCTACATGTGGAGAAGTGAGGAATCGAACCCAGTTCTCCCAAGGCACTTACCAACATAATGAACCTAATCAAGCCGTGAACCGAAAAAGAATCCAATGAACCTAATCGAGCCTTGAACTGAAAAAGAATCCAATTTTCAAGTATAGACTAATGGGGGTCTGAACTTGCTGAGACGGAGAAGGCAAAAAGATCTTGGGGGTCATAGTGGATAGCTTGATGAAAGTGTCAGTCCAGTGTGTTACAGCAGGGGAAAAGGGCAAACTGTATGTTAGGGGTGATTAGGAAAGTGTCTGAGGGGCACCTCCATATTCAGAGGCACCGATCCTCCGAATCCCAGAGCCAGGAGGCAACCTCAGGGGAAGGCCTCGGCCTCTCTGCCCTGTTGATGGACCTCCAGAGGAACCAGTTGGACACTGTGTGAGACAGGGTGCTGGACCAGATGGACCCCTGGTCTGATCCAGACCCGGCTCTTGTGAAGTTCTTACGGAGCACTCAGCTTCTACGCCCTGTTCTTGACTGTCATAAGAATATAAGAGAAGCCAGTGTTGGATCAGGCCAATGGCCCATCCAGTCCAACACTCTGTCACACAGTGGCCAGAAATACCAGGTGCCATCAGGAGGTCCACCAGTGGGACCAGGACACTAGAAGCCCTCCCACTGTCATCCGTCCCCGTCCCCCCCGCCAAGCACCAAGAATACAGCGCGTCACTTGTCCTAGACTGAGAGTTCCAATTTATACCTTGTGGCTAATAGCCACTGATGGACCTCTGCTCCATAAGTTTATCTAATTCCCTCTTGAAGCTGTCCATGCTTGTAGCTGCCGCCGCCACCTCCTCTTGCAGTGAGTTCCATGTGTGAATCACTCTTTGGGTGAAGGACTTCTTTTTTTCTGTTTTAACCCGACTGCTCAGCAATTTCATTGAGTGCCCATGAGTTCTTGTATCGGAACTGGTTGGCTGCTGTGTGAGACAGGATGCTGGACTACATGGACCACTGGACTGATCCAGCAGGGCTCTTCTTGTGTTCTTATGAAGGCCTCGGCCTCTCTGGCCTGTTGTTGGCCCTCCAGAGGAACTGGTTGGCCACTGTGTGAGACAAGATGCTGGACTAGATGGACCCCTGGTCTGACCCAGCAGGCCTCCTCTTCTGATGTTCGTATCAGAGTAAGGCCTCGGCCTCTGTGCCCTGTTGTTTGCCCTCCAGAAGAACTGGCTGGCTATTGTGTGAGACAGGATGCTGGACTAGATGGACCACTGGTTCTCATCAGGGGAAGGCCTCAGCCTCTGTGCCTTGTTGTTGGCCCTCCGGAGGAACTGGTTGGCCACTGTGTGAGACAGGATGCTGGACCAGATGGACCCCTGGTCTGATCCAGCAGGGCTCCTCTTATGAAATAGCTTCTGCTAGAAAGTGAAATCAGAAACGTGTCTGGGGAGCATGCACATAAATGGCACGCATCCCCTCTGAAGCACAGGGAAGAAGGAAACATCTGGCAAAGAAAAGCTGAAGAGCACAACATTGGCCAGGAAGGGACACGGTACTTCGCTGTAAACTAATTGTCACTAGCTCTTTTCCATCTCGAAGGAGGTAGACGAGGTTGGGGGGGAAAGGAAGTGGAGGAGGGACGTCGCATGAAATCCAGTATAGACTGCATGCCTTGTCCTTCCCATGAATATTAGGGAACTGAGGCAGTGGCTGCCTTGCTTTAATATGATACATGGCATTTTACACCAGCTTTCTGACAGCTTAAGTGTTTCTAAAGCTGAAATTTCCAGATCAGGGCGGAATTACAAATCTAATGACAGGTGGTGGAATTTTTGAATCCCAACTTTCCTCTTAAAGGTAAAGGTAAAGGTTCCCTTGCTCGAAAGCCAGTCGAATCCGACTCTAAGGTTGTGGTGCTCATCTCCGTTTCAAAGCCGAAGAGCCAGCGCTGTCCAAAGACATTTCCGTGGTTGTGTGGCTAGATGCCGTGGTTGCGTGACTAGATGCCGAGGCTCACGGAACGCTGTTACCTTCCCACCAAAGTAGTACCTATTTATCTACTTGCAATTTCTTGCTTTCGAACTGCTAGGTTGGCAGGAGCTGGAACTAGAGATGGGAGCTCACTCCGTCACATGACACTCTCGGGTCTCAAACTGCTGAACTACCGACCTTCCGCAGCGTGCAGTTCAGCGTCTTAACTACTTGAGCCACTGCAGCTCCTTTTCCTCTTAAGGGAGTCCAAAAATGGCATCTGCGGAGTTCTCATTTATTTATCTATTCAATTTGTGCTCCGCCCTCCCCGCCATAGCAGGCTCAGGGCGGCTTACATAAAAGCGTGTATATAAATACAATTAAAATCAATCATAAAACACCGTAACAATTAAGATTAATACCCTGAAGTGCTGGAACAGGACTCAAATAAAGTGCGAGAGCAGAAATTTTGGATTAAACAGCATTGCTTAGGCGATAGTCATGACGGTATTCAGTCGATTAGTTCGTGTGTGCGGGGGACCCAGGCTGTAAGTTGTGGGTCAGGGCACAGGGCCACTTCTCAGACGTTCAGCGCGGCTCCTAATCAAAGGCCCGGTGGAAGAGCTCTGTCTTGCAGGCCCCGTGGAAGTGTAAGAGGCCCCGCAGGGCCCTGACCTCTTCCGGGGTCCCGTTCCACCAGTAAGGAGCCGCCACTGAGAAGGCCCTGGCCCTGGTTATCGCCTGCCGTCTTTGGGGCCTGGGAGGGCCAGCCGGTTTTGGGTCCCTGAACGCATATCCTTTGGAACGCTGGCTTTGTATTTGGAAAAATCATCCTGGCCTTGGGCCGGGCCTTACCTCTCGCTTTCAGTTCCTCTGGAACGTTGGGAAGAGCGGCGGCTCATTTGAGACGATTGTTCCGAGGGTAAATAAGAAAGCGCTCAAGGCTAGGGAGGATGTCTCCTTTATTGTTTTATATCTAGGCTGTCCTTTCCCAAACTAAATTTAGCCGATGTTGCAGCTTGTTTGCTTGGTCGTAACATTTGATATACTCTCGGTGCAGTGCAGTGAAAGAGACGCACGCTTAAGTGCCATTATCATGGGAATTAATACTTAGCTCGTATTGATTGCAACCGGATCTAAGCATACTTCACTTTGGACACAGGCACTTACACGGTCAAAGGAACTTTTACAGAAATCTCTTGGTGTGAGCCCATATCCCATTGGCCTGTCCTTTTCTTTGCCAGTACTTATTATTGGATATATTTAATCAAGAGAGAAAGTCACGAAACAAAGTATAACTTCAAAGGAGCAAAGGCAGTCATGACCAAATTACTAATGTTGTTTCAATTACATTGTTGTTGTTCAGTCGCACAGTCGAGTCCAAGTCTTTGTGACCCCATGGACCACTCAATAAATTTCAAATCTGAATAATTCATGTGCAGAATTGGCTTTTATAAAGTCACATAATCATATTATCGTCCCAATCCAAAGGTATGCCGATACATGCTGGAAAAGTCCCAAAGAAAAACAACTTATCACAATTTCAGTGACCAATATTTTTCAGATAATTTGGGTATCACTTATAAAAATTCATATTCCATCAACCATTCAGTAGAAAAATCAGTGGTCCCGATGATGAGGAGTCAACTTAGAACACCAGTTTCAGTCCTAGCTTCCTCAAGGTCAGGACTCCAACTACAGTATTATAATGTTATAATCAATGCAAGGGGTTAAGACGCTGAACTGCAGGCTGGAAGGTCGGTAGTTCAGCAGTTCGAGACCCGAGAGTGCCGCATGACGGAGTGAGCTCCCGTCTCTGGTTCCAGCTCCTGCCGACCTAGCAGTTCGAAAGCAAGAAATTACAAGTAGACAAATAGGTACCACTTCGGTGGGAAGGTAACAGCGTTCTGTGCGCCTTGGCATTTAGTCATGCCAGTGACATGACCACAGAAATGTCTTCAGACAGCGCCGGCTCTTCAGCTTGAAAATGGAGATGAGCACCGCAACCTTAGAGTCAGATTCGACTGGCTTTCGAGCAAGGGAAACATTTACCTTTACCTTTTTACAATTTAAAAGTTGCTTGCAATATCATACTTACTACACAACTATTGACATGCAAATACAAAATTCCAAGAAGTGCTCTCATCAGTCAGCATTCACCTTCAAGTTTTATGGCTAACATTGCAAACACGGATACCTTTGAGAAAGTCAATGTAAATTAATGACCATCCTCTTGGCGTGAGCCCATATCCCATCGGTGTGCCCTTCTCTTTGCCAGTACTTATGACTGGGCATCTGTTTTCTGACCGCAGACATGTTTTGCCATGTCCCGTTGACCATGTCACTTTATCGTATGGACTCCCACAGTTAATGGGAAATGTTTTTAGTGCTTATGAGCACGTGGAACGATCTGTCCTTAAATTGCGGCCAGCTCCTCCTGAAGAAATCTGTTCCACACGCATGAAATCTTTAGGGAATCCTACAGAAACAATCGTAACACACGGACCTGTTTTGGTTGGCAAGGATTGATTTGAGGTTGGAAAAACATCAGAATATATTTATTTATTCATCTATTTATTTATTTATTGCACTTCTATCCCAACCCATTCCACGATGGGCCCAGGGCCGCTCACAACAGAGATAAAACAATAAATACGCAATTAAAAATCAAATTAAATAAAAACAGAGTGGCGGCAGAAAAGAAACGAGTCCGGAGCAGTTTAACACACTTCTTGTTAGGCGTTAGTAGGATAATAGGCATCAGTAGGTTGACTGTTAGTAATGTATGGCTGCAAGAGTTGGACCATAAGGAAGGCCGAGCGCCGAAGAATGGATGCTTTTGAATTATGGTGCTGGAGAAGACTCTAGAGGGTCCCTTGGACTGCAAGGAGATTGAATCAGTCAATCCTAAAAGAAATCAACCCTAACTGTTCCCTGGAAGGTGAAGCTGAAGCTCAAATACTTTGGCCACCCAATGAGAAGGGAGCACTCACTGGAGAAGAAGACCCTGATGCTGGGAAAGACTGAAGGTCAAAGGATGAGATGGTTAGACAGGGTTATCGATGTAACAGACATGAAATTGAGCAAACTCCGGAGCACGACGGAAGACAGGAGGGCCTGGCGTGATGTGGACCATGGAGTCGCAAAGAGTCGGACACGACTGTGCGACTGAACAGCAACAACAACAAAAAGGCCTACTATGGGCAGGGGAGGCCGAGATGGTTAAAAAAAAATCCGCCACCTCAGCCAAGGGCCCGGCAGAATTGTAGCAAATCCCAAATCTCAGTTGGGAGCGTGTTCCACCAAGCGGGGAAAACACCTCATGTCGCCAAAATGGCGAAAATGCCGGCAGATGCACGTAATCTCTCCAGGAAAAGGTAAAGGTAAAGGTTCCCTTGCTCGAAAGCCAGTCGAATCTGACTCTAGGGTTGCGGTGCTCATCTCCGTTTCAAAGCCGAAGAGCCAGCGCTGTCCGAAGACGTTTCCGTGGTCATGTGGCCGGCATGACTAAACACCAAGGTGCACGGAACGCTGTTCCCTTCCCACCAAAGTGGTACCTATTGATCTACTTGCAATTTCTTGCTTTCGAACTGCTAGGTTGGCAGGAGCTGGGACTAGAGACGGGAGCTCACCCCGTCATGCGGCACTCCCGGGTCTTGAACTGCTGAACTACTGACCTTCCACAGCCTGCAGTTCAGCGTCTTAACCACTTGAGCCACCGCAGCTCCTCCAGGAAAAAGAGGGGTCCTAATGAAAAGGAAACGAACCAAATGAAAACAAATGTCTGAGGGTACCGAAAACGCAGTCATGGTCTAGCCACAAACGGCAGGGCGACGTTACAAATGGAACTGAGGTACTGGCGGAGTTGGAAGCGTTACAGTGACATAGTGAAGATGCACTCACGCATGAAGAAGATTTCTCTGGTTAAGGAGGCACTGGTAGAACAGCTAAGGCAGGGGTCCCCAGGCTTTTGAAGGCCGCAGGTACTTTTGGAATTCTGACAAGGCGGTGTGGGTGGGGGGGGCAGCCACGAAACGTCTGCCACGGGAGGTCGAGCCAGCCACAAAATAATTGCCGCTAGAAGAACGCTGAGCCCGTCATGGGAGTTCGCCAGTGCTGAAGAACTGAAATCTGGAGGCAGTCGCGTTCCGTCATTAATGTACCTTATTACCTGTGAAAATTGATTCTGTTTTTACAAGGATCATCACCTTTGAAGAAAAGGGCCGTTAGCTCCGAAACAGCTTTTATTGATAGCTTGTTTGGTGTGGATCCTTACTCACTACAAGCTTCATCTCCCTGATGAACTCGGGAGGAAGTGAACTTTTCTTACACAGCAGGATAATTCCTTGGAAAATTTTCCCGAGTCAGATTTTTCATGTGTTCCTCACACACCCGGGGAAATGCTGATCGCCACTTTGGGGGTCAGGAAGCGATTTTTCCCATGCCAGTTTGGCTGGAGATCCCGGAGGATTTTTTGTCATATTCTGGGTGTGGAACAGGGGTCACTGGGGTGTGCGGGGGGGAGGTATTTGTGAATTCCTTGCATTGTGCAGGGGGTTGGGCTAGATGACCCTGGAGGTCCCCTTCCAGCTCTATGATTCTATGAATGGACGTCTATGAGATTGAATTTTGGCTTTTGATTTAAATGTAGTTCTATATCTATCATATTTATACTGTTAAATTTGGACAAAGCACACCTATAGCCTTTATAATTATATGAGTTTGTTTATTTATTTATTTATTACATATTTTTCCATGATGTAACCTTGTTTAAGATAGCTTTACTTCAGTCATTCGGTGAAGATCCTTGTGCTGTGTTGGCAGCTGCTTGCCAAAGCGACATCTTTAAAAATCTGCACAGCCAATCAAATCTCCAGTAGCCATTCAGAAGTCTTGCCGGGCAAAAGCCCTCCCTGGCCCCACCCACTCCCTACAGACACCTGGCGGGCACCAGAAAAGGGGTTGGTGGGCACCGTGTTGGGGACCCCTGAGCGAAGGGATTGAAAAATAGTTCCTGCTGTATGAATATGAGCTGGAGGGTGGTTCCGGATGGAGTAAAGAGAAGCAGTTAGCAGTGTTCCCTCTAAGCTGAGTTAGTGTGAGCTAACTCACAGGTTTTTAGCCTCCGGCTCACACATTTTTGTCTCGGCTCAGGAAGGAGGGCTCCAGAGCAAACTAATTTATGCAGTAGCCAAATCGTTGACTCACAACTTTAGCTTTGTGAACTTTAGTAGTTCACAAAGCAGAATTTTTGCTCACAAGACTCCACAGCTTAGAGGGAACATTGGCCAACAGCCCTAGTTCTTGTTAATCCGTACATCATCATGACAGCATAGAGAGAGTCAGGCTCCATTGAAAAAGTGTGAAACGGAAAAGTGGCTCAAAGGCATTATCGTGGCAGTTTCAACTTACAAAATAAACCGGATCATACTCCAGCCAGGGGGGCCTTAAACAGTGGGTGGAAAGAAATTTTAAACACTTTTTTTTGCTGTTCAGTCGCACAGTTAAGTCCGACTCTTCACGACCCCATGGACCACATCATGCCAGGCCCTCATGTCCTCCATCGTGCTCCAGAGTTTGCTTAATTTCACGTTCATTGCCTCGATAACACTGTCCGACCATCTCATCCTTTGCCGTCCCCTTCTTCTTTGACCTTCAGTCTTTCCCAGCATCAGGGTCTTCTCCAGTGAGGGGTCCCTTCTCATTGGGTGGCCAAAGTATTTGAGCTTCAGCTTCAGTCTCTGGCCTTCCAGGGAACAGTCAGGGTTGATTTCTTTTAGGATTGACTGATTCGATCTCCTTGCAGTCCAAGGGACTCTCAAGAGTCTTCTCCAGCACCATAGTTCAAAAGAATCTATTCTTCGGTGCTCAGCCTTCCTTATAATCCAACTCTTGCAGCCATACGTTACTACTGGGAATACCATCGCTTTGACCATACAGAGGGATGAAGAGGGGGAAAGGAAGAGGGACTTTGTTCTTTTGGGTTTTAGAATAGTTCTGTCATTGTGTGATTTCAGACCGTCATTCTGCAAGAATCAACATCCTTGGGGAAAAAGTAGAGAGTAGTCAAAGCGCATTATCAAGAAACTTTTCTATGATTGCTGGGCGTAGTAACTCCAAATAAGGGCATTAACGGAAAGCAAATTTATTCTTACAAAGTTTAATATAAGGGTCCCCCATAATCCTGTTACACAAAGCAGGCCCTTTGAGAGATAGAAAGGCCGGACGTCATTTTTATTCCGGGAGCGCACTAATGAGGCAGGGAAGCTGTTCAGATCTAATTGGCTTTGAGCGCGATATCAAAAGGCCAGTCATGCAACACAACAGGGAGGTTTCGATTCTACCGACAGGATTTCCTCATCGTGCGTACAGTAAGCTTCGTGGGCAGAGATGTGCTAATGAGAGAAACTTATTCATGCTAAACTAGCTGCCCCAGGGTCTGTCTGTAGATCACTTGAAAACCAATTCCCATTCTTTTTGAACATCAAATGTAAGTAAAAAACGTTGGGAGAGATCTTCCTCTTTCCCCTTTCATTGTTATGCAGACATGGCTTACCTGTGTTGCTCAGGACATATCGGGGGAGGACATAAATTTATGATAACTTGGAGACCTTCCACTGCATATCCTAAAACAAAGCTTTGAAGAAACCAGGTCCCTAAAATTCTAATCTATATAATGGGGCCAAGGTGGCTCAGAGGTTAAGATGCTGAGATGCAGACTGGAAGGTCAGTAGGTCTGCAGTTCGAGACCCTAGTGCTGCGTGATGGAGTGAGCTCCTGTCTCTGGCTCCAGCTCCTGCCAACCTAGCAGTTCGAAAGCAAGACATTGCAAGTCAATAGATAGGTACCGCTTCGGTGGGAAGGTAACAGCGTTCTGTGTGCCTTGGTGTTTAGTCGTGTCGGCCACATGACCACAGAGACGTCTTCGGATAGGGCTGGCTCTGTGGCTAGGAAATGGAGATGAGCACCACCCCTTAGAGTTGGATGCAACTAGCTTTTGAACAAGTGTGTGTATAATTCAGTGTAGTGGTTTGGTGCCCTTGTTTGGTGTAGTGGTTAAGTGCGCAGACTCTAATCTGGGAGAACCAGGTTTGATTCCGCACTCCTCCTTGCACCTGACTGGATGACCTTGGGCAAGCCATAGTTCTGATAAGAGCTGTTCTTGAAAAAGAGCCGTTTCTGTCAAGAGCTCTCTCAGCCCCACCTACCTCACAGGGTGTCTGTTGTGGGGAGGGGAAGGGAACGGAGATTGTAAGCCGCACTGAGACTCCCTTGGGTAGCGAAGGGTGGGGTATAAATCCAATCTCTTCTTCTTCTAATAACTTCTTTCGGATGTAACTTCTTTGGGAAGTTTGGGGTTTTTTTTACAGGGGGAGCAATAGAGTCTGAGCCACCTGCTCTTCAGCCCGCTGCCTTTGACATTTTCTCCCTCAGAACTAACCTGCAATTGCCTTTTATCCAAGGCGCCCCCACAACCTAATTTGTCTGTGTGTGATAAAACTACCCTTCAGTTGAATTCTTTTTAAAAAAATAACCTGGATCAGACTTTCTAGCTTAAAAGTTGGCTTCATTTATGTATTTTGGTAACTACAACCTGAGATGGAAGGATGGAGCTCTTTTTAAAAGTCTCGTTTTATTTTATTTGTCCCAGCTTACAAGCAAAGCCCCCCCCCAATTAAGCCACTCCATAGTCTTTCTGAAAGCCTAACATGTGATCCCATTTACCTGGGAGAGGTGCTTCCTTCCCCCTCCCTCCTGTTGCCAGGGAAACCTGTTAAATGGAAAGAAAAAACAAAACGGGCCTGGGATCCTTAAAATGCTGCCCCCAGATATGAACCAAGAACGTTGCCTAATCCGGATAACCCGATCTCATCAGATCTCAGAAGCTCAGCAGGGTCGGCCCTAGTTAACATTTGGATGGGAGACTGTAGCGTCCTCGTTTATTGGGGAGACGGTTTTACCTTTAAAACAATCTCTGTGTACCTAAACTTGGTAGATTTCCGCTACCACCAGGAATTAAAAATTCCAGATCTCTCTCTTTTGGTAGAATGACCTAGGGCCTGGGCGCTTCAGAGGACTATGTGGCCCTGAGGAAGGACTATTCTGATTGCTGGGATAAGTTTAAGTGAAAAATGATTTATTTAATAAAGAACACAATAGGTTTCTGGTTATTTTGAACTGTTGCTGAAGAAAGGAACTTGTAAATATAACTGGCAAAGCTTGGTTTGTCTCTCAAACGCCAAACTCCACTCTGACAGGCTTAGACACTCAGTCTAATCTCTCTCTCATCTATACAGCCACACAGGCTAAACTCTTTGTCTTATTCACACAGAATAGACTCAACTCTCATAATCACACAGACTAAACTGTTTGTCTTATTCACACAGAATAGATTCAAACTCTCATAGTCACACAGACTATGCTCTCTCATCAGACTTCACACACATAGACATCTCGCCGCCCACACTCTCAGTCATCAGCCAGTCACATCACACTTATCTCCCTCTATCACTCTCCTTACATTACTGTAGTCACATTAAACATTTAAAGCAACGCACACACCAAAAATGGAATCGTTACAGAGACCGCCAAGGAAGCCCAGGGTTGCTACGCAGAGGAAGGCAAAGGCAAAATCCATCTCTGAACATCTCTTGCCTTGAAAGCCCTCCGGGTTCACCATAAGTTGGCTGGGACTTAATGACAGGGAAACAAGCGAAAACAAGGAAGTTCAGAGACTGCTCACAAGAGCAGTAATTGGCCATCTTACGAGTTTCACTAAGGTAGTTAAAAGGTTTTATGAAGTTGGGATCGTGTTTCTTTCCAAAGGGGAGGAATTTTACCACCAGTCATGCTTACCACCGGTATGTTAATCTGCAGAGTCCACATTAGGCAGGGGGAAGTGCTAACGATGTGCGCAAATCATATGGGATCGGTTTCTTCTTTCAGATTTTTACGAAGCCGGATTTTGCCTTGGAAGATCCCTCGACGTTTAATATGGTGTTACCTTGGTCTCATTTTAATACTGCCGGGGGGAAAGGAAATCGTGACGCCGCTTCTTCCAAGCTGCTTCAGGAAAAGGTAAACGGTCCGCACGGGACTATTCCAGCTATTCAGTAAGCACGGCGGGCATTTCCGTAGGAAGGCACCGTGCTGAGGAATTAAAGGTGTGAGTGCCAAGGGAGGAGATGAGAAACAAGAGAACAGAGTTTTGCCCCCTTTTTAACGAGAACTTTTTCCAACAGAAAAATCAGAAATTTGGGGGAGCACTTAAAGGGGGGTGGGAAAAAGACCTCTGGTTAAATCTTTCCTCACGCGAACCCATGAAGATGCCTGATATTGAATGAGACCTTTTAGTTTATCCGTCAGTCGTGTCTATTCAGATTGGCAGCGGCTCTCCAGGGTCTCAGGCAAGGAGGTCTCTCACGTCACCTCCTGCCTGGTCCTCTTAAACTGGAGATGCCAGAGATTGAACCTGGGGCTTTCTGCATGCTGAGTGAGATGCTTTACCCCTGAGCTATGGCCACTCCCCTCGTTTGAAATTAGTTAAATACTTTTAAAGTTGATTTTTTGCTCACTCAAGATATGTCGTATGAAGATATTTGTGTAAGACTGGATAAGAACATAAGAGCTCTGCTGGATCAGACCAGCGGTCCATCTAGTCCAGCATCCTGTCCCTCCAGTGGCCAGCCTGTTCCTCCGGAGAGCCAACAACAGGAAATAGAGGCCGAGGCCTTCCTAAGAACGTAAGAGCCCTGCTGGATCAGATCAGTGGTCCATCTGGTCTGGCATCCTGTCTCACACAGTGGCCAAGCAGTTCCTCTGGAGGGCCAACCACAGGGCAGGGAGGCTGAGGCCTTCATAAGAACATAAGAAGAGCCCTGCTGGATCAGACTAGTGGTCCATCTAGTCCAGCATCCTGTCCCTCACAGTGGCCAGGCATTTCCTCTGGACAGCCAACAACAGGGCACAGAGGCCAAGGCCTTTCCCTGATAAGAACACAAGAAGAGCCCTGCTGGATCAGACTAGTGGTCCATCTAGTCCAGCATCCTGTCTCACACAGCGGCTAGGCAGTTCCTCCGGACAGCCAACAACGATACAATGCCTCTATGCAGATCCCCTCCTAACGCACATAGGAGAAGAATGGATTGTGCCCAGTTTAAAAAAAACACAACATTTAGAACCTTTAAAATGTATCCTAGACCACTGCAAGCAAGTAGTATATAAGATGGCAAAAACTAATATACAAGCACTAGGTTAACATAGCCCTGTCCTGGATAACCCAAGCTAGCCTGATCTCATCAGATCTCGGAAGCTAAGCAGGGTCCGCCCTGGTTAGGACTTGGATGGGAGACCACTAAGGAAGCCCAGGGTCACGACACAGAGGCAGGCAAAGTCAAATCCACCTCTGAACGTCTCTTGCTGCACTCTCTAATATTGAGTATATTTGCAATTTTGCTTGTAGAGAACTAAGGCACTTTGAAGTGTCATAAATATGCCAAATGGCCAAGTTACAAAGGGTTCGTGCTGCGTGTGGCTGTAATTTTGTGCATTGTTTAACATGCCGTGTTATTTTATAACGACTCCCCTCTTTTTCATTCTCCTCAGCTGAGCCACTATCTGGACATTGTGGAAGTCAACATCGCCCATCAGATCTCCCTCCGCTCCGAAGCGTTCTTCCACGCCATGACCTCCCAGCACGAACTGCAAGACTACCTCAGGAAAACCTCCCTGGCTGTCAAAATGCTTCGAGACAAAATAGGCCAAATCGACAAAGTGATGTGCGAAGGGTCTCTTAAAGTCTTAAGACTTTCGTTGACGAAAATTAACTGTATAAAAGTGTATAATAAGCTGAAGCTGATGGCGGCCGTGCACCAAACACAGCCTACCGTGCAGTTGTTGCTGTCCACTTCCGAATTCGTCGGGGCGCTGGATTTAATAGCAACGACGCAGGAGGTGCTGCAGCAGGAACTCCAAGGCATTCACAGTTTCCGGTAGGAGGCATTTGGGAGGAGCGCGGTCACCTGTACAGTTTTATAATGATCAGTTTCAGGGAGCCATCTGTATCTGTACAGATGTAAACCTTCATGTGTGGTCATTCCGAGGTGATACCAATTGATTACTTTGTTCATCAGAGAGTCTATCATTGCAGCCAGGTGATAAGAACATAAGAAGAGTTGTGCTGGATCAATGTTCCATCTAATCCAGCATCCTGTCTCACACAGTGGCCAACCAGTTCCTCTGGAGAGCCAGCAACAGAGAGGCCAAGATCTTCCCTTGATAAGAACATTAGAAGAGTCCTGCTGGGTCAGACCAGTGGTCCATCTAGTCCCGCATCCTGTCTCACACAGTGGCCAGCCAGTTCCTCTGGTGGGCCAACAACTGGCCAGAGGCCAAGGCCTTCATAAGAACATGAGAAGAGCCCTGCTGGGTCAGACCAATGGTCCATCTAGTCTAGCACCCTGTCTCACACAGTGGCCAACCAGTTCCTGTGGAGAGCCAACAACAGGGCAGAGAGGCCGAGACCTTCCCTTGATAAGAACATTAGAGGAGCCCTGCTGGGTCAGAGCAGTGGTCCATCTAGTCCTGTATCCTGTCTCACACAGTGGCCGACCAGTTCCTCTGAAGGGCCAACAACTGGGCAGAGAGGCCCACACCTTCATAAGAACATGAGAAGAGCCCTGCTGGGTCAGACCAGGGGTCCATCTAGTCCAGCATCCTGTCTCACACAGTGGCCAACCAGTTCCTCTGGAGAGCCAACAACAGGGCAGAGAGACCGAGACCTTCCCTTGATAAGAATATTAGAGGAGCCCTGCTGGGTCAGACCAGGGGTCCATCTAGTCCAGCATCCTGTCTCACACAGTGGCCGACCAGTTCCTCTGGAAGGCCCACAACAGGGCAGAGAGGACAAGGCCTTCCCTTGATGTTGCCTCCTGGCTCTGGGGTTCAGAGGCCTAAAGCCTATGAATTTGGAGTTTCCCCTCAGTCACCAGGGCTAATAGCCACTGATAGACTTACCCTCCCTGAATCTATCTAATCCTCTTTTCAAGCTGTTTATTCCCGTGGCCATCACTACATCCTCCGGCAGCAAATTCCACATTTTAATTACTCTCTGTGATTTTTTTGTTAATTTTTTTAAAAAACCTCACCGTATTCTGTCTTAGAGATAAGAACATAAGAGAACATAAGAACATAAGAGAAGCCAATGTTGAATCAGGCCAATGGCCCATCTCATCCAACACTCTGTCACACAGCGGCCAAAATATACCAGGTGCCATCAGGAGGTCCAGCAGTGGGGCCAGGACACTAGAAGCCCTCCCACTGCTGCCCCCTCCAGCACCAAGAATAGAGTGCATCACCTGCCCCAGACTGAGAGTTCCCATCTATACCCTGTGGCTAATAGCCACTGTTGGAATTCTGCTCCATATGTTTATCTAATTCCCTCTTGAAACTGTCCATGCTTGCAGCTGCCACCACCTCCTGTGGCAGTGAATTCCATATGTTAATCATTCTTTGGATGCCAAACTCCAGGTGGGACCTGGGGATCCCCTGCTATTACAGCTCACCTCCAGACTACAGGGATCAGTTCCCCTGGAGAAAATGGATGCTTTGGAGGGTGGGCTCTTTGGCATTGTACCCCACTGAGCTCCCTTCCCTCCCCAAACCCTAACCCTCCTCAAGCTCCAGCCCCCAAGTCCGTGGGGATTTCCCCACCTGGATTTGGCAACCCAGAAGAAGAGGATTGGGACCGCAGGAACCCAGGAAATCATGGCTGCATGAATGCCAAGCTGCATGCAAGCTGAGACAGTAGAATACGGTTGCTGCTTATATAGCCCAGAAGTCAAGGGAAGCGTGTTAAAACTTGACATTTCCGTGGTTCATAAGGTGAATTTGTAAGTGCGTAATTCTTTCCGCTTCCAACAGAACGGTGGTCTTTTTAATATTAGATTAAAATTTATACCGAGCCTTTCTTTTCCAGAAAGCCAAAGTTGGATTAATGTGTCTTTTTTTGCTGTTACTTAAGACAGCTGCTCTTTGAAATTTAAACAGGCTTCTGTTTTGAAGAAAGCTAACGAGCATGGAGGAGGCCGCGGTGACTCAGAGGTTAAGACGCTGAGCTGCAGACTGGAAGATCTGTAGTTTGGCAGTTTGAGACCCGAGAGTGCCGCGTGACGGAGTGAGCTCCCGTCTCTGGCCCCAGCTCCTGCCAACCTAGCCGTTTGAAAGCAAGAAATTGCAAGTCGATAAATAGGTACCACTTCGGTGGGGAAGTAACAGCATTCCGTGCACCTTGGCGTTTAGTCACGGAGAAGTCTTCGGACAGCGCTGGCTCTTCAGCTTTGAAATGGAGAAGAGCACTGCTGCCTAGAGTCAGATACAACTAGCTTTCAAGCAAGGGAAATCTTTACCTAAAAGGGAGGGACCCTTTGACCACCCCCTGTGGCTATTCAAGGGTTCCATGGGACAGGTCTTTTAGTAAGGACGAGACTGAGCACAAAATTGTTCATGGATCCAGCCTAAAGTTGCCAACCTCCAGGTAGTGGCCGGAGATCTCCTGGGGTTACAAATGATCTCCACATGATGGAGACCAGTTCACCCAGAGAAAATGGCTACTTTGGAAGGTGGACTTTATGGCATTGTACCCCATTGAAGGCCCTCCTCTTTTCAAGCCCCGCCTCCCCTAAGCTCCGCCTCCGAAATCTCCAGGTATTTCCCAACCCGGACCTGCCGACCCTAATCCAACCCTACATCTTTCTAGAAGTCGAGCAAACTCTTCTCTTCTGCCTCCCCTTCATTATCTAACTTCTGTATTTCTCTCTTGGCTTTTCTGTGACTAGGCACCTGGGGTCCCAGCTCTGTGAATTAGAAAAATTGATAGATAAAATGATGGTTGCAGAGTTCTCGACGTACGCGCGCAGTGACTTGAACAGACCCTTGGAGGATGAATGTCAGATTCTGGAAGAGGTACCGTATTTAAAAGACTTGTCTGTCATCCAGAGCTGTTAACCTGCCACTATAAACATAATCCTAGTTCTTCCGCAGCTAGGGCTTTCTCTCCAGATCAGAAACCCACATGAAATAATGGTTTCTGGCAGGGCTATTTTGGGGCTGGAACGCACAGGAACGGAGTTCCGGCTGGCTCCCGAGATCACACCAGCAGCTACCTGTGGAGGAGTAGGGAATCAAACCCAATTGTCCCAGATTAGAATCTGCGCTCTTAACCACTACACCACATTGGGTCTCTGAATCATGTTTGAAGATAATGCAACTGCAAGGGAACTTGGAACTTCCATGGAAATTGCTGGGTAACCAAGAAGGATGACAAAAAGGCCTAATAACAGAATAAATAACAATGGGTTACATATGATAAATTAACGAAGCTTTAATACAGTGCGATTAATTTAAAATTCCATTAAAACGAAGCACGTTTTGTCCACCAGAGTCACACCTTAATCCTGGGTTGTGAAATTGCAGAAATTTCCCAGACTTCGTGTTCCATCCAGTTTACTATTTCATACTTCACCATTGGGGAGGGTGTTCCGATTAACTTTCATATATTCTTCTTCTGTTTCTGAATAGGATAGGCTCGTATCGCTAGTGTTCGGACTTCTAAAACAGAGGAAGCTGAATTTTTTCGAGATATACGGGGATGAAATTATTATTACAGCAAAGAACATAATTAAGCAGGTAATCTTATTTTATGGGAATTCTCACCGCCCCCTGCCCCCCGCCCCCCGGTGCAAACATAACTTTGATCCTTTCAGTATACAATCTTCAGTTACCGGATTCTTCCCCCTCGCTTCATAGCTTTTCCGTCTCAGTCCCGAATTACAGAGAGCCGTAAAGATCAATACGTTGTTGACTTATAATAGTGTTCTGAATGGGTTATTGATTGGTGTTGGGAGAAGTCAGCTAATTCGTTTGTTGTTGTTTTTTAAGAAGGACTGTGTCGAACACCTTTATAAGTTGTAAATAATTTATTGTCTTTCATGTATAGTAGAAAATTGTTTATATTAAGCTAGGTATTAGAACGTCCATTATGCTTCTCTCTGTTGCCCAGAGAGAATTTTCACCCTGTCCTTTCATGTGAGAAATTCAAGCCAGCCATATAATACCAGCAGGAATTTGCGGGGTGGGGGGGATGCAGGGGGATGCAGGATACCCAGCAGCAAGGGAAAATGCAAATGTACTCCTCAGCATAAGAACATAAGAGAAGCCAAGGTTGGATCAGGCCAATGGACCATCCAGTCCAGCACTCTGTCACATAGTGGCCAAAAATACCAGGTGCCATCAGGAGGTCCAGCAGTGGGGCCAGGACACCAGAAGCCCTCCCACTGTTGCCCCCTTCCCCAAGCACCAAGAATACAGAGCATCCCTTGCCCCAGACAGAGAGTTCCTATCCATACCTCATGGCTAATAGTCACTGATGGAACTCTGCTCCATATTGCTTATCTAATTCCCTCTTGAAGCCATCCATGCTTGTAGCCGCCACCACCTCCTGTGGCAGTGAATTCCATGTGTCAATCACTCTTTGGGTGAAGAAGAGTGATTAACTGTCTATTATTCCTTTAAAACACCTAGAAGAAGAACACCTGTGCTCTGCACTCGTAGCTAGGGATGGCAGCCTGCAGGTGGGGCCTGGGGATTCCCCTGGAATTACAGCTCATCTCCTGACTACAGAGAGCAGTTCCCTTGGGGAAAATGGACGCTTTGGAGGGTGGACTCTCTGACGCTGTACCCCACTGAGGTCCCCCTGTCCTCCCCTGGTTCCACCCCCAAATCTCCAGGGGTTTCTGAACTTGGAAACTGGCAACCTAACACCCGCCCCCCGGGTCCCCCATCAGTGGCCGGGGGCACCTGGCAACACTAGTCATAGTGCATAGAGTTCAGTCTAGTTGTGACAGAGCGGTGACTGTGAAAGTACAGAAGAGTTCTTGCTGTTGAGGAACCATCTGAGGTTTTTCCCTGACCTCTTCTTCATTAATTTTTGTACAAAGCAGACTTGGCGAAATAGCGGTGATTTGCCCTTGTATAGCGTAGAACAGTTTATGTAGCCCTCCCCCCCCCCGGGTTGGTGGGCAAATGGATTATGCTAGGGAGCATTATGGTTAGCATTTTATTTCTCTTGGGACTTTTAGTTTCTCTAGTATGTTTGCTGCCCTAGCCTGGATGCCCCAAGGCTAGCCTGAACTTGTTAGCTTTTGAAAGCTTAGCAGAGTCTGTCTCTCCTGGTGCATAAGAACATAAAAGAAGCCAATGTTGAATCAGGCCAATGGCCCATCCAGTCCAACACTCTGTCACACAGCGGCCAAAATATACCAGGGGCGATCAGGAGGTCCAGCAGTGGGGCCAGGACACTAGAAGCCCTCCCACTGCTGCTCCCCCCTAAGCACCAAGAATACAGAGCATAACTTGCCCCAGACTGAGAGTTCCCATCTATACCTTGTGGCTAATAGCCACTGATGGACCTCTGCTCCATATGTTTATCCAATTCCCTCTTGAAGCCGTCCATGCTTGTAGCTGCCACCACCTCCTGTGGCAGTGAACTCTCGGACAGGAAACCACCAAGGAAGTCCAGGGTTACTACGCAGAGGAAGGCAATGGCAAACCCACCTCTGTTCATCCCTTACCTTGAAAATGTAATGGGGTTGCCACAAGTAGTCTTCAGTGTGCCAGCAAAGAAGAGAGAGAGAGAGTGTATATTTTCTCTCTCTGTCCTCTTTTGAACTGGCAGGGCGTACTCATGCCTGAAGGCCAAATCAGGACTTCTCCTAGTTTTCTGCCCGCCTCACTGCGATCACTTACTAAATGGAATCGGAAGCCATAGGGGGAGCTCAAGCAAATATCCGTTGTTGTCTCCGTTCCCCAAATAGAACCCGTTAGAGATCACTGAGGGGCAGGCCCGTAGCCCCCCACAGGTTTTGTGGGCCCCCTCCCCCGATCCTCTGCTCCCCCCTCCTTCCCCCAGCCCTCCGCCTCGCCCTCCACTCCACTCATCGAGGCCGGGGCTCTGCGCGCTCTCTCCCTCACCCCCTGGGCGCTTCAGAGGGGCTCGGAGGGGAACTCGCTTTGCGCCTCGCTGCCCTCGTGAGTCTGCCCGGCCTCGTCGCCTGAAAGGCGGGCGGGCGGGCACGGCGTCCTCTCCCCCCACACACACCACACACCCTCCACTTCCAGGCAGGGGCTTTGCTGCAGAGCGACTCCCGGTAGCCTTTTTCTTTCTCCAGGGAGGGGGGGGCAGTGTTCCCTCTAAGTTGAGTTAGTGTGAGCTAGCTCACAGTTTTTTAACCTCCAGCTCGCAGATTTTTGTCTTAGCTCAGAAAGGATGGCTCCAGAGCAAACTAATTTATGCGGCAGCCAAATTGCTCTCTCACATCTTTAATGGCAGTAGCTCACGAAGTAGAAGTTTTGCTCACAAAACTCCGCAGCTTAGAGGAAACATTGATGATGGGCCTCCTGAGAAAAACATGAGTCCCCTGAGCAAAAAGTTGTTAGCCACAGGCCTGCTGAGGGGCAAAGTTAAACATGACGTGAAAGACTGGTGATGATGACTATGTGTGGTGTTTTGAAAATAGCCAAATGGTGTGGGTATGATTCAGATTAGGACAGCAGTGCTGGGGGAGGGGCAGTGTTTCCTCTAAGCTGAGTTAGTGTGAGCTAGCTCACAGTTTTTTAGCCTCCAGCGCACACATTTTTGTTTTTAGTTCAGGAAGGATGGCTCTGGAGCAAACTAATTTATGCAGCAGCCAAATTGCTTGCTCGCAACTTTAATGCCAGTAGCTCACAAAGTAGAATTTTTGCTCACAAGATTCCACAGCTTAGGAGGTAGGATGGGGGGGGGCAGCATTAAACGTTTCTTCTCTTGCTATATTCCTGATCTCAGCTGTGCCTCCCAAGTAGGCGTTTATTCCAGTGGGGATAATTGAGGCCAGGGTTCCCCAACCTTTTCGAGCCTGCGGGCACATTTGGAATTCTGATATGGCATGGTGGGCCCGGCAACAAAATGGCCAATCAGATCTCCAGTAGTCAATCAGAAACCTTAGTGGGCAAAATCCCTAGCTGGCCCCACCCACTTCTTAAAAACACTTTGCAGGCCAGAAGAGGAGTTGGCGGGAGCCATGAAACTCAAGGGTGCCATGTTGGGGACCCCTGATGTAGGCATACTCTGTATGGGATAGCTACTTTAAAATTTGGGATCACCCTGTTTGCTCTACCCAAGATTTTGAGTTCCCCTCTGAGCACAGTCTGCAGACTATCCAGTCAGTCCAAGAAGACTGCAGGTTTTGAAAGTCTTGGCAAGTGGAGACGGTTTCAGTTTATTGCTGTCCCAGAAGAACCCAGCTTCAGACACGAACGAATAAAGAGGTTTCAGTCCCGAATTTTTCAGCTGTGAAATATAATATCAATTGGATGAGCTTCTCATCACAGCAGGCGTTCACTCAGGCCTTCAAACGTTTGTGTTTTTGAAAGGTGTTATCTAGACATCCCAAAGTCAAACCATATCTACAAAAACCATATCGTTCAAGCATCTACTTCTGGAAGAGCTGGATTCGAGTCCAGTAGCACCTTAGGGACGAGCAAGGTTTTCGGCTTTTGACAGTCAAGGGAGCTTCGTTTCTCGAAAATTGGGTTTTTTTACATTTTTGTGGGTCTCTCAGATGCTACTGGGTTCAAATCTAGCTGTTATGCTGCGGTTCCCCAATGTTTTTGAGCCTGCCAGCGCCTTTGGAATTTTGAGAGCGGGTGGCGAGCAACGCCCCCCAAAATGGCTGCCACAGGAAGGTGGAGCCAAACAAACATGGCTGCTGAAAGAGCCAAACAGAATAGCTCCCTCCTATCACCTCCAGGGACAGAAAACCTGAAAGGGGAATGGACCCACACTTGACTAAGGAAAGCTCAAGTGCTTACCAGCCCTCTTGAGGCTGGCTATTCCCTTTTATTTATATAAAATCCCATTTATTTATTTATTTATCAGATTTATACCCCGCCCTCCCCACCGAGGTAGGCTCAGGGGGCCTTACATAAAAGTGTTAAATCAGTTTTAAAACACCTAAAATCTAAAGTGCAGCGCATCCATATATCCATATATCTGACCCTGTTGGATGCTGTCTTTATCATCGGGTTGATTTGGAATACTGTCATCATCTGCTTGGTTCTATCTGTAACTGATATTGTTTCATTTTGTATTGTATTTTTAACTCTGCATTGTTCTATGGTATTTTAATCTTGTTAGCCGCCTTGAGCCAGCGTGTCCAGCAAGGTGGGATGCAAATAGAAACAATAAATAAATAAATAAATAAATATTCCTTTGCGAAGGCAGTCACAATCCAATGTCTTCATAACAAGAGTCAGTTAGTGCAGATTTACATGATGCAAACAATCTTTGGGAGGCTCCAAGTTATCAGGATGCTAAGTGCGATCAAATGCCTGGTGGAAGAGCTCCGTCTTACAGGCCCTGCAGAATTGAAGTAGGTTCCTCAGGGGCCCTGGTATCCTCAGGGAGTTCATTTGAAGGAGCAAGGCGGGATACAAATAGAAACAGATAAATATTCCTGTGCAGAGGCAGTCATAATCCAGTGTCTTCATAACAAGAGTCAGTTAGTACAGACTTAGATGATGCAAACAATCCCAGGGAGGCTCCAAGTTATCAGGATGTTAAGTGTGATCAAATGCCTGGTGGAAGAGCTCCGTCTTGCAGGCCCTGCGGAATTGAAGTAGGTTCCTCAGGGGCCCTGGTGTCCTCAGGGAGCTCATTTGAAGGAGGAGAAGAAGAAGAGGGCGGTCAGTAACAAGCCCTGCCTTACAGTGGCCCCGCCTACTTTCTGAGAAGCTCAGCGGGTGCCAAGGGAGGTACCGGTGGATGCTATCATGAGGAACTCTAATCTGAGACATAAACAGCCCTGCACATTATATGTAAATAGATTTATAGCACTCATAAATAGATTTATATTCTTATTCTAAAAATAGAATTATAGCACATGTTTTGGAAGAGCTACATTTTGGAGGGTCAGGAGCTGACCCTCTTTTCTATTATTTTTACAGTGTGTGATTAATACAGTATCAGAGATAGAAGAAATAGACACGGAAGTGGTTGTTAAGTAAGTATCTATCTAAAGTTTTGCATTGGTTTGGTGGGGAACTAAATAGATAATGCTTTTAGTTTGTTTTTTATATGTAAATATGTATTTTTTTATATGTAAATAATGCAGTACTTGGTAGTTGTGTGCTTTTCCCTGTTTTGTGCTTTTAGAGCGATTTCTGAAATAGAGGGAACGGGGGGGGGGGACGATGACCCATGAGGCTCATGGGGGAATCCTGGGCTGATTCGCCACCACTTTGGCCACCGGGCTCTCTGGCAGCCACCACTGGGTCCGATGCAGCCCCTGGGCTCTCTGGCCCAATGTGGACCCCAGGTTGCTCCACTGCTGCTGCGTTCCTTCCAGGTTCCACTGTGCTCAGGGAGGAAGAAAAGAGCTTTTACTTTGCAGAGAGTCTAAACCCCTTGTATATTTTTTTTGAAGACTTCAGATTTTTCAGTAAACTTGGGGGAGGGGTCACCCAAGTTTGCAGAAAAATTTGTTTAGTGCAAGTGTGGCCCCAATCCGCTGATTTTGGTATCCGTGGTACCGCTTTGGTGGGAAAGTAACAGCATTCCGTGTGCCCTGGCATTTAGTCATACCGGCCACATGACCACGGAAAAGTCTTTGGACAGCGCTGGCTCTTCAGCTTGGAAACGGAGATGAGCACCGCCCCCTAGAGTTGGATTTGACTGGCTTTCGAGCAAGGGAAGCCTTTACCTTTTTAAAATAGGGGACACACTCGGGAAGAGTATATAAATAGCATTGTTTTCTAATGATACCTGGCGACTGACATTTTGGGGTGCGTGTATAATAGGCAAAAGGAGAATGGTGAAGGTGGAGACTACAATTTTATAGTTATGGGTTTTTTTGTAAAATGAGTTTACACTCCAATCCTTGTTCCTTTTTTTTTTTTTTTTTACAACCTTGTACATTTTTGCAACTAAGTAAGTTCCATTGGAATGTATGGGAACAAACTGGGAATGTTCCCATGTTTCCGAGTCTAGGGCTGTGACATGACTTCGGAAATGAGGCCTGCATAACTAACAGTGACGAAGCAAAGAGGGTTGAATGGACCATTCATATTCTGTACAAGTAGTTAACTCAGATGGTCAAAATGAAGACGTTCTCTGTCCCCCGCTGGGAGAGCTGGAAACAGAAGCCCTGGCTGTTTCTAATTTGTAGCAAATGGACAATTTAATTCAGTTGTAGAAAGTGTATTGCATTTAATCTGAAATACCCAGCGTGGCCATCTTGCTATAATTCTTCTGATGGACTAATTATATATTAGTCTGCTTATTTTTCCAGATACTATTTTTAGTCTGGTGATGGATTTAACTGTTTTTTGTTGTTGTTCTTCATTTATAATTGCAGAAGTGTCTCTGGGCAGTACAGGGGGGGGAAACTCGGTATCGTTTTAGCCTCCGTCTTTGCACTATCAGGGGGAAAAAATACTCCAATGAATCTTACTTATTTTTGTCATCCTTCAGAGCTATAATTGTTTTTCCTCCCTTTTTTTCGTTTTGCCAAGGAACTGTCTATTTAGTATTAATAGAAGCACAAGGGTAAAAGAAGAGATGCACCATAAGCATAAGCAAAGCTCTGGTGTATATATATATATATATATATGTATGTATGTATGTATGTATGTATGTATAAGAAAATACATATCATAACCAGTGTTCCCTCTAAGCTGAGTGAGTGTGAGCTAGCTCACAGTTTTTTAGCCTCCGGCTCACACATTTTTGTCTTGGCTCAGGAAGGGATGGCTCCAGAGCAAACTAATTTACGCAGCAGCCAAATCGCTGGCTCACAACTTTAATGCTTTAGGAGCTCACACAAAGTAGAATTTTTGCTCACAAGACTCCATAGTTTGGGAGCATCGGCACATCAAAATGTCATTTAAATTAAAAACAATTTCATCATAAAACTCTCTTAACTAAAAATGAGATGATTCCATAATTTACGCAAATCTCCTACCCCTTTTATAACTTCAGTGTCACCCTTGAGAGCTGTAATTGGTTTTTATAGCAACAATAGCCCTCCATTGGCAGATTCCATTTTCGAGGTGTTTTGAACGCTGAACAAACACGATCCAGCGCCCTTCATAGTTTTGAGCCCAGAGAGATTTGAAAATCTGTGCAAAGCCAGGTTCCAAAAACAGAAAATGTCAGTTCTGTTGAAAAAATTATGAACCAGGCAAATAAATTTTATTTTTAAACTGGTTCTCAATCGCTCATATAATACAATAAATCTGTGGTGTGATTGAAGTTCTCATTCATTAGCACATTAACATAGTAGGGTCGTTCTGAAATTAACCCATTTTAAAGATAGGGAAAGCAGAGGCTTTAAGAAGTACCTTGCAGAGGGAGACTACAGCTGACAGCAAAGCTGAAGTTGGAACATAACGGTAATAATTACCTCATGGAATTCTCCGTAGACTGGCCGATCAAATGAGGATGATGAATTTTCCACAGTGGTTTGATCTCCTGAAGAATATTTTTTCTAACTTTATCCTCTTCCTCAAGAGAATCAAGGTAAGAAACGTTCTGTGAATCATTAACAGAAGCATTGTGTCCAGATCACGGGAGGTGGTAATTCCGCTCTGTTCTGCTATGGTCAGGCCTCACCTGGAGTCCTGTGTCCAGTTTTGGGCACCACATTTTAGGAAGGATGTCGACAAGCTCGAGCGTGTCCAGAAGAGGGCGACCAGGATGGTGAGAGGGTTGGAATTCAAGTCTTATGAGGAAAGGCTGAAAGAGTTGGGTATGTTTAGCCTGGGAAAGAGAAGACTTAGAGGGGACGTGATTG
The DNA here is from genome assembly GCA_029375565.1 of Gekko gecko. Taxonomy (NCBI): domain Eukaryota; kingdom Metazoa; phylum Chordata; class Lepidosauria; order Squamata; family Gekkonidae; genus Gekko; species Gekko gecko. The sequence goes on along the minus strand of JAPDNY010000001.1, from coordinate 319,046,349 downwards.
CAGTCTCCAAGTATCTGAAGGGCTGTCATGTAAAAGATGGAGCAGATCTATTCTTTCTTGCTCCAGATTGCAAGACTAGATCTAATGGGTGGAAATTACAAGGGAGTCGATACCAGCTAAATACTAGGAGAAACTTCCTAACTGTCAGAGTGGTTGAGTAGTGGAACAGTCTGCCTCGGGAGGTTGGTGGATGCTCCTTCCCTGGACGTTTTCAAGCGGAGTCTGGACAGCCATCTTTCGGGTATGTTGTAGGGCTATCTTTCGGCTATGCTCCTGCAGAGTGCAGGGGGTTGGACTAGATGACCTGCAAGATCCCTTCGAACTCTAACATTCTGTCTCTGCTGGAGCAGTCAAGACCTGCACTAGTTTCTGCCAACATGCCTTTACGATAGAACTGTAAAGGAGCCGCAGTCCTGACATTTGGCCATTAAATTTCAACTGCCTCACGAGAGACCGGCAGAGCAATACTACAGTCTAGCTGTCACTACACGGTTGTTCCCAGCGTTAATTTTTCCTTAACTTTTGGACGTTACTTGAAAAACCAGTACATGGCAGTAATTTATTAAAATACATTGATTATTTTCTGTGATACCAATTACAATATATGTAAGTGTTTAAAAATTTCCTGGCTTAATTTTGCTGGAAAGTTAACAGGTTTGTGATTGCTTCACTTTTAGATTCAGCAAATGCTATTTTAGTTTCTATTGTTGTCTTAAGAGTAAAAAAAAGGGGGGTTCTAATAGGTTTACTTGGAGGTGCCATGGGTCAGTGGCAGAACCTCGGCTTGGCATGCAGAAGGTCCAGGTTCAATCTCCGGCATCTCCAGTTGAAAATACCGGATAGTAGGTGATCTGCGGCGAAAGTAGTAATAGCACAGAAACGGAAGTCTAAAAATTCTCCTACTATTAGCCAGTGGCTACACATGGGATTTCTTTTTGTAAGAGAAACTTTTGGTGTTTGCAAGCAGTGACTACAGTGAGAGAGAACTGCTTAATCCATTAGGCAAATGGTACCCGGTATTAGAAAATATGGATATAGATAAGTTTGAATATGGAAAATATTACGGAGGCCAAATTTAAAATCCTCCTATATGGGTAATAAGACCACAACTTCCTAAAAGGCATGTTAGAAAACTTTTGGTTACTATTGAGAACTATTGTTGCAATTGCATGATTGTTAAAGCTTACCTTAACGGAAAAGTTGAAGTCAAGGTGTTGTTATTTTTCATAGATTGATTTAAGATAGATTAGTAGTTAGAGATAATATTATTATAAACATTAATAATATGTAACAGTTTATTTTTGCTGTAATTTGAGGCTCTATGTTATAAGCATAGTGATCCTATAATGAGGTTTTTGCTCTCTTGAAATGACTTGTACGCACTATGCATTATGTTTGTTTGGTGCATTATAAAAAATAATAAAAATTGTTTATTAAAAAAAAGGTAGTAGGTGATGGGAAAAGATTGCTACCCTAAGACTCTGGAGAGCAGCTGCCAGTCTGAGTGGACAATACTGACTCTGATGGACCGAGCGTCTGATTCAGTATAAGGCAGCCTCATGCATTCATGTGTACTTAAGGTTGCCAAGTGTCTTACCTGGCAAAGCAGGGGAGAGTTGGTCTCTTTCTGGGACATTCGCGCACACCATAATGATGTCACCCGGAAGTGACATCATCGCACTGGGCTCGTCGCCAGGCGAAGCTTTAGCAATCAGCCTGAAAACTCTATGGTACCATAGGGTTTTCAGGCTGATTGCTAGAGTGTTGCCCGGCGACGTGCCCAGCGCAATGACGTCACTTCCGAGTGATGTCATCACCCCGGGCACATCGGCCCAATCTGGCACTTTGGGGGTGGGGGTTCTCCCCGCCCGCCAGATCTGGACCAGCGGGTTGGGGGCCCTTCGGGCGGGAACCCCCCCCCCCCCGAGGGGGACTTGGCAGCCCTATGTGTACGTGTGTTGCTTTGTGGCTGTTTGAGGACTGGGGACGAATAAGAAGGTTTATAGTATAATCCTGGGCAGAGTTCCAACCTTTGGAGTCCATTAAAAAGGTGTAACACTGCTCAGGTTTGCACTGTCAGTTAATTTGGAGCTTTTTTTAAAAAAATGAACAACCTGAAACTAGAGGCAAATATTTGACAGGTTAATTCAAATCACGATTTCATGTTGGGCTTCCACCACCCTGCCAGCTTTCTTCTCTAACGTTCTCATGAAATTCTGTCCTTCCCTTTTTCTCAGGACCTAAGAGGGGTTTCTCTTTTGTTTCTATATGTCCCTCCTTGAGGACCCTGCTTCTCACTCTGTTGCATATTTCTGTCCTCTTCAACAACCTCACTTATTGAGCCCTTTCTAATATGTTTATTATTTAGAGCCAGTTTGGTGGAGTGGTTAAGAGCACAAACTCTAATCTGGGAGAACCAGGTTTGATTTCCCACTCCTCCACATGCAGCTTGCTGGTGTGACCTTGGGTCAGTTACAAATTCTTTCAGAGCTGTTCTCTCAGGAGCAGTTTTGAGAGAGCTCTCTCAGCCCCCACCTACCTCACAGGATGTCTGTTGTGGGGAGGGGAGGAGGGGAGGGGAGGGGAAAGAAGATAGCAAGCCGCTCTGAGACTCTTTCGGGTAGTGAAGGGCGGGGTGTAAATCCAATCTCCTCTTCTCTCTGTTCCATGTCACCAACTCAGTTCCGAATGTTGTTTAATCCTGGTTGCATATGGATGACGGGAACTAGCTGTTTTCTACCCCTTTCTCTCAATTGAAGGGTGCTGAACATAATATTTTGGCTCCTTTAAAGATTGCATGTAGTAAGACTTATCTTGCATGTAGAATGTGGTGAAAGTACAGGCTAGAGGCATTTAGATTGAAAGAAGTAACTTGGTTTTTGGCACAGATCACATACTCAAGCATGATAATCAGATTTTGGAAATAACCGTTGGGGGACTTGCGGGACATCTCATTTTCCCCTCCCCCACTATTTCCTCTTTCCTTTCTTGGAAGCCCCCATAGCCTCTCCCCTTCCCCTGCTTGCTTCCCACCTCCCAGCCAACCTACCTTTTCCTGCTTCCCTCATCTTCAGCTATATATATTATTCATTCACTTCATTTATACTCCACCTTTCTCCACAATAGAGACCCAAAGCAGCTTACATCATTCTCCTTGCCTCCATTATGTCCTCACAACAATCCTGTGAGGTAAGTTAGGCTGAGAATGTGTAACTGGTCCACGATCATCCAGTGAGCTTTCACGGGGGAGTGGCGATTCAAACCTCTGTCTCCCAGAACCTCCTTTGAAACGCTAGCCACTATATTACACTGCCTTTTGTGGGGTAGCTGTTGTTGAACAGTAATAAGCAGTCAGCCCTGGGTGAGTCATGCGGTATCAAGTTGCCATTATGCCAGGCCCGGCCATAATGAGAATTTCCTTAAAGGCCAAAACAGACCTGGAAAGGGCCCTACCCCTTCTTCCACCTTTTCTTCATAGAAACCAAGGCTTGAAGGCTGGCAATACTGTTGTTGTTGCCTAGCAACCTCCACAATGGCCACTGAGGAGGGCATTCGTTTCTTAAAGTGATAGGCACTGCTTCTATCATTTTGGAGGGTTTTAACCCCCTCTCCAGTTGTTGTTGTTTTAAAGGTTTCATATGTTTCTTCAAAGATTAGGCTTTTCTTAGGTTTGAGATTAACTTGAGATTGACAGTAAGATAAACTCATTGTCTAATTATTAATATCATTGAGCCTATATGTACAAATATTGCTTGACCACTGAAGAAGGCCACTTTTGGCCAAAACGTGTCTGGTCACAACAGGTCCCATTTGTGTATGTTGTACACTTTTATTCTGTAATGAGGCTACAATTGGGCCCAGAATTGTTTTCAATTAACTGATAATAAATACATGTATTTTTGATGGTATTTTAAGCCATAATGATAGTTTTTAGTCATTGGCCCTTTACCTCGTATGCCATATTTAAAGCAGAAGTGTTCTTACTAAAATATGTTCTCACCCCCACCCCACAGGGAATCCAGGGTAACGTGCGTTTTTTAAAAACGAGCTGTCTTTTATCCTAGGCTACACTAAATGTTATCCGCAGTGTCGTTCTCTTGGTTCTAGACAAGAACCAAAGGAGCAAGGAACTGGGAGAAGCTCCTGTGCAGAAGAACTCGTCGAGGGACAGTGCCGTGGACACAGAAGTGGCTTATCTGACCCACGAGGGCATGTTCATCAGCGACGCCTTCAGTGGGAGAGACTTTCCACCCACGACAGCTGATTCGGTCTCTCCGCGAAACGTCTGCCCAGACAGCGAACCCAGCAGCAGCGACTCCGTCTCTGAGCCCGAGTGTGCCACGGATTCCTCGTCAAGCAAGGAGCAGACTTCGTCGGGCATCGCACCTGCTGGAATCGAGACCATGTATGTAGTACAGACCCTTAATTCAGATCTTGGTCCAAACATCTGGAGAGTATCCCAGTTGTATAAACTGGAGCTGAAACTAATCTAGGAATAGAGATCCAACAAGATTATCAGGATCTTAAGTTTTGGAGCCACGGTAGCTCAGAGGTTAAGGCTCTGAGTTGCAGACCGGAAGGTCTGTAGTTCGGCAGTTCAAGACCCGAGTGCCGTGTGACGAGTGCTCCCATCTCCGGCCCCAGCTCCTGCCAACCTAGCGGTTCGAAAGCAAGAAATTGCAAGTCGATAAATAGGTACCGCTTCAGGGGGAAGGTAACAGCATTCCGTGCACCTCGGTGTCTAGTCATGCCGGCCACATGGCCATCGGAACGTCTTCGGACAGCGCTGGCTCTTTGGCTTGGAAACAGAGATGAGCACCGCCCCCTAGAGTCAGGTTCGACTAGCTCTCAAGCAAGGGAAATGTTTACCTTTACTAAGTTTTGGAGAGTCAACGCTCCCTTTACCTGATACTTTAACTCTCAAAAGCCCATACCCCCAGAATTCTTGTTGGTCTCAAAGTGCCGCTCGACTTGAATCTAGCTGCAGACCAAACACGGCCATACTCTGAAACTAATCTAGCAGCGCCAGTGCAGATTCACTCTGACGATACGAATGGTAACATTTGCCAGAATTCTTGAAATTTGAACCTTAAAGTGGTTTTCAGAACTTGGGATATCAGGTTTTGTTGTTGTGATTGTTTGGGATGCTCTTTGAGAAGAGAAACGAGTTTCATTTCCTCGAGCAAGCAAAAAAATATATTTCATTTATTCTTATTTATTTATTTTATTGCATTTGTAACCCGCCCTCCCTGCATAGCAGGCTCAGGGCAGATTCCATCAATTACCATATGCAAGACTTAAAAATATTTAAAATACATCAGACGAAAATATAACAGTATTCCTATGTGCTAATCAGTGCCTCAACAGATGATGTTTTTCAGATTGGGCTCCCTAGATGGTCAACATAGGTCTGACCTGCTGAAGGGGAGGCCCAATGTGGGGGGACGCCCACCACCTCAACTAAAAGCCTGGCGGAAGAGCTCTGTCTTACAGGCCCCGCGGAACTGTATAAGGCAGGGTCCTGATCTCATATAGGAGCTCATTCTGAAAAAGCCCTGGCCCTAGTCAAGGTAAGGCGGACATCCCTGGGGTCGGGGACAACCAGGAGATGCTGATTGGCAGATCGTAAAGCCCTCCAGGGCTCACAGGGGGAGAGGCAGTCTCGCAGAGGGTTTCCCGGTATGCAAGTTATTAATTTGCTTTTTCCTTTGAATATAGCGATGTTAAATCTGATAGATGACATAACTGGGTAAGCTGTCAGTTCCGTCCAAATTTTCATTTCATCTCCATTAAGAAATTGTCTGAAATGATTAGCTCGCCCACCCAATATATAAGCCTAATAGAAACTGCTGGCATCTTTTTTGTTTATTTATTTATTATTAAATTTATACCCCGCCTTCCCAACCAAGGCCCAACTCAGTGTGGCTTACAGAAGACTAAAACAACAATAAGTGGTATCAATAATCCTAAAACCATATAAAACCATTTCAGCGTTAAAAGGTGCTAACAGACAGTGATCCCAATGCTATTAAAAAAATAACAATTCAACATTAAATTTGAGATGGCGGTCGAACTCCAATGTGCCATCCTAGTGGTCGACCCACAATCTAACATTGTGCGGCTGGCTCAGGCTGTTTTGATGACTCCAGGGAACAGGGTTCTCCCCCGAGGCGGCTCCTAATTAAAAGCCTGGCGGAAGAGCTCCGTCTTGCAGGCCCTGCGGAACTGCATAAGGTCCCGCAGGGCCCTGATCTCTTCCAGGAGCTGGTTCCGCCAGAGAGGAGCCGCCACCGAGAAAGCCCCGGCCCTGGTTTTAGTTATCCCACATTTTTCATAGGTTCTTTGTTTCCTTGTGGATGTTGGTTGTATAGTCCTGCTGCCTCTGGGTGGGACAAGAACGAACTCTGCAGTCGAGCCGTGTGTTTTTGTTTAATCGTCAGTTCATTGGGAGGGGCGTAGGGCAGGAGTGGGGTTGTATGTTTTGCACGTTAAATTTTCTCTTTCAGGTCTTGGCCCTTTTTGAGAGCCCTTGCTTTGATCTGTGTATTTTCTCTCCCTGGTCCCCTTCATCCCTTTGAGATAGAAAAGGACTTATAGTCATTGATCGTATTCTCACTTTACTTATGGGGAAGATGTGTCAAACGGTGGTGCGGGTCACGGTGCCCCTTGGCAGAAAAAGGATTAAGAAAAAAGAAGCCATGCTGGATCGGGCCAGTGGCCCATCCAGTCCAACACTCTTGTGTCACACAGTGGTTAAAATCCAGGTGCCATCAGGAGGTCCAGCAGTGGGGCCAGAAGTCCAGAAGCCCTCCAACTGTGGCCCCAAAACACCAAGAACACAGAACATCACTGCCCCAGACATAAGAACATAAGAGAAGCCATTTTGGATCAGGTCAATGGTTCATCCAGTCCAACACTGTGTCACACAGTGGCCAAAACCCAGGTGCCATCAGGAGGTCCACCAACGGGGCCAGAACTCCAGAAGCCTTCCCACTGTGGCCCCCCAAGCACCAAGAACACAGAACATCACTGCCCTAGTCGTAAGAACATAAGAGAAGCCATGCTGGATCAGGCCAGTGGCCCATCCAGTCCAACACTCTGTGTCACACGGTAGCTAAAACCCAGGTGCCATCAGGAGGTCCACCAGCAGGGCCAGAACCCCAGACGTCCTCCCACTGTGGCCCCCAAACACCAAGACTACAGTGCCTCACTGCCCCAGACATGAGTGTTCCATTTATACCTTGTGGCTCATAGTCACTTTTGGACCTCTGCTCCATATGTTTTCCCAGTCCCCTCTTGAAGCTCTCTATGCTTGTAGCCACCACCACTTCCTGTAGCAGTGAACTCCACGTGTTGATTACTCTTGGGCAGAAACGAAGATAATTCCAAAACAGCTTGAGCCCCAACAAGCCATAGACTTCCCCCATTACACTACGCAGTGGCTTCTTAGGTCAGCCTCCAGGAGAACACGTGCTGCCTCTTGGCTAGTCAGACCACTGCAACGAGATGCTAAAGAAATCTAATAATTAAATAAACATATGTGTTTGATTTCTATATACCTAAATAGTGAATGGTATAAAATTATAAATTACAAAAAGCCTAAATAGTGAATGGTATAAAATTATAAATTAAAAAGCATATAAATTCCACTTATGCACTCAAATTCAGAGCCAGTAAGTACAATTTAGTAAGCTTCTAAAGTCATCCAGAGACAAATCATCCAGAAGAATTCAATGAAAAACCATCACAATGAGGATCTTTTCTTCAATGAATTCTTCTTGATGATGGTTTAGCGTCTTATCACAGTGGTTTTCCGTGTCGCTGGCTCGTATTTACGTTGCAATCTTTCCAGTGCTAGTTCTCGGCTAGTCAAGGGCACAGGCCTCCCGTAGTGGCTCCTCCCCATCGTCTTGACTCCGCCCATTGCAGGGCCCGAAGTTAAAGCCCTTTGAGCCCGCTGATGCCTTTGGGATTCTGACTCGGGGTGGCTGCCAAAGGAGGTGGAACTACGCCAACGTAGGAAGCCCAAGTGCTGTGGGGGAGAGGTGATTTTTGAAAACATGTGGGAAAGAGGAGTGAGGGAGAATGAAAACAACCCTGGCCCCACCGGCTTTCTAAAACCAGTTGGTGGGCACCAGGACAGGGATTGGTGGGCAACACAGCACCCACGGGCGCCATGTTGGGGACCCCTGAGTTAGTGGGTTTGCCTCGATGCCTGCATCGAGATACTGCTAGATTCAAGGCTTCCCAGACAAAGACGCCTTCAGTCGTGCTCTGCACACAACGTGAGGAAAGAGGGCAAAGAGGAACAAACTTAACATTTATGCCTGTCAATGACCGGCCTTTTTATTTGTTGTGCCTGAATATGGCCTATATGGAGAATAATAATAATAATAATAATAATAATAATAATAATAATAATAATAATAATAATAATAATAATAATAATAATAATAATAATAATAATAATAATAATAATATATACTTTATTGTCATTGTACATAGTACAACGAAATTAAACTGCAATCCTCTCGGTGATCTGCAACAATAATCATACGCACTCACACTTAAAATTCACATAACAACTGAACCACTGATGTCACCCAAATCCAATTTCATACAGCATTTAAGGCCATGATGGCTCTCGAGTAGAAACTGTTTTTTAATCTGTTTGTCCTTGCTTTAATTGTCCTATATCTTCTGCCCGAAGGCAGCAGTTCAAACAAGGAATGTTCAGGGTGTGATAAATCCTGCGAAATGTTCTTTGCTTTTTTCAAACATCGAGAACTATACAATCCCTCCAGGAATGGGAGAGGGCAACCAATGATCTTCTGGGCTGTGGTTATAACTCTCTGGAGTGCTCTCCTGTCCGCAACCGTACAACTAGCGAACCAGGCACAGACACAGTATGTTAAAATGCTCTCTATTGAACAACGATAGGTTGTTCAGGCAGATAGGAGGTACAGGCAGAAGTTGTGAGTGTATCCTATCTTCTTCCTGGACGGTAGGTTGCCTCAGCCGATATATAGTAAGTGTGTTTTGTTTGTGTGTTTCAGGATCGGGGAGGACATGAAACTGTCTGAACTGGAACTAGTTAGACTGGCCAATAACATACAAGAGCTCCTCTACAGCGCTTCCGATATTTGCCACGACCGTTCGGTCAAGTTCCTCATGGCTAGAGCAAAAGTAAGTCCCGTGCTTAAGGGCCTCTGAAGAGCACCCGTGAGCTGCCCCCCACCCCCATTAAAGATTTCTGTCAGGAGACCTGCAGACGTCATCTAGAGCGGAGGGGGCCCTCCAACCTTTTTGAGCCTGTGGGCATCTTCGGAATTTGGACATAGCATGGGTGGGCGCAGGCACAAAGTAGTTTCCACAAGATGGCTGCCACAGGAGGCAGAGCCAGCTACCCAATGGCTGCTGCAAGTTTAGATTCAGTCGCACAGTGAAGACCCCTGTGCTACGGTGGCAGCGGCTGACAGAGCAGCGTTTTTAAAGAACTGCGCCGCCAATCAGAAGCCTTGCTGGGCAAAAGTCACATCTTTAGCCCCACCCATTTCCCTAAAACACTTGGCAGGCTCCAGGAAAGATGTCATTGGGCACCGTGGCGCCCAGAGGGACTGTAGAATCATAGAGTTGGAAGGGACCTCCTGCACAGTGCCAGAAATTCACAAATACCTCCCACACACACACACATGCCCCAAGTGACTTCCATGCCCAGAAGATGGCAAAAAACCTCCAGGATCCCTGGCCAAACTGGCCTGGAGAAAAACTGCTTCCTGGCCCCAAAGTGGCGATTGGCATTTCCTTGGGCATGTAAGAAGGGGCCACAAGAACTGAGCACTGAGGCCACCCCTCCCTGCCCTCCCTCTCATGATCTGCCTAAGTTCACCGAATCCAGCATTGCTGTTAGATGACCATGTAACCTCCGTCTGAAAACCTCCACAGAAGGAGAGCCCACCACCTCCCAAGGAAGCCTGTTCCACTGAGGAACCGCTCTAATTGTCAGGAAGTTCTTCCTAATGTTTAGCCAAAAACTCTTTTGATTTAATTTCATCTCGTTGGTTCTGGTCCAACCTTCTGGGGCCACAGAAAACAACTCTGTATCATCCTCTATATAGGACAGCCCTTCAAGTACTTGAAGATGTACTATGGTGGGGACCCCCAGTCTAAAGCCACCCCAGGCACTGTGTGAAAATAAATTGCATGTTGCGCATCTTCATACACACACCCCCCGGGATCGGGGCTCCCGGGGTGTTAACCCTGTAGCCCCCTCCATATCAGGAGACTAAGTGATGAGACAGAAACTCCCCTTTTCCATTTCTAAAAGTAACTGAGGGTGCGATCACACATGCCAGGTAACGCAGTGGGGAAGCGAGGCTATTTGCTCTGCCGCAATTTGACCCGCCACTGCATGGTCAGACGGACCAGCGGATGAATGGGGGGGTGGGGTTTCTGTCGCTGCGTGTTTCCGGTGCGCTTCGACGAGGGATCACTGACACAGTGGGAGCGTGCCGGAGTGGTCACACGGGGAGTCACACCACGGCCCATCGCAAACCCGTTTGATACAGCACTTCCCTGGTATTTTTAAACTCCGCTTCTTCGGCGGTGCGAGATGGGTTGCCAACAGGTGCGGGACGCTTGCCGGATGTTCCCGTGTGATCGTGCCCTTAAAATCCACCCGGCCTTCATGCCTATCGCGCAGCTACTTCTGCATGTGATCGGGACCTTAGACTACTATTTCTGTCATCTTTGCTTTTCTCTTCAGGATGGCTTTTTGGAGAAACTGAACTCCGCAGAGTTCGTTGCTCTTTCCCGACAGATGGAAACCTTCATCCTGGACACAGAGCAGATCTGTGGTAGGAAGAGCATGTCACTGCGCGGTGCGCTCCAGAGTCAAGCTAACAAATTTGTAAATAGATTCCACGAAGAGAGGAAAACAAAACTCAGGTATCTTTCTGCATTGTGTTATTATAATGCAGTGCAGGTTTTATAACTTTCTCTTCTAATTAAACTAAACTGATTATAAATTGTTTGGGTACTAAGAGTCCTCATTTGACTGATATTTGGGGCCTAGAGAGGATGTTTTTTGTTTAGTTGAGATTACATTCCTGTGTTTTGCGTTTTACATGATACCTTGTAGTCTAAAAGCATCGGCCACGTGCATCGTGTATTCCAGTGTCAGTCTCACATCCTGTAAATCTGATGAAGGGAGCTCTGGCTCTCAAAAGTTCATATCCCAAAAATCTTGTTGGGCTCTAAGGTACCAGTAAAGGTGTTGGCGGGGGCTGTGGTGCCCACGGGCACCGTGTTGGAGACACCTGGATCAATGGCACCTTCCACATGCCCTTTTAGAGGAATTCAACAAAACATTTAAAGGATCTGTAGAGGCCCTGACCTAGATAGCCCAGTCTCATCAGATCTTGGAAGCTAAGCAGGGTTGACCCTGGAGGGTACTTGGATGGGAGACCTCCTTGGAATACCAGTGGTCAGGGAGGCAGGGGCAGGCATTACTCAGCCACCTCTCTGAAAATCCTTCAAGCCCCCAGGAGGGGTCAGTCACCAGAGGTCACCATGACTTCCGATTGTACACACACACACACACTGTACATATGAAAAATAAGAATATATATATACAGACATATATACACACATAAGAATATATATATATATACACACACACACATATATGTGCACGCTTCCATTGAAATATATATAAGAAAGCAAATACACGTCACTGAATCAATGCTGTACCTCTGGCAGGTTCGCATAATCTGGCAACTCTACCTGAAATTCCAGATTCAAAGTCATACAAACATAAGAAGAACCCTGCTGAATCAGACCAATTGTCCATGTAGTCCAGCATCCTCTCTCACACAGTGGCCAACCAGTTCTTCTGGAGGGCCAACAACAGGTTATAGAGGCCAAGGCCTTTATAAGAACATCAGAAGAACCCTGCTGAATCAGACCAATTGTCCATGTAGTCCAGCATCCTGTCTCACACAGTGGCCAACCTGTTCCCCTGCACAGCCAACAGCAGGGCATAGAGGCCGAGGCCTTCATAAGAACATAAGAAGAGCCCTGCTGGATCAGACCTGTGGTCCATCTAGTCTAATGTCTTGTCTCACACAGTGGCCAACCAGTCCCTCTGGATGGCCAACAGAAGGGTATAGAGGCCGAGGCCTTCCCCTGATGTTGCTTCCTTGCACTGGGATTCTGAAGATTAGTGCCTATGAATGTGGAGGTTCCCCTCAGCCACCATGGCTAGTAGCCACTGATAGACCTACCCTCCATGAATCTGTCTAATCCCCTTTCTAAAGCTGTTTATTCCTGTGGCCATCTCTCATAGGGATGGGCACGAACCGGGAAGATGAAGTTTCGTCATGGTTCATGGTTCGTGAGGTCACATGAACCTGCTTGCAAAAGCCAGTTAAAGAGAATGTTCCCTTTAAATGGCTTTTGCAAGCCATTTCAGTGATCCTTCTTGCTTCTCCCCCCCGCACCCCCGCTTCCCACCATGAACCCCATGAACCTCCGAAACCACTTTGCAGAGTCATTTGTAGGGATGGGCACGAACCTCTAGTTCATGAACCAGTGATGTTTGTCAGGAGATGAGGTTCATGACAAGGTTCGTGCCAATCTCTAATCACTACATCCTCTGGAAGCGAATTCCACATTTTCATCACTCTCTGTTTAAAGCAGTATTTCCTTTTGTCCCAAATAATTTTGCTTAATTTCAGGTTTAGCTTTGGAATAACCCAAGGCAATTAGGCTACTGATCAGTTGCTTTAGATTCCCGCTTACTTTAGAAAAGTCTTTTGCCGTGGAGCTGTCTTGAGAATTTGCCTGCCACCAACTTGCGGCTCTTGAATCTTTTATGACTTTGCACCTCTTGTGATAAATTCTGAATCGGTAACCACCGAGGGCACCGCATTTTGTGTCCGTAACCTCCTTCCCTTTTGTGTTTTATAACTAGCCTCCTGCTAGACAACGAGCGCTGGAAACAAGCCGAGGTTCCGGCAGAATTTCAGGATCTCGTTGATTCTATATCAGACGGCAAAATTGCTTTACCGGAGAAAAAAACAGGAGGTGGGTCTCTTTGGTCTTTCTCTCTCCCTCGTATTCTAATGGTACAGCGAAGATCCGTTGTGGCAAAACGTGGGCAGACAGATTGTGTTGCCGTAGCCGGCTCTTCTGTTTCTGAATTCACGCAGGGTGAGGCCGTTTGCGTCTGTAGCGGGACAGCCAAGAAGCGAATATGCTTTTTCAGCCCTCGGCCCCCACCTTGTGGAACTCTCTGCCCGAAGACGTCCATGCCCGGTGGGAATTATTACCTTTCTGCAGGGCATGCAAGGCAGAGATGTTCCACCAAGCATTTGGTTGAGGACAGCGACTGGGATAGTATGACATCGGGCACTCTCACATACTTCCCCACCCCTCGCAAACCCTCCCCCCAAGGAGGCCAGGGGAGCTGATTTTTCCCCACCACCTTGCATGTGTATTTTGTTCCTATTTAGTGATCTGTTTTAATGTTGGTTTTAAACTAAAGGATTGTGTATATCATTCTGTTGTAAGCCGCCCTGAGCCATATCTGCAGGGAAGGGTGGCCTAGCAAATCAAATTTAATAAATAAATAAAATAAAATAAAAGTAGGTGTTGTGGACCTAAAATGTTGTTTTAACACACAAACGAAGCTGCCTTATACTGAATGATACCTTCAGTCCATCAAGGTCGGTCTTGTCTACTCAGACTGGGTCTCAGGGTCTTAACTTTTAGGAGCTCTTAGGTTACAGATAACCCATTCTTGGACCGATTTCCCACAGGCAGCTGTGCCACCGTTGCTCTTCAGTTTCCCCTGATCGTATTGGTCAGTTTCACAGTATTCACTGCGCGGCCGCATTTTGACCTGCATCTCCCCCCGACTTCCTCCGCATTTTCTCGATTCTCAAAAAACAGGACTGAGAACATGCGGGGAAAATTGGAGGGACCTGAGGATCAAAATAGTGTGAAATTGAGTGATACGGCCGGGGGAAACTGAAGAGCAATGGTGGCACAGCTGCTTGTGGGAAATCGGTCTTGGTGTGGTTGATCTGCCTCAGTACAATTAGTGACTGGTTCTACCTTCTGTATGTAGCCTTCAGGAGAGGTGAAGAAGGCGGCCATCACTGAAAGTGACGTGTCTGACCTGTGATCTACAGCATCTGACCCAGAAGTGTTAACTCTCTGTGGGGAGTAAATAGACTACGTGAGCAATCTATGCCATTATTCTGTTCTAAGTCTGTGGAATTCAGTGTGTATAGACCAGAGAAACTCTGCATAGGTTTGCACTGTGAAGGGTGTTAATTTCTCAGAAGTCGATGGAAGCTTGAATATCAGTGCTGCGAAACAGGGAAACGAAGAATTGGAAACGGACCCTCATCCTCATTTTTTCATCCTTTTAGAGATTTATAATGTTCTTAAGCTCGCTTTTAGTTCTAGATTTTTTTCCTTTTCTTTTCCTATCATCATTTAGCTCCTGAAGAAAGAAAGCCGACGGACTTCCTTGTTGTTGACGGTCAGAAATACGCTGTAGTTGGGTAAGATGTGCTAGTTGCTTCCCCCTCCTCCACTTCACCGGGCTTGAGTTTGGAATTATCGGTTTGCTTCCTGGAAGGTAACATCATCCAGGCCTCTTGCACGTGACTGTTACTCTTCCAAGGACCTTCTGCACAAAATGTCATATAAAGGCAGCAGGGCCGGGGGGAGAGAGCGGCGGCGGTGCAACGGATTTGGGTGGAATTGTCCCTTCTCGTTTCACTGGGCAAAGCGAACTCCCGACTAGTGCGAGGTGTGTGTGTATGGGCGGGGGCGGTGGTGCTTTCTCAGCAAAGTTAGTAAAGAGCATGCGGAAGTAACATACGTTTTGAGGTGTCATTACTGGGCTGCCGTGCGGTCTGACCTGGGGTGTCTGCTGCTTTCCCTCACAGGACCGTGTTGCTGCTGATAAGAATCATCCTGGAGTATTGCCAGTGTGTGGATAACATTCCTTCCATCGCTACTGACATGCTGACTCGTCTCTCCGATTTACTGAAGGTACGGGGGGGCCCCCCACCCCACCCCTGCCCCCCCGACCTGTCCTAAAATGCGGGGAATGGCAGGGAGCCTTTAACGCAGCATTGCGGGTTGTTTTGGTGTAGTGGTTAGGTGCGTGGACTCTAATCTGGGAGAACCAGGTTCGATTCCCCACTCCTCCACTTGCAGCTGCTGGATGACCTTGGGCAAGCTGTAGTTCTGTCAGAGCTGTTCTCTCAAGGGCAGTTCTGGAAAGAGCTCTGTCAGCCCCGCCTACCTCACAGGGTGTCTGTTGTGGGGAGGGGAAGGGAAAGGAGTTTGTAAGCCGCTGTGAGACCCCAAGTGAAGGGCGGGTTATAAATCCAGTCTCTTGGAGAGCCAGTTTGGTGTAGTAGTTAAGTGTGCAGACTCTAATCTGGGAGAACCGGGTTTGATTCCCGACTCCTCCACTTGCAGCTGCTGGATGACCTTGGGCAGGCCATAGTTCTGTCAGAGCTGTTCTCTCAAGGACAGAGCTCTCTCAGCCCCGCCTACCTCACAGGATGCCTGTTCGGGGGAGGGGAAGGGAAAGGAAAGGAGTTTGTAAGCCGCCGTGAGACCCCAAGTGAAGGGTGGGTTATAAATCCAGTCTCTTGTAGAGCCAGTTTGGTGTAGTAGTTAAGTGTGCAGACTCTAATCTGGGAGAACCGGGTTTGATTCCTGACTCCTCCACTTGCAGCTGCTGGATGACCTTGGGCAGGCCATAGTTCTGTCAGAGCTGTTTCCTCAAGGACAGAGCTCTCTCAGCCCCGCCTACCTCACAGGGTGCCTGTTCTGGGGAGGGGAAGGGAAAGGAGTTTGTAAGCCACTGTGAGTGAAGGGCGGGGTAGAAATCCAATCTCTTCTTCTTCTTCTTCTTCTCCTTTTTCACTTGATTCTTGTGAACCCTTAAATTCAGCCCCATAATGGTCCAGGCTAGCCCGATCTTGTCTGATCTCAGAAGCTAAGCAAGGTGGGGCCTGATTAGTAACTCAGATGGGGAGACCAACAAGGTTGTCCAGGGCTGCAACACCAAGACAGGCAGTGGCAAACCACCTCTGTTCATTTCTTGCCCTGATCCAGAAGGTTAGCCTTATTGAATCTCAGAAGCTAAATATGGATTCATAGAATCATAGAGTTGGAAGGGACCTCCAGGGTCATCTGGTCCAACCCCCGCACAATGCAGGAAATTCACAAATACCTCTCCCCCCATACCCCCAGTTCCATGCCCTAAAGTAAAGGTAAAGGTTCCCTTGCTCGAAAGCCAGTCGAATCCAACTCTAGGGTCGCGGTGCTCATCTCCGTTTCAAAGCCGAAGAGCCAGCGCTGTCCGAAGACGTTTCCGTGGTCATGTGGCCGGCATGACTAAACACCAAGGTGCACGGAACACTGTTACCTTCCCAGCAAAGTGGTACCTATTTATCTACTTGCAATTTCTTGCTTTCAAACTGCTAGGTTGGCAGGAGCTGGAACTAGAGACAGGAGCTCACTCCATCTTGCAGCACCCAGGTCTTGAACTGCTGAACTACTGACCACAGCCTGCAGTTCAGCATCTTAACCACTTGAGCCACTGCAGCTCCATGCCCTAGAAGATGACAAAAACCTCCAGGATCCTCAGCCAAACTGGCTTGGAGAAAAATTGCTTCTGGATCCCAAAGTTGGCAATCAGCATTTCCCTGGGCGTGTCAGAAAGGGTCCCGGGTAGCCCAGTCTTGTTAGACCTTGGAAACTGAGCGGGATTGACCCTGGTTAGTATTAGGATGGGAGACCACCGAGGAAGACCAAGGTTGCTCCGCAGAGGCGGGCCATGGCAAACCCACCTCTGGACGTCTGTTGCCTCGAAAAACCCACGTGGGTTTGCTCTGATTTGACAGCAAAAAAAAATAAACAGAAAGGATCCTTCTGTACGTGGCGCAAATGGAGGGGTTGGTGGGTAACAAGATGTAAACCATCTACAACATTTGGTTACGGGTTTTCATTGAATTGCAGGACTGATTTCCTATTCCACCACCACCCCTAGTTTCCCCTCCACTCTTCCGTTCCATCTCTTCTTCCTCTTAACAATTTTTTTTGTTCCTTGCGTTGCCGTTCTCGTCTCCTTAAATCCTGTTGTATGGCTAAAGCAGGGGCGGGGGGCGGGTGCAGAGCATAGTTTTGCCCGCAGTTCCTCGATCAGCCAGATCAAAGGAAATCGGCTCACGGGGGGAACCCCAGGGGCTCACATGTGGTGGCCAGGAGGTGCGTGATTCTGTGTGGGGAGAGGCAGCTATCTGTTTGGGGGAACCTCTGTGTGGAAGCAAACCTAAGCCTGCAGGTGAGAAACAACCCAAATGATGTGGTGGTGGCAGTGGAAGGTGCTGTCCGGTCACAGCTGACGTATGGCGACCCTGTGGGGGTTTTAAGGCAAAAGACATTCAGAAGTGGTTTGCGATTGCCTGCCTCTTCATAGCAACCCTGGACGTCTTTGGTGGTCTCCCATCCAAGGACTGACCAGGGCAGGCCCATAGATATGGCGGGGCTTTTGGGGGGGGGCTGTGCCCCCTTTCTTAAAGGCACGGCCCCACAAGAATTTCTCCTGTAAATGCTTTTTTCAGTCATTTTCAAACATTTTTTTTAAAAGGCGTGTGCTCCTTTAAGCAGAGTGGGGTGCTGTAGCTGACTAATTCCTGCACTGAGCAAGGGGGTTGGAGTAGGTGACCTCTGGGATCCCTTCTAACTCTGTGTCAAGAAACGGGTCTCCTTTAAGAGAGTTTTTCTGCCCAGGTGTTAGCTTTCTTGACTAGAGAAGTCACCACCCCCACCTGCCAGCTTGTTTTCAGAACGGTTGCTTAGGCTGGCAGAAGTGATTAACTTGAAGGAGCTGAGAACTGTCATCTAAAGCGGTTGACAACTTGTGATTTGGAGATCTATCCTGGTCACAGCCTCTTATTGGCTACATGGTTTTTCTTTCTGCACTGAGAACTTCAGCCCCGCCGGAAGAAAATTTGCCCCACAAGCCACAAAATCCTGGCGACGGACTTGAACCAGGGCTGACCCTGCTTAGCTTTCGAGGTCTGAGAAGACTGGGCTGTCCTGGGCCAAGGCAGGTCAGGGCAAATGATGTAGCTTTTTTCAGTTGTGGACAGTTGTGGGCAGGGGAGAGGTTTCAGCTGCGGTAGACTGTGCTGACCACAAAAGGAAATACCGCGCGGCCACGTCTAGCTTGTGGTGGTCTGGGGATGGGTGTCCGACCCTGCTTGGCTTTTTGACACTTGTCAGCAGGTCTGTCCGTGTATTCCCCGCCACCTTTTAACGTCTAGATACCTTTTAAGGCATACCAATTTGTCCAAATGGGGGGGGGGGTACACTTGAGGGGGAAACCAAATGGGGGGGAAATGGGGGAAAACACGGGGTAGCCCGTGTTAGTCTGTCTGTAGCTGTAGAAAAGAGCAGTAGAAAAGAACCTTAAAAGACTCACAACATTTGTGGCAGGGGAGGAGCTTTTCTGAGTCCCTGCTCGCTTCTTCGGACACTTCTTCAGATACTTCTTCAGCCTGCACGAATCGTTCGCTCTTTCCCTCGCACGTTGACCTCTTGTGACTGTTTGCACTCTTCCTTCCCCCCCATCTAGTACTTCAACTCCAGAAGTTGTCAGCTGGTGCTGGGAGCCGGTGCTTTGCAAGTGGTCGGCTTGAAAACGATAACGACAAAAAATTTAGGTACGGATTCAGTCATCACCATTTCCCCCGGAAAACGAACTCCCTTTGAAACTTTCAAGAGAAGCGAAAACTCTTCCTAGCCTTTCGGCAAAGGGGGAAGGGCTGTGAGTTGTGTCTTAGCGGAGTGGTTTTGTTTTGGATTTGTCGGAAGCAGGCAAATCCACTTGCATGGGGTACGGTTAGTACTTTGTCATAAAGCCACCTTGATCCAAGCGGAAAGGTGGGATACAAATATTTTAATTAAAAAAACACAAATTTTAAATTTAAGGTCATAAAATGAGCTGCGCTAATATAATATTAAACAGTTCAAAATTTAATAAGGTGTACACAAGTTGAAATACGTTTAAAATCCTCATGTAAACAAAACTTGTACACATTTATACACATGATGGGTCCATACATATGATGCTAAAGACCAGACGCGTTTCGGCCATAAAAAGCCTTCTTCAGTGGTCAAAAATACAATCTTATCTAGACACACATTCATACAATAATATACAAATTCTTAAAAAACCCTTTGTATAAAAACCAGATGTGGTACCTTCTATAGATGTAATTTAGTTACAGGTATGTAAAATGGGCCATACCAATGCCAATATGTATTCTGGTAATCAGGGTCTCTACAATATGAATGTGTGTCTCTCCATCCATGCAAGAATACTGTACAGGCTTTTTATGGCCGAAACGCGTCTGTAGTATCATAAGTATGGACCCATCATGTGTATAAATGTGTGTAAGGGTGCGATCACACGTACCGGAAGCAACGGCAGCCATGCGATTCCCCCGTGGATTAAAGGGATGCGATCAGACAGACACATCTGTCTGGTATCCGGGAGTCGGCGGCGGGGCGTCGTTGCGCGCGGCAGTAGTGTGGAAAAAAGCTACTGCCAATAACTCAGTAGTATTGGGAACTGCGGATGCGCGGCGGAAAGTTTGATCATGCAAACATGCGTCATTGCAGGCGGGGCAAACAGCCTTGCTTCCAGCCCGCCTCTTCCCCCTTCCGTACGATCGCAGCCTAAGTTTTGTTTACATGAGGATTTTAAACGTATTTTAACTTGCGTACAACTTATTACATTTTGAACTGTTTAATATTATATTAGCTCAACCCTCTTGATTTCCAGCATTCTCTTGGGTTGAGTTTGTCCTTGTACCCCCCTCCCCCTATTGTGCAGTCCATAAAATGAGCTGCCCTTTTGACAAACGTTCCGTCTGCTCGGTAGTTTGTGGCTGGGTGTGGATCGTGCTTGAACCACGAGGAAAGGCAGGTCGGCATGGTGACGCACAAGTCCAAATTTATTTGGCATGGTGAGCCATCCAAGTATTTTATTTCACCATCAGGGATTTATTTCACAGCCCTGACCGGGATAGGCCAGGCAAGCCCGATCTCGTCAGATCTCGGAAGCTAAGCGGGGTCGACCCTGGAAAGTACTTGGGTGGGAGACCTCCAAGGAATACCAGGGCTGGAAGGCAGAGGCGTGCCCCCTCTCTGAACGTCCTTCATGCCTCACTAGGGGTCGCCAGAGGTCGCCATGACTTCCAGGCATGGGCACACACACATACATGCACACAAATGCAAAAAATACCAAAAAAGAGTTTATTTCACAAAGATTTAAGACCTTTGATTAGTGAGCCTATGGCGGCTCGATGCATTTTACAGGTTGGTGTAGTGGTTAAGTGTGCGGACTCTAATCTGGGAGAACCGGGTTTGATCCCCCACTCCTCCACTTGCACCTGCTGATGTGACCTTGGGTCAGTCACAAGCTCTGGCACAGCTGTTCTTGGAAAAGAGCAGTTTGTGTCAGAAGTTCTCTCAGCCCCACCTACCTCACCGGGTATCTGTTGTGGGGAGGGGAAGGGAAAGGAGTTTGTAAGCCGCTCTGAGACTCCAAGTGAAGGGCGGGGTATAAATCCAATCTCTTCCTCTCCTTCTTCTTCTTCAGCTGTTATATTCGTCTCCCCCCCACACTGTAAATCTGGTCTCTTAGCACCATTACCCCAATCGAGAGTTGCTGCCACGTTATCTCTCAGAGTATACGGTTTGTTTTCCTTGTCCCCCTGTCAGGAATGTGGAATGTACTCTAAGCAGAAGGAAAGGTGAATTATGTTTAGGAGCAGAACGGATGAGCGCTCTTCAAAATGACAGGCTCTGCCCGCCTTCTTTTTTCTTGCCTGTAAAAAGGGAACTCTGTTATCTGTTCAGTGTGCCGGGTTAGAAGAGAGACCTCTCTCTCTCGAGCTCGCATCAAGAATGATCGTCCTTAATAAGATGGTATGCTCAGTCCGCCAAAGCCTTGAGTAAGGCTTCTCTCTCCCAGATTGATCTTGGAGAAGGGGGGGTGTTTTCTGCTGGGTTTTAGCAAACTCCCCTAACACTCTCCCAAGGCATTTCAGTGGCCGCAACAAACTGTGCCTTGGCGCCCATCTGGTTCAGCATTCCGTTTCTTACAGTGGCCAACCAGATGTTTTTGAGGAACCAGCAAACATCGCACAAATGGCACGGCCACCCCCATTATGAACCCCAAGCAAGTGGCATTCCAACGTACGCCGCCTTCGCCTATGGAGGTTACATTCCAGCCTTTGACCACCCTCTCCTTCTCCATTAGAGAGAGAGCTAGTTTGGTGTAGTGGTTAAGAGCACGGGCGCTGGTCTGGGAGAACGAGGTTTGATTCCCCATGCCTGCACGTGCAGCTGCTGGTGTGGCCTTGGGTGAGTCGTAAGTTCTTTCAGAGCTGTTCTCTCAGGAGCAGTCCTCGAAAGAGCTCTCTCAGCCCCGCCTGCCTCACAGGGTGTCTGTTGTGGGAAGGGGAAGGGAAAGGAGATTGTAAGCCGCTCTGAGACTCCTTTGGGTAAGAACATAAGAACATAAGAGAAGCCAATGTTGAATCAGGCCAATGGCCCATCTAGTCCAACACTCTGTCACACAGCGGCCAAAATATACCACGTGCCATCAGGAGGTCCAGCAGTGGGGCCAGGACACCAGAAGCCCTCCCACTGCTGCCCCCTCCAGCACCAAGAATCGAGTGCATCACCTGCCCCAGACTGGGTAGCAAAGGGCAGGGTATAAATCCAATCTCCTCCTCCTCCTCCTCTTCTTCTTCTTCCTCCCCCCTCCGATCCCCCCTAGTAACCATCAGGACGTGTTATATTTGATCAACGTGTATATGTCGTGAAGGAAAAATATCAGCTAATGTATGCCACGGGAGGTATGGTTTCCAGGGTCAGATCTGGGCTCCTGAAATATACCAGTAGAAAGGGCCAGGGTGGCTGTTAGGAGGGCTGGCCCCGCGACCCGCTTTCAGGGGCTTTGCAACCCGCTTTTGGATCCCGACCCCCAGGTTGGGAGACGCAGCTGCAGTGACCTCCTAAAACAGAAGGGACAGTCGACTAAGCTGTTTCACTGACCGCCACCGTATATCTTTTCTTTTTCCGTCCCGAGCATCCCGAATGGGGTAACGTCTCTTGGAGTCACGGCAGCTCTTGTGTTCTGACCCCTCTCCGCTTCCTTCCTCTCCGTCCGCAGCCCTCTCGTCCCGTTGCCTCCAACTCATCGTGCACTACATTCCCGTTATCCGAGCTCACTTTGAATCCCGCCTGCAACCCAAACAGTTCAGCATGCTGAGGCATTTCGATCACATTACCAAGGTATCTCCGATCCCTCTTTTCTGATTCGAAATATCTCCGTTCTGTATCCGGGCTATAGTTTTAATACCAACGCGTCTGCAGTCGGGGTTTCCAAAGTGCATGACAGTTCCTTAAAGAGATGCAGGCCCTCCCGGCTTATCGAGGGGTGGCAGGCGGTCACTTACGAACGGCTGCGGTTTAACTGCTTCCTTCCGTCTCGGTGCCGCATGTCTGGCCGTGCGCTCGTTTGACAGCGCCTGGGAGAAGAAGGCGTGTCCTCAGGGCATCTTACAGCTTCTCAGAGGTGGGAGGTGTTCGACCATTCTGGCCTCCCCTGTTTATGGCCCCTTCCCAGCACCCTGCTGTTTTAGATCAAGGGTGTCGAACTCAGTTGTTACAAGGGCCGGATCTGACATATATGTCACTCTGTCGGGCCAGGCCGTGTGTGCCATAAAACGTAATGCCGGTTACCGGGGATAGAAACTGTATAAAGGGCAGCAGCTGGTAAGCTCCGAGTTGGTGTATCTTGAGTGCAAGACCCCGTGGGCTGGGAGGGGGGTCTAGAGGAAAATCCGCATGGATGGGCTGGAGAGGCAGTAGTCCAGCACTGGGCCAGACAGTCCCACAATGCTTGACTGCTGCAGATGAGGTTGTTCCGCCGTGCTGAAGCCACGATGGAGTGGCTCCCCCTCAGCAACTCCCTCCCTTGCACCAGTATTTTGCGGACCGCATTAGAACATAAGAGAAGCCAATGTTGGATCAGGCCAATGGCCTATCCAGTCCAACACTCTGTGTCACACAGTGGCCAAAATATACCAGGTGCCCTCAGGAGGTCCAGCAGTGGGGCCGAGGGGGGAACCCTGGACAGACCGGTTCCGGCCCCCAGGCCCTGTGTTTGACACCCCGGTTTTAGATAATACTCTTGGGCACTGGAGCTCTCCGAGGTACCTATATCCACCTGATATGAGGCACTGGGGGTCTGTTGTTATCGGTCAGAGTGTCATCTATTGTTTCATCGTTTTATGGATTTTATGTTGTAAGCCGCCCTGAGGCCACTCATGGGATAGGGAGGGGTATAAATTAAATAAATAAATAAACAATGGCCCTGGTCACACGGAGCATTTGCCGCCTGGAAGCCATGAGAGTCCAGCGGATTTTCCAGGCGCGATCACACCAGAACATCTGGGAGGCGTAGTGCACCCGTGGCAAGCCGCCTAAGCTGCGCAGTTAAAAAGTAGCACGTCGAATGTGCTAGCAAATGGTTTGCCACGGGCTGCCCATGGAACCGTTCAGTGTGATTGCGCCGGCGCACGGCTTTCCCCGGCTGTCCTCGTTTATGCGCATGCGCTGACTGATGAAACCAGGGCATGCTGCCGTCGCGTCTCATCGCGTTCTGGTGGGTCTAATTGCGCTGGCACAAAGAGCCACGGCTCCCCCTCGTGTTATCTGGCCCATGTGACTGGGGCCAATGTAACTTATAAAAAAAAATTGAGAGCCAGTTTGGTGTAGTGGTAAAGAGCAGCGGACTCTAATCTGGGGAACCGGGTTCGATTCCGCCCTCCTCCATGTCAAGCCAGCTGGGTGACCTCGGGTCAGTCACAGTTCTCTCAGAGCTCTCTCAGCCCCACAGAAATAAGTCTAGCTTGCCTCCTAAAAGAGTTAGAACTTAAGGCTGCCGGACCATCTTCGGATCTCCTGGCTATACTACGCACAATGCCATACAATAGTAATAATTATTTTTTTCTGGAATAACAGTAGATACTGGGCAGTGCCCCCACATTCCTCTCCTTTCTAGCAACGATAGGGAAGACCCAGTGTGGTGTTGTGGTTAAAGTGTCTGGGAAACCCAGCTTTGAATCCCCACCCTGCCAGGGAAGCCCGCTGGGTGACCTTGGCCGGTCACATGCTGTCAGCCTCACATACTTCACAGGCTTGTTGTGAGGAGGCCAAGGCGTAAGGGGAGAACGGCGAAAGCCACTTTGGATCCCCCCATTGGGGCGAAAAGCAGGGTATAAATGAAGTAAAATATATTTTAAAAAATGAATTAGCGTTCCCGGGGTCATGAGATCTGTGCAGAGGAACAGTCGAATGGGTCGGTGGGCTGAAATAAGGAGGGAGACGGGGAACTGCCTTCTGCTGAATCAGACCTTTGGTCCATCAGGGTCTGCATTGTCTACTCAGATTGGCAGCAGCCCTCCAGAGTCTCAGGCGGCGGTCTTTCCCATCACCTCCTGCCTGGTCTCTTTAACTGGAGATGCCGGGGATTGAAGCTGGGACCTTCCGCATGCCAAGCAGAGGCTCTCCGACTGGGCTACTGCCTCTCCCTGAGACTCAAGACAGAAAGGAAAATCATACCAGAAACACTAAGGAAGTCCCTCAGGGTCAATTGTCTACTCAGACTGGCAGCTGCTCTCCAGGGTCTCAGGCAAAGAGGTCTTTCCCATCACCTCCTGCCTGGTCCTTTTTAACTGGAGATGCCGGAGATCGAACCTGCGACCTTCTGCATGCCAAGCAGATGCTCTGCCACTGAGCTACAGCCCCAGTTCATGGCTCTGCAGGGTCTCAGGCAGAGGTCTTTCCCATCACCTCCTGCCTGGTCCTTTTTAACTGGAGATGCCGGGGATCGAACCTGGGACCTTCCGCATGCCAAGCAGGTGAAATCAGCTCTGTCCCTCAGGGTGCAGCTGTGCTTGCGGAAAAGGAAGAAGTGCCGGCTTCACCTGTTTGTCCTCTTTGACCTCCCCGCCCCCCCCCAACACCTGCTGGCTGTCCCACAGTCCTGGGAATTGCCTTTCTAAGGGTCGGAAGAGGTGCAGGAACACAAAGGTCTTCTGGGCATAGAATGGCAGGATACGGCCCACTCACAGGTAACCGTGCTACGGGGTTGATGTAACTTTTGCTCATGACTTCTAGGTATGCTCAGAAGCACAGAATTTGAGAATCTTGGCACTGGAGGGGGGAGGGGCTGTGGGTCACTGGCAGAGCCTCTGCTTGGCACGCAGGAGGTCCCAGGTTCAATCCCCGGCATCGCTAGCTAAAAGGATCAGGTCAGAGGTGATATGAAAGACCTCTCCCCGAGACCCTGGAGAACCACTGCTGGTCTTGAGTAGACAGTACAGACTCTGATGGTCTGATTCAGTAGAAGGTAGCTTCTTGCATTTGCTGGGTATGCATTGATATTTATTTATTGGTATTTTATGCATTGGTGTTTATTGGGTTGTTTTAATTTTAATCTGAGATTGTATATTATTTTGTTGTTAAGCCACCCTGAGCCCTACTTGTAGGGAAGGGCGGCCTTGTACATCCAATTTAATTAATTAATAAGAAAAACTTTCTTTGTTTTATTCCAGGATTATCATGACCACATAGCTGAGATTTCAGCCAAACTTGTAGCCATAATGGATAGCTTATTTGACAAGCTGCTCTCGAAGGTAACCACGGGAGGATATAATTATGCTTTTTTAAGTAACATCAGAGCTCTTCGTTTACAAGGCAGAATTCGAAGCTGGCACGCCGTATTCCAGAGCACGCTGTTTAATTCTGTAAAATAATTGCTCGCGGGTGACGAGTTAATGCCGTCGGGTGTTGATTTGTTACAGTAGCACAGCTGGCTTTTTGGCCACAGAAAGGAACAAGTAGGTGATGCCTTTTATTAGACCAGCTTCCAGCGGCAGCTGTACAAAATACTGCATCAGGTAGGAAGGAGAATATGCCAGCATATGCCATAGTCTGGGATTACTTTTTACTAGAGAAATGTGCGGTCTTCTTCGACGAGAGCCGTAATGAGAGGGAACTGTTACAATCCATCGGAAAAATGGTCACTTTTTTTTAAAGAGAGAAAAGACCTCTTGATATAAAGTTAAAAAGCAGTTAACATTCCTTTCATAGTCAAAGATCGGGTACTTAGTCAGCTCAGTCCTTTTCTTTAAATCGCCTCCCGAAACAAAATATCTATGTAATTAGCACAACTCAACTAAATAGTATAAGGGCACATTAAAATGTATTATTAAACTGGGGTTTTTTTAGAATGCTTTTCTTAATGTAGCTCACCAAGTTAACAATGTTTGTATTGCTCTGTTAAACATCTGGAAATTTTAGTACAAATAATTTTTTTAAAAAAAGGTAGGAAGGAGAATTAGTTCGATCGGAAGTATATGTAAAGCAAGATGACCCTGGAGGTCCCTTCCAACTCCGTGATTCTGTGATTCTAAGACGGATTTCAAATGCAAATGCTTTCACTAGCAAAGTAGCACAGTCTTAAAAATGTTCATATTTCTGTTGAAGAAGGGGTGCAGATGATTTGCACAGCAAAAACACGCAGAACTTCAAGCAGAAGGCCCAGGGACCCACATAAGTGAGGGACTGCCTTTCAGCAGATGTCCCCTGAGAGCGCTGCGATCAGGGACCCAGAATTGGCTGGCCCTTCTGGGTATCAAGGAGGCCAGGCTAGTGACAACCAGGGCCGGGGCCTTCTCGGTGGTGGCTCCACTCTGATAGAATAAGACCAGGGCCCTGCAGGACCTTTTGCAGTTCCACAGGGCCTGTAAAGCGGAGCTCTTTTGCCAGGTCTTTGGAGCCGCCACTACTATTGACAACTGACAGCCTATGGGGAGAGAGCCGACGCCCCCCCCCCCGGGGTCTTCCAACCACTGCCCGAGCTAATTGCCCAGGACAACTGAAGGAGATCATTGAGCTGACTATAATATGAAGAAACTTAAGTACTAGCACTTTATTATTATATTTATGGTTTTAAGAATTTTTATCGTATTAACAGGTGTTATACTTTTATACTATACTGTTGGGATTTTATTCTGGTCTCCTGTAAGGCGCCCTGAGCCGGCCTCAGCCGGGAGGGCAGGGTAAAAATCTAATTAATAAATACATAGCAGTTTGCACAGTCTTGAAAGCACTGTACGAGAAAGGTATCGCACAGTACTAAAGAACATAAGAGAAGCCAATGTTGGATCAGGCCAAGTGGCCCATCCAGTCCCATACTCTGTGTCACACAGTGGTCAAAAATACCAGGTGCTATCAGGAGGTCCAGCAGTGGGGCCAGGGCACTAGAAGCCCTCCCACTGCTGCCCCCCCCCCAAGCACCAAGAATACAGAGCCTCACTTGCCCCAGAGTCCCCATCTATACTTGTGGCTAATAACCACCGATGGATCTCTGCTTCATGTGTTTATCTAATCCCCTCTTGAAGCTGTCCGTGCCTTGTAGCTGCCACCACCTCCTGTGGCAGTGAATTCCCAGTGTTCATCACTCTTTGGGTGAAGAAGGGCTTCCCTTTATCTTGTTCTAACCCGAGTGGTTAAGACGCTGAACTGCAGGCTGTGGAAGGTCAGTAGTTCAGCAGTTCGAGACCCGAGAGTGCCGCATGACGGGGTGAGCTCCCGTCTCTAGTTCCAGCTCCTGCCAACCTAGCAGTTCGGAAGCAAGAAATTGCAAGTAGATAAATAGGTACCACTTCGGTGGGAAGGTAACAGCGTTCCGTGCACCTTGGTGTTTAGTCATGCCGGCCACATGACCACGGAAACGTCTTCGGACAGCGCTGGCTCTTCGGGTTTGAAACGGAGATGAGCACCGCAACCCTAGAGTCGGATTCGACTGGCTTTCGAGCAAGGGAACCCTTTACCTTTACTAACCCGAGAGAAAGGGAGAGGAAGGGAAAGGAGTTTGTAAGCTGATCTGAGACTCATTAGAGTAGAGAAAATCAGTATAAAAACCTGCTCTTCTTCTGTATTGGCTGTTTTGCTGCCGTCTTGACATCCGGGTTCTGCCCAACCAGATTCTAGTCCATTAGCACCTGGGAGACCGACAAATTTTGCGTGGGGGATGGGCAGGTATAAGCTTTTATTTATTCATACATACATACATTGGATTTAGGGCGCTGCGGTGGCTCAGAGGTTAAGACGCTGAAGCTGCAGACCGGAAAGGTCTGTCGCTCGGCAGTTCGAGACCCGAGTGCTGCGTGATGGAGTGAGCTCCCATCTCTGGCCCCCAGCTCCTGCCAACCTAGCAGTTCGAAAGCAAATCTCTAAAGGATGTGAATTCAGTATATATTTATTGTATATTCATTATCTATTATACAGCTGTTATAAATAACGAGCAATGTTGTTTTTTCCCGTGTGTTAAAAAAGATTTAAAACAGGGGGTTCCCATTATGTTGTGTTTGCTTGTTTACCTTGTTTCTTGGAATGTTTGTTTTTTCATGTTGTCCGTTCGGATAATAATAAGCATTATACATAAAAAGACGTTAATAACACATATCCAAGGAAAAAAGGTGGCATATGCTGATTAATCTGATTTTAGACTGCCAGCTACTTTGTGGCCGGGGGGGGGAAGAGGGCAAAATAAAGGGGTAAACAGCAGGAGGAATGAGAAAGGGTGCTGGCCGAGAAGGAAACCGTCGCTGTCCTCAAACGAAAGCCTGGCAGAACAGAACATCTCTGCCTTACAGGCCCTGCAGAATTGCATCAGTTCCCACAGTGCCCTAGTGTCATTCGGCAGACAGTTCCACGAGGTCGAGGCCAGGACCAAAAAGGCCCTGACCCTAGTCAAGGACAGCTGTATGTCTTTAGGGACTGGGACTACCAGCAAGTTGTTATCTGAGTTATTTGGGGAGTCAGCGCTCCCTTCATCTGATATGAATACCTCTGACAAAGGGAGCTTTGACTCTTGAAAGCTCATAACTCCAAAACCATGTTGGTCTCTAAGGGGCTGCGGGACTGGAACCCGGCTCTTCTGCCGCTGCGGAGCAACAGGGCTTCCCTCGGAAACCAGATTCTGCACAGCTGCTGAAGGGGGAGGGCGGTGTGCTAGCCCCGGGAATTTAATTCAGTGTTGTTCTCGCCTCGTAAAAGGCGTAATGAATGAAGGAAATTGAATCCCGCCCGTTAGCAAGGCCATCAAGGCCTAACGAAGAAAAGCTGCTCTGCCCACGGAAATCAAATTACCCATTCAGCCTTCCGAAGCGTTCCTCCGGCCGTTTTTTAAAAAATTATCGGCTCTTCCAAAGTAGAATAAACACAATTGTGTTTGCATGTTTTTCTTAAACTAGGTTACCTCCGGCGGATGCATTTTTATAAGGCTCGGTTTGCCGAAGTTCCCCGCTGCTTCCCAGATTGTGAGCTGGGAGATGTTTTCAGCTCCGTTTGGGACACGAGGCAACTGTAGTCAGGGGACAGGAGAGAGACCCTGTAGGGTTTTTAAGGCAAGGGAGGTTCAGAGGTGGTCTGCCGTTGCCGGCCTCTGCATAGCAGCCCTGGACTTCCTGGGTCGTCTCCTGGCCAAACACCAACCAGGGCCAGTCCAGCCTCGTTTCTGCGATCTCAAGGTCGGGCTGGCCCGGGCTGCAAAGGTTCCATTCAGCCCTAAAGAACGTGTTCAAATATTTGACCTGGCTCGAGCGACTTGTCCGACATAAGTCCTGGTGGTGAGCAGAATTGTGTTCAATATTGATTTGTGTAAGCAACTGCGCTCAGGGTAAGATGGCACGGCGATACGGGAAAACGGTACCATTGAAGAAGAAGAGATTGGATTTATACCCCGCCCTTCACTGCCCAAGGGAGTCTCAGAGCGGCTTACAAACTCCTTTCCCTTCCCCTCCCCACAACAGACACCCTGTGAGGCAGGTGGGGCTGAGAGAGCTCTGACAGAAACTGTTCTTTTTTCCAAGAACAGCTCTGACAGAACTACGGCTTTCCCAAGGTCATCCAGCTGGTGCAAGTGGAGGAGTGGGGAATCAAATCCGGTTCTCCCACATTAGAGTCCGCGCACTTAACCACTGCACCAAACTGGCTCTCAGAAGAGACTGGATTTATACCCCGCCCTTCACTCGGAGTCTCAGAGCAGCTTACAAACTCCTTTCCCTTCCCCTCCCCACAACTGACACCTTGTGAAGTCAGTGTGGCTGAGAGAACTCTGACACAAATTGCTCTTTCAAGGACAGCTGTGCCAGAGCTTGTGACTGACCCAAGGTCACACCAGCAGCTGCAAGTGGAGGAGTGGGGGAATCAAACCCGGTTCTCCCAGATTAGAGTCCGCGCACTGAACCACTACACCAAACTGGCTCTCTTTTTGAAAGATGCTCTCTTTTTTGTAATTTAAAAAGACAGGTCTTTGCTTTTTATGGTATCGGGAAGACAGGACTTTAGGCTGTTCTCTGCAAAATGTGGAGACTTCGGGGGATATCAGCTTGGAGAGACACACACTCTCTCCCGCAAATATCTAACACTTCTCTGAATTAAACATTGAAAGGTAAAGGTTTCCCTTGCTCGAAAGCCAGTCGAATCCGACTCCAGGGTTGCGGTGCTCATCCCCATTTCCAAGCCGAAGAGCCAGCGTTGTCCGAAGACGTCTCCGCGGTCAGGTGGCTGACGTGGCATAAACGCCGAGGCGCACGGAGCGCTGTCCCCTTCCCACCGAAGCGGTACCTGTTTATCGACTTGCAGTGTCTTGCCTTCGAGCCGCTAGGTTGAATTAAAATCTTAGCTTCTGCTAATACCTGCACCGTTCCAGGTCAGCACGGCCTCTCCCGCAAACTGTAGTTTAGAACCGAGCCGTCAGCAAGGAAAGGAGGAACGCCAAAGGGCTTCTTTGGTTTTTACTCCAAACGCTTTCGGCTGGGTAGACGAAGCAAAAAAATAAAAACAGAAGAGTGGCCAAGCGTCAGCAGGGTTTCCAGTTCTGGGTTGGTCAATGCCTGGAGATTGGGGGGGGGGGACCTCATTGGTACACAATACCATACAGTCCGTCCCCTGTCCCCTCCGAGACACCATTTTCTTCAAGGGAATGCAGCTCTGTCAGCTGGAGATCAGTTTTAATTCCAGGAAAGACAGTTTGGTGTAGTGGTTAAGTGCACAGACTCTAATCTGGGAGAACCGGGTTTGATTCCCCACTCCTCCACTTGCAGCTGCTGGATGACCTGGGGCAAGCCATAGTTCTGTCAGAGCTGTTCTCTCACGGACAGTTCTGGAAAGAGCTCCCTCAGCCCCGCCTACCTCACAAGCAATGTCCCCTCTAAGCTAAGCAAAAAATTCTACTCCATGAGCTATTGGCATTGAAGTTGTGAGCGAGCAATTTGGCAACTGCATAAATTAGTTTGCTCAGGACCCATCCTTCCTGAGCTAAGTCAAAAATGTGTGAGCCGGAGGCTAAAAAACTGTGAGCTAGCTCACATTAACTCAGTTTAGAGGGAACACGGCTCACAAGGTGTCCGTTGTGGGGAGGGAAGGGAAAGGAGTTTGTCAGCCGCTCTGAGACTCCGAGGGAAGGGCGGGGTATAAATCCAATCCCCTCCTCCTCCTCCTCCTCCTCCTCCTCCTTGTGGTTCAGTGCACGGACTCTAATCTGGGAGAACCAGGTTTGATTCCCCACTCCTCCACTTGGAGCTGCTGGATGACCTTGGGCAAGCCATAGTTCTGTCAGAGCTGTCCTTGAAAGAGGAGTTCTCTCAGAGCTCTCTCAGCCCCACTGACCTCACAGGGTGTCTGTTGTAGGGAAGGGAAGGGAAAGGGGTTTGTCAGCCGCTCCGAGACTCTGAGGGAAGGGTGGGGGTAGACATCCAATCTCTTCTCCTCCTCTCCTCCCCCCCCCCCCAAGTATCAATATTCACAGCAACCTTTCCTTTCTGTTTCCAGTACGAGGTGAAAGCCCCCGTCCCTTCCACCTGCTTCAGGAACATCTGCAAACAGATGGCAAAGATGCACGAAGCAATATGCGAGCTCCTTCCCGAGGAGCAAACACAGGTGAGCCCTCCGGAGCAGCTCCCGGGGTGCCGTTCCGTCTGCCTGCTACCCGGCGCAGCCGAATTCCACGCGCGGAGCCTCCTCTCGGGGACTCCTCACGGCGGGCTGGGTCCCGTCATCCCATGACGGAAGAGAAGCTTTATGGGACACAGTTCCATCTGCGCAAGATCCAAGTTCCCGTCTTTCATTTCCGGCGTACCCAACTCAGAAGGCAAAAGGCCAGTCTCAAGTGGGACGGCAGTATGGTTCGGTCGCAGAAGTTCATTATCGGGGAAGGAGGGAGGCGGGAGCTTGCTGAAATACGCCTGGTGCCACGTCCTGCGCAGGCAGGGGTCCAAGACGGGGCACAGTCAGGTTGGCTTAGCACCAGGGCTACCTGCAAAGACCCAGGGCCAGATTAAGAAGAGAAGAAGAAGAAGAGATTGGGTCTCTACCACGCCCTTCGCTACCCAAGGGAGTCTCAGAGCGGCTTACAGACTCCTTTCCCTTCCCCTCCCCACAACAGACAGACACCCTGTGAGGTAGGTGGGGCTGAGAGAGCTCTTGACAGAAACTGCTCTTTTCCAAGAACAGCTCTGCCGGAACTATGGCTTGCCCAAGGTCATCCAGCGGGTGCAAGTGGAGGAGTGGGGAATCAAATCCGGTTCTCCCAGATTAGAGTCCGCGCACTTAACCACTACACCAGACTGGCTCCAACAGTGGTGCCTCTTTTTAGCCTTTGGTCGCTCGCCGTGCCAAAGGAAACATTTTTTTAACAGTGCAGATTAAAGCTGAACAGAGCAGATAAGGACGACCAAAAAAGACTAAAGTCGAGTGCGGCAGTGAAAGCGTTAAGGGCCTTCTAGCTAGGAGGGGGAAAAAACTGTGTGGTTCCCACCAGTTGGGTGTCGGGATTAGCAGCACGGACTCTAATCTGGGAGAACCGGGTTTGATTCCCCGCTTCTCCACATGCAGCTGCTGGTGTAACCTTGGGTCAGTTAAAGTTCTCACAGAGCTATTCCGGAAAGGGCAGTTCTTTCCAAGCTCTCTGAGCCCCACCTACCTCACTGGGCGCCTGTTGTGGGGGAGGAAGGGAAAGGAGTTTGTAAGCCACTCTGAGACTCCTTCGGGTAGTGAAGGGCGGGGCATAAATCCAACCTCTTCTTCCCTTGGTGCCCCGAGCCATGAAACTTGTCTGAAGGTCAGTGGGCACCATGTTGAGGACCCCTGGTGTAGGCCTAGGATCTGGGAGATCTCGGCTCTGCCATGGAAGCTCGCTGGGTGACCTGCGGCCAGTCACCCGCTCAAACACGGCTACCTGTCTTGTTCTGTCTGCACTAAATTAAGCATCCTGCACTCTTTAAGGGAATAAAACCTCAAGCGCTTTCTTTCTTTCTTCCACTTTGTCCCCTAGATGCTGTTCTTACGAATCAACGCCAGCTACAAGCTCCACCTGAAGAGGCAGTTAGCCCACTTAAACGTCATCAATGACGGAGGACCTCAAAACGGGTACGTTGCGTCAGGAGTCGACCTGGCTGGCATGTTTCATTTTTCTTCCAAGCTTCTGGGCTGTGGTAGGAAAGCCACCGAGAGCCATCTTGTCTGTTGGCCACAGTGCCGTCTGCCAGGGACATTCACTTAATCACAGGCTGCAGATTGAAATCACGTTTGCTAAACAAGCAAACCTTATCCAAATTTGAATTTTACGGTGCCCAAGGCATGGTGGAACAGGGAGGAGAGCTGCAGGGACTTTTCAGTTTGGAAAAGAGATGGGAGGGACCTGAGAGAGGTTTCTAAAATCGTCCCTGGGGTGGAGAGAGTTGAGAAAAAGAACCTCTTCTCCCTCTCCCCAAAGACTAGAACTCGAGGGCATCCAGTGAAACTGATGGGCAGTAGGTTCATGACGGACAAAAGGAAATACTACTTTACATAGAGAGTGACTGAAATGTGGAATTTGCTGCCAGAGGATGTGGTGATGGCCACAGGAATAAACAGCTTGAAAAAAGGGTTACATAGACTTATCCTCCATTAATCTATCAGTGGCTATTGACCATAGTGGCTGAGGGGAACTTCCACATTCAGAGCCACTAAGCCTCTGTATCCCAGAGCCAAGAGGCAACATCAGGGGAAGGCCTCAGCCTCTCTGCCCTGGTTGCTGGCCCTCCAGAGGAACTGGTTGGCCATGTGAGACAGGATGCTGGACTAGATGGACCCTCACTGGTCTGATCCCAGCAGGGCTCTTCTGATGTTCTTAGGAAGGCCTCAGCCTCTCTGCCCTGTTGTTGACCCTCCCGAGGAACTGTTTGGCTGCTGTGTGAGACAGGATGCTTGGCTAGATGGACCCCTGGTCTGACCCAGCAGGGCTCTTCTTATGTTCTTGTGAAGGTCTCGGCCTCTCTGCCCTGTTGCTGGCCCTCCAGAGGAACTGGTTGGCCTCTGTGTGAGACAGGATGCTGGGCCAGGTGAACCACCTGGTCTGATCCAGCAGGGCTCTTCTTATGTTCTTGAGAAGGCCTCGGCCTTTCTGCCCTGTTGTTGGCCCTCCAGAGGAACTGGCTGGCCTCTGTGTGAGACAGGATGCTGGGCTAGATGCACCCCTGGTCTGACCCAGCAGGCCGCTTCTTATGTTCTTATATCTAAGCATGCAGACATGGACCAAGTGGAGTCTGTTCCTTTGCCACAAGCCAGGATTTTAAGCCCTGTACAGGGAGAGGGGAGCACACGAACGTGGTAGCCATCCCGATTTGCGCCCATGGAAACAAATCTGCCTGATTGTTATATCTGAGTACTGATAGAATGTCACAACAGGACCTGTGGAGACAACAAAGATTGCATTGGGTATTTTCTTGCTGAAACTCCTTCCCCAGCAGCCTCACTGCATCTTCCCGACGCAGCCAAGGGCCCAAAACTCCCAACAGAACTACCACTGCCCTGGCTGTTAAATGCCTCCAGGGATACCGTATTAATATTTCTTACGCTTCCTTTCAAATGTATTCAAGTGGCTTGAAAGCGCAGCTCAGCATCCTCTGAGGAACAACCTTCACGCTAGTCAAAAGCTAGGTCAGGCAGAGCGGAAGAGATTCCAGAAGTACAGCGATGTCAGTAACACTGATTTTGTTAATGCCAAACACTGTATTTTGACATGGCCTTCAGGGTCAAAAGGCAGAAAAGCCAGTCATGGTAAAAGGGGTGTGTCTGGCCAGACAGATTCCCTCAGAATCTGCTTAGTTGAAGAAAGCCTTCCGTTCGTGGTGTCTCAGAATTGGAATGCCTGTGTCTTCTGTCAGAACCAAGAAGCCGGAACGAAACCTGCAGTAGAGCACGCACAGCAAACGCTCATTCAAGCATTGTGTCTTAGAACTGGACTCCCGCTGAAAATGTGCCTCTGAGGCAGTGTTCCCTCTAAGCTGAGTTAGTGTGAGCTAGCTCACAGTTTTTTAGCCTCCGGCTCTCACATTTTTTGTCTTAGCTCAGGAAGGACGGCTCCAGAGCGAACTAATTTATGCAGTAGCCAAATCATTTGCTCACAATTTTAATGCCAGTAGCTCACAAAGTAGACTTTCTGCTCACAAGAGTCCACAGCTCAGAGGGAGCATTGCTCTGAAGTATAGTAAAGGTAAAGGTTCCCTTGCTCGAAAGCCAGTCGAATCCGACTCTAGGGTTGCGGTGCTCATCTCCGTTTCAAAGCCGAAGAGCCAGCACTGTCCGAAGACATTTCCGTGGTCATGTGGCCGGCATGACTAGACACCGAGGCGCACGGAACACGTCTTAACCACTTAGGCCACCACAGCGCCTCTCTGAAGTATGGGTGAGGTAAAAAGGATCACTTACGCAGTGAGAGGGATTCAGGCCAGTTGGGTAAGCAAGGTTCTGAGACCCGGTTCATACAAAGACAAAGATAAATACTTAAGAAGGGATGGATTATCTGAGGTCACTTCCTGCTCTCTTTGTGGAGTGGAAGGCATCCCCCTCAAGTGCTAGAGGTTGCTGCCGGGTGTTACGGATGCAGATGAGGTTTCACACGGTCCTGTCTGCAGACCAGCAACTGGAATTGGGGTGGGAGGGACTTAAGTAGAAAGGACATTTCCTTCTGAGGTCACGCCAACTCACGTTCTCTAAAAACAACCAGAAGCATACGCTTTTGGCTTACGTGGAAGGAACTCTTCTTCAAACTATGGTCATCGACACCCAAGACAGAGTTCAAGGTAGAACCTCATGTTGCCTCTTTGGAGAGCTGTCCAGGTAGACTGTTGTCCGTTTGCAGCGAGAAGAGGAGGGCCGTGCCAAGCGTGAAGCAAAAAATGAAAAGGCAGTTGGTGCAGCGGGAGGCAGGCAGCACATTTCCCCTTATAACTCCCCAGCGGAAAGGCCTGCCGTCTCTTTGAAATGAAAAAGTGGGACTTCCAGAATGTTCGCTTCGAACAGTTCGGTAGCAGTTAATGATATAAAGGGGGGAAACCTCCAGAAGCTTTCCGGTGCCCCCAGAGTTGAAAAATGCAGTCTTGCTGTATGTCTATAGCCATTAATGGGACTGATTTAACTAAGTTATACACATCAGTCATAAATCCTACCCTTCCGTGTTCCTACACTGAATTAATGGTTGCTGGTCTGTTTGGATTGGCATGCTTGCTTTTGGGGAGAAACCCCCCCACTGCTAATCTGTGAAGACAGTTGTGGCCATTGAGCAGAAACTAAATAGACTTAGTTGATCAGGTTATGTCTAGTCAACATCTTCAGACCTGGCGAGTTTGACAGGAGAAATTGCCCAGTGCAAAATTTCCCACCATCCCTCAGCATCGTTTCCCGTGTGACATAATTAAAGCCCTTCGGGAAGGCATTGGCAGACTCTCCCCGGTCTTCCGTACTTGAATGAGATATCTCTCTCTAGGAAACAGCGTTCCGTGCGCCTCGGTGTTTAGTCAGGCCGGCCACATGACCACGGAAACGTCTTCGGACAGCGCTGGCTCTCCGGCTTTGAAACGGAGATGAGTACCGCAGCTCTAGAGTCGGATTCGACTGGCTTTCGAGCAAGGGAACCTTTAGGAAACTGTACTCTGACCACCTTACCTACCGTATATCTGCAAAGCACAACCCCAGTAAAAATTCGCTTTGCCTACTATGTTCCTGAATAGCTGTCAACTTCAAAACCCATGGAAGGTGATGGTAAATCCATCCAATTTTATTAGTGGGTTGGAGCCTGGCTTGTTTCACATGCCCGGAGGGGGGATGCAATTTAGAAGAGATTGTATCAAAACCTGCCCTTCACTCAAGTTTCAGAGCGGCTTACAATCTCCTTCCCTTCCTGTTCCCACAACAGACACCCTGTGAAGATAGGTGGGGCTGAGAGTGCGAGGACCGCTCTTGAGAGAACTTGAGACTGACCTAAGGGATATGTGAGCTCTTAAAGCATTATAGGCTGTGATCACTGATTAATGTTCTTTTGCAGCAATTAAAAGGGATCTGTAGTAATAGGTTTGATCTGAATAGCGATTGGGGTTTTTTTCCATAGAGCTATCATTCCATAAGATCCTAGGCAGTAGATAAGAGCTTATCAGGCTGGTGTTGAAAATAATCTTGGGTTCTAGTAAAGGGGCTGACATTTAAGAGTTCGAATAAGTGGAAGATGGTCACTAATGATATAATCGCCAACAGCAAAATCTGAGACACGAGATTCCAATGAAGAGACTATAAAATAGTCAATTACACTGCAGCCCGTGTTCCCTCTAAGCTGAGTTAGTGTGAGCTAGCTCACAGTTTTTCAGCCTCCGGCTCACACATTTTTGTCCTAGCTCAGAAAGGAGGGCTCCAGAGCAAACTAATTTAGGCAGTCGCCAAACCGCTCGCTCACAGCTTTAATGCCAGGAGCTCACAAAGTAGAATTTTTGCTCACAGGACTCTACAGCTATTGACTGCAGCCCGTTGTTGAAACCAATGTGTATTCTCCAGATCTGGGGAAGTTGGTAAGCCCATTCAGCCAAAGTTTATTAAACTGAAGACAAAGTCAGATTTATGTGGCAATCCCAGATTAGAGTCCACGCTCTTAACCACTACACTATATTTAGCTCAATGTCCCTCTCACTGCAAAGACTTTTCAGTAGACTGCCGGGGGACCGTGGGTGGAAGTTCTGCCACCTGTAAGTTACCACCTAGCTCTGGATGAGGGGAGTCAGTAACAAGCCCTGCCTTACAGTGGCTCCACCGACATTCTGAAAAGGGTATCAAGGGGTGCCCCAAGCCGGCAGCATGGTGCCCAGGGGCACCCTGTTGGAGAAGCTTGCACTAGTGAAACTCTGATTTATCCTCTTTTTCCGTGTGTTGTTTAAACGTGAGCCTCCGGAGTCCTGACTTAGCGCTTTTCCTTACATTTCAAATAGGTTGGTGACAGCCGACGTAGCTTTTTACACTGGAAACCTTCAAGCTTTGAAAGGGCTTCAGACCCTGGACTTAAACATGGCCGAGATCTGGGAACAGAAGAGGTGATAATTCGGCAGTGCGGCGGGTTATCCCCTCAGCACGGGATAGTGACTGCTGCTTCTGAGAAGGCGAAGATGTGGAACCTAGAAGAGGAAATTCCCTTGGCGTTTGGTGAAAACTGGGGTCTTTTGTGACCTTGGGGGAGAGTACGTCCGTAAGAGAAGAAAGGAGCGATCAGTTCTCTCTGTGGAATTTCTTCGTGCTGTTCGGAACCAGGCTCAGGTTTCTTTGGACCAAATCCAAAAGAATACATGGCTGTAACACAGCTGCCGTTGTCTAGAGAGTGCGTTGTCAGTCTTTGTATTAAAAAAAGCTGCTCTGCATTTACCTCTAGGGCAATGAAATCCACATGGTGTCTCTCACCTTTATTTAAGTTGACGATATAGTTTGGAAATCCTTGCAAAATTCTATAAAATGTTTTCCACTATAAAACTGTTCTAAAGTTATTTTTTTACAGATGTTTCTATACTCTTTAGATTTACCTGCATACAGCAAAGATGTGTTAGGGGTGTGCCTTCTGAAATAGTTCTAGGAGCTGTTCTCTGATAACAAGATCTTGAAAACAAGGCTTAAGAGATGGCCCCTCATTCTTCCGGGACGAGTGGTCTACTCAAGATCTAGAAAACAACGCTGTAGAGATGGCCCCTAGTTCTTCCGGGATGGGCGGTCTACTCAATATCTTGAAAACAAGGCTTAAGAGATGGCCCCTCGTTCTTCCGGGACGGGCGGTCTACTCAAGATCTTGAAAACAAGGCTTAAGAGATGGCCCCTCGTTCTTCCGGGACGAGCGGTCTACTCAAGATCTTGAAAACAAGGCTTAAGAGATGGCCCCTCGTTCTTCCGGGACGGGCGGTCTGCTCAAGATCTTGAAAACAAGGCTTAAGAGATGGCCCCTCGTTCTTCCAGGACGGGCGGTCTACTCAAGATCTAGAAAACAATGCTGTAGAGATGGCCCCTAGTTCTTCTCGGACAAGTAGTCAACTCCTAAGAACATGCTTTATGTAATGGGTATAGTTTCCAGACATTATCTCGGAACCTGGAATTTTAACTTGCCAGTTTCTACATATCCCATACCTTCTGTTCTCTCTACCTTCCCACCCAATTAACTTTATTTGAAAGGTGCAATTGTAGTAGTCCATCCTACACTGCAAGTGCAGTGCCAGATGTGGTGTGACTAACTTCTATCAAAGGTTGGGGTCTTGGTTTCAACGCTACATTTCAGGCTGGTACCTGCCTGTCCGAAGTAACAAAGTGCCTGTGCATTTCCTCTCACCACATTCGGCATAAACCTAGTGAGTGCCTATTTCTTGTGACGATTGTGTACAATGGATTCAGTGTTCTGTGTGCCTCTGGTTTCAGCGGACAAGGCATGCCTCTCTGTTAACATTAGCAGAAGTCATTTGTCAACCAAAATAAAGCTATGAAATGAGCTGTTTAAAGAGACCGACTTCTTTAATGGTAGGTGTTTGGGGTTAATAGCAACATCTCACCCCTCTCTTTCACACACACACACACACACACACACACAAAAAACGTGAGACTGGTTTTTCCAGGCAAGGGGGGGGTGCGGTGTTTGATTTTTATTTCAGTACCTGTACAGATGTTGACGTTTGCATCTTATTAAATGTGAGAACGCATGATGCAATTGCGTGGATGTTACACCGACGAGGAGACTCGTTCTGTTATTTAAGAAGCAGAACGGAGCACGTGGAGGTACCGCGCGAGAGAGAAGCGTGAAGAAGAAAGCGGCCGATGAAGACAGAAGTTAACAATTCCGATGCTTCCATTGCACGTGCTCTTTTTTCTTTGGGTAAGTAACACAAGATCGACAACACACCAGCTCCAGAGCAGAATAGAACGTGAGGTATTGGAACTTTTCTTTCAGAGTAGCATAGCTTGAAGTACGCGTAAGGTGGGTGAAGTCATCAGGTTAACAACTTCAGTGCTGATTTTTTTTTTTTAACCGTTTATTTGCCTCGGTAGCAAAACGTCTGGTTTTTATTTTTTTGAACTTGAGGGAGTCATTTTACACTTCACGACGTGGTGGAAATTAATAGTCAATGGCATCTTGCTTCACAGCTTTTTTCTTTTTTCAGGTTACAAGCAAGACTCACGGAACGTTAGCACGTCAAACGTCTTAACGCAAGAGCTGCCTGCCTTTTCTTAAGACAAGTAATATTGCACTTTCGGTTATAATAATTCTGAGTTAAATTGTTTTAGAAACTGGTTTCCGGCATCTCCCAGAAAGGACAGGAAAAATCTACTTGGAAAATAATACTGGAGGGTACAGTAAGTGGGTAACTAATCATAGAGGGCCCTCTGTGCGCCCATGTCTAATGTTGACAGGTTCTTCCAGTTGGTGGCAGGACGGACCGTTCACGGCCGCTCAGTGATCCAGGATGCGAAGATTGCCGGAGACGATTTTGTTCTCCAGAACTGCTCCTGGCGGTATATCGATCCTGTCTCCGTGGTTCGCGATGATGATGACCGTGCCCTAGATATCAAACAAAAATAAAAACGTTTAGCTGACTCATGGATCCTCAGCCATGTAAGCAGTCACAAGGACAAAAAAAACCCTTATGCATCAGAGACACGAGTCTCCCGACCATTTAAGCCGCGCTGACTTTAAATCGAACTACTCTGGAACACAACTGCAGAGTTCAAAGATCAAGGAGTCCTCCAGTCTGAGCTCATCTTATCTCGAGACCGAAGTGCAGATAAAGCCACAGACGAAAGATCGAGAAAAGTGGTTTCTTGGCAGTGTTAAGTTTTTGTGGACTCAAACCCTGACTTCCATCAGATGCCGCGGGAAGTACAACCTGCTATATGCATGGAGGAATGGAATAAATAGCAGTGTGACCAAAACGCTGACCGAATATGGTCTACCTATACAAAGCACGGTTACTCTTGGGACAGTTAAGGCTTAACACTGGTTAACCACTTCTAAACTACTCAGCTTTCAGGACTCCTTTGCTTGTCCCCCTCCCAAGTGTAAAACGCAGGAGACATCAGTTAACACCGAGTTACGTTTATATTTTCCATGTTTAGTATTTATAAATATATAGCACTATGGAGCGACACAGCCTTTTCACACGTTATACAAACAAACTGTAGAACAATCTGTCGTGCTGCACAAATCACACTAGAGACAACTATCTTCTTACACAGTTCTAAAGGTAAAGGTTTCCCGTTGCTCGAAAGCCAGTCGAATCCGACTCTAGGGTTGCGGTGCTCATCTCCGTTTCAAAGCCGAAGAGCCAGTGCTGTCCAAAGACGTTTCCGTGGTCATGTGGCCGGCGTGACTAAACACCAAGGCGCACGGAACACTGTTACCTTCCCACCGAAGCGGTACCTATTTATCTACTTGCAATTTCTTGCTTTCGAACTGCTAGGTTGGCAGGAGCTGGAACTAGAGACAGGAGCTCACCCCGTCATGCG
The DNA here is from genome assembly GCA_029375565.1 of Gekko gecko. Classification (NCBI taxonomy): domain Eukaryota; kingdom Metazoa; phylum Chordata; class Lepidosauria; order Squamata; family Gekkonidae; genus Gekko; species Gekko gecko. The sequence goes on along the minus strand of JAPDNY010000001.1, from coordinate 319,004,322 downwards.
GCACTCTCGGGTCTTGAACTGCTGAACTACTGACCTTCCATAGCCTGCAGTTCAGCGTCTTAACCATTTGAGCCACCACAGTTCTACTTGCAACCAAAATCGATACACATAACAAATAGTTTTGCCACCATGCATTAATGACCACTGCACCAGTTGAAGAGTGACCTAAGAGTCCTGGAAAAGTACAAGTCTCTCTTCAGTTTGATGTGGTCACCAGCTCATGGTGCAGAGAAGAGTCTCTGGAAGAAAGCACGCAATAGACGGCATGAGCTCAGGACTAGCTGTAGTGCGAACCCAAAGGCGCAGCAACGGCACACCTAAGTTGCTTTGCCGTTTCTTAGGGCTTCAGCGGGCCGCTCTTCTTTAGGCTCTAGCCTGATTCCAGCTACCTGAAACACGCCTGTAGACGTCATGTCATGTTGAATCTTGCCAGAGCTGGGTTGAGCTCCATCACTAAAGAAAAGCGGCCTGATGAAGCCCTAAGAACAGCTCTGAGAGAACTGTGGCTTGCCTAAGATCACACCAGCAGCTGCATGTGGAGGAGTGGGGAATCAAACCCGGTTCTCCCAGATTACACTCCGCACACCTAACCACTGCACCCAACTGCACTCTCAATATATCCTTTCAGCTGTAGACATTGATCACTAATACTGAAAAGCAGGACCGTGTTTAAACTCAAGGCCAGCTGCCAAACTCTGGATATGTTTTCCCCCCGCAGCATTTGTACAATGCAGTACTTTCTGTGCATCAAGAAGACAAGAAGAAGAAGAGTTTGGATTTATACCCCGCCCTTCACTGCCCAAAGGCGTCTCAGAGCAGCTGACAAACTCCTTTCCCTTCCCCTCCCCACAACAGGCACCCTGTGAGGTAGGTGGGGCTGAGAGAACTTCTGACAGAAACTGTCCTTGAGAGAACAGCTGTGCCAGAGCTTGTGACTGACCCAAGGTCACACCAGCAGGTGCAAGTGGAGGATTGGGGGAATCAAACCTGGTTCTCCCGGATAAGAGTCCGCGCACTTAACCACTACACCAAACAAGCAAAAGCAAAGGAGTTCCACCATTCCTACACAGCCGAGTTGGTTTGACCGACCTTTAACGCAACGTTCTTGCCAAAGGTGACGTCTCCTGAAACTGTGAGGTGATCCAGTTCGAGCATATCGGGTATACTCTCAAACCTCCTCAGGTAATCCTGAACCTTTTAAAAAAAAAAACAGAGAAGCAAGTGGGTTGGTAACATTTCCGAGCAATTATGTGTTTAGGGTGGCCAGCTCCAGACTGGGAAGTACCTGGAGAATATTGGGGGGTGGAGCCTCAGGAGGGCGGGGTTTGGGGCACAATTTTTGTTATTTCTTGATTTACTGGATTTGTATTCCACCCTCCCTGCATGGCCGGCTCAGGGTGGGTTCCAGAGATACAGACCTGCAATAATGCAGATTTACAATTAAGAAGAAGAAGAGATTGGATTTATACTCCACCCTTCATTCGGAGTCTCAGAGCGGCTTACAATCTCCTTTCCCTTCCCCTCAGGTGGGGCTGAGAGAGCTCTGACAGAAACTGCTCTTTTTCAAGAACAGCTCTTATCAGAACTACGGCTTGCCCAAGGTCATCCAGCAGATGCAAGTGGAGGAGTGGGGAATCAAACCCGGTTCTCGCAGATTAGAGTCTGGGCACTTAACCACGACACCAAACTGGCTCTCAGAAGAGATTGGATCTATACCCCACCCTTCACTACCCAAGGGAGTCTCAGAGCGGCTTACAAACTCCTTTCCTCTCCCCTCCCCATAGCAGATATCCTGTGAGGGAAGTGGGGCTGAGAGAGCTCTGACAGCAACTGCTCTTTTTCAAGAACAGCTCTTATCAGAACTACGGCTTGCCCAAGGTCATCCAGCCGGTGCAAGTGGAGGAGTGGGGGAATCAAACCCGGTTCTCCCAGATTAGAGTCCACCACACCGAACATATTCATTAGTACAACATTAATTAAGCTCACTAAAATCAGTAGAACATTAAAAACATACATAACCACTGCACCAGACTGGCTCTGTGTGCATGGAGAGGGGAGACCCTACCTCTACGGAAAATAGCCGGTGCTTTTCATTCAGTTTGCATCACGCACCTCAAAGGTATCTGGGGGTATCTTCCACAGTTTTTAAAGACCCTTACTTGTGGTTTGACACAGCTGCGGTCAGCACACCAGCTCCCCAGAGACAGCAAGTGGATGCTTGTTCGTGTCAGTTTTGTGACGTGGGGAAATGTGAGATGAAACTGTTTGGGGGCAAAGCGAAACCAAACACATCAGGCAAACCAGGTGAATGCCTGGAACCGGCTGACAGGGAACCGGAGTGCATCGTCGAGGTCGGAACGGTCTGCTCAGACTGGGAGGGGCTCTCCAGGGTTGAACTGGAGATGCCGGGGACTGAACCCGGAACGCTGTGCGTGCCACGCAGACGCTCTACCGCTGAGCCGTGGTCCCCTCTCCTCTGACGCCAGTGTCTACTGGTATTCAACCATATGAAAATAACGGGGGAAATAAATGGCTTCAGAATAACTTGGGGAAATATGGCACGGTGTTACCCACTCACGTTCGTGAGAGAAAGTGGAGGGTTTCCCATTAATGGCAGCCGGGACCAAGATTTTTGAGGGGGGTGCTAAATTAACACACAAACCAGTTAAACCACTCGGCTTTAAAATTTAATTCCACGGCCGTTTATTCAAGTCTTTAAACCCTGCCTTATGGCTCCGTGCAGCTCATAAAGTGTAAACTTGGAAAATAAAAGCAACTCCCAGATAACTCCTCTGAAAGACACCACTATTATTATTATTACTATTATTAATGAATTGCTCCACCTTTGCTACTGCAGGGCTCTGGCTGATGTACAACCACAGGGAAACAACATAAAATCAGTTAAAACATTAAAGGAAAAGGTAAAGGTTTCCCTTGTTCAAAAGCGAGTCGAATCCAACTCTAGGGGGCAGTGCTCATGTCCGTTTCCAAGCCGAAGAGCCAGCACTGTCCGAAGACATTTCCGTAGTCATGTGGCCGGCATGACTAAACGCTGCTACCTTCCCACCGAAGTGGTACCTATTTATCTACTTGCAATTTCTTGCTTTCGAACTGCTAGGTCGGCAGGAGCTGGAACTAGAGACGGGAGCTCACTCCGTCTTGCGGCACCCGGGTCTCGAACTGCTGAACTACCGACCTTCCAGTTTGTGGGGAGGGGAAGGGAAGGGAGTTTGTCAGCCGCTCTGAGACTCCCTTGGGTAGTGAAGGGCAGGATATAAATCCCATCTCTTCTTCTTCCTCTGCCAACTCTTTTGTGGCTGTGTCCACCACTCTATGCCAGAATTCCAAAGGTGCCCACAGGCTCAAAAAGCTAGATGGGCTGCCTGATGGCAGGTGGCATCCCAAGGACTGGAATTGGCACATGGGAACATACCAGAATACTAAAAGTGGCCAATCAAAAGTCAATATGCTAGGTTATACGGACTACTGAGTGGCTGGGGGCGGGGGAGATAGCCCACTTGTCATACACCTGGGTTTTACAAACCTTATTCCCCCTCCCTACCAGCTTTCAGTGATGTAGAAAAGATGATGAGGAGGAGGAGGAGATTGGATTTATACCCCACCCTTCACTCGGAGTCCTAGAATGGCATATAATCTCCTTCCCCTTCCCCTCCCCACAACAGACACCCTGGGAGGTAGCTGGGGCTGAGAGACCTCTTTCAGGGACTGCCCTTGAGAGAACAGCTCTGAGAGAAATTGTGACTGGCCAAAGGTCACCCAGCTGGCTGCATGTGGAGGAATGGAATCAAACCCAGTTCTCCCAGATTAGAGTCCGTGCTCCTAACCAATGCACCAAAACTGGACATTTCAAGCAACGCAGCAGAGTAGAACAGATCCTCCGTACGTCTGCCTAAGCGGCTGTAGCTGGATCAGCTGTTAGCTACAGAACTGCCCGACAGAGGCAAACCGATCTGTGCATCAGACGGATTCTTAGTGTGATATGAATGGGAATATAAAGGTTTTTTTATATAGTTTTTCCCCTTTTTGATTATTCGTATTTTCTCCTGGTTTTATGGATTTCTCCTTTAAGTAATATTTCATTAGGATATAAGGAAGGCCTGTTGTAAGTCTGTTATTGTTAGCAGACAAGATAATACGTATAAAGTTCATGATTCTGTAGTCCTTAAAGACAGAACCTTGAAAAGTCTGGATCAGATAAGATTTTAGTCTCATATCAGGGGAAAAAAAGGTTTTTGTTTGGGATATGAAGAACCCTTGCCCATTATCATTTTGGGTTAAGGTAAGTAAACATTTAGGTTTGACGTAGATACATTTCTTGACATCTGACAAATCAAAAGCTTATTATTTGAATGACCGTTGTCTTTTGTAACCAATCATGCCTTTCTGAATATTGTTTTCTTAGTGATGTCAGTTCATGTATAAAAGATCACGTACTTCCTGAATAGGTGCAGAAAGCAGCCAGTTTTTGATGGGCCATTTGGTCCGACTGTTTTCCCCCTGTCTAATTGCAATTAAACATTAAGAACTTCCTCCTCGTTTCTGACTCCATTTCTTGACTAGAAATTTATTTGTACAACATTAGGATCCGGGCGCATTCTGTGAACATTTCATTCCTATACTATGCATTTGTGCTTCTTGTTCTTCCAAGAGAAAAAGAATCCAACCTTTCCGCTTACCTTCGTGAAAGAGCTTCCCAGTTTAACCAGCGGCACCGTGGGGAACTCCCGTTTCTCGCTCATGGTCAGAGATCCAGCGTTAAGGCTATAGAGGTTGGACATCACCAGGAGAAGATCGGAGGTGGTCTTGACGGGCAGGAAGCGGCTGCGAGGCACGTTTATCCCCAGAGAATTCTCAAAGCTTTTGACGGCGGCCCCGACGGCCGTCTCCAGCTGAATGACGTTCAAGCCCCCGTCCAGGGTCTGCCAGAGAAAAGCTCCATCAATACGGTCGTAAGCAGTGTTCCCTCTAAGCTGAGTGAGTGTCAGCTAGCTCACAGTTTTTTAGCCTCCGGCTCACACATTTCTGTCTTTGCTCGGGAAGGAGGGCTCCAGAGCAAACTATTTTATGCAGTAGCCAAATGGCTGGCTCACCGCTGTAATGCCAGGAACTCACAAAACAGAATATTTGCTTACAAAATTCTACAGCTTAGAGGGAGCACTGGTTGTAAGTAACTCCTCAACCTCATTAGCTGTATCGGTAATGTCAGGTAAGGGTTTTTGGCTTCCGAATCCACGAGTCTTAGTAGATGTGGAAAACTTCCTCCAATCTGGTTGAGTTCGAAAAGCAAATATTATTTGACAACACAAGCCACATTCTTTTATTTACAACCTTTAGAGTCCGCCTTTCTCACTTGGTCCCAAGGTGGAATTACACAGAGTGAGTCAATAAAATCGATGGGGTGTGGGGGGCCGTGTTCCCTCTAAGCTGAGGTAGTGTGAGCCAGCTCACAGTTTTTCAGCCTCCGGCTCACACATTTTTGTCTTAGCTCAGGAAGGGATGGCTGCAGAGGAAACTGATTTATGCAGTAGCCAAATCACTCGCTCACCACTTTAATGCCAATAGCTCACCAAGTAGAATTTTTTGCTCACAGCTTAAGAGGGAGCATTGCTGCAGGGCAAACTAATTTAAGCAGTAGCCAAATGGCTGTCTCACCACATAGAGGAAGCATGAGGGGGGGCCCTTTGATGCACAATACAGTAGGATTAGGGTTGTAGAACTGATCAGAACTCCAAAAACAGAAGCGAAGCAAAGCATAAGTGTTAATATGACGCATTAAATGATACAAAAACTATGCAGTAGGGCCATAGTCCCAGTAAGCTGAACACAGTAAGAACATAAGAGAAGCCAATGTTGAATCAGGCCAATGGCCCATCTAGTCCAACACTCTGTCACATAGCGGCCAAAATATACCAGGTGCCATCAGGAGGTCCAGCAGTAGGGCCAGGACACCAGAAGCCCTCCTACTGCTGTCCCCTCCAGCACCAAGAATAGAGTGCATCACCTGCCCCAGACTGAGAGTTCCCATCTATACCCTGTGGCTAATAGCCACTGATGGACTTCTGCTCCAGATGTTTATCTAATTCCCTCTTGAAACTGTCCATGCTTGTAGCTGCCACGACCTCCTGTGGCAGTGAATTCCACGTGTTAACCACTCTTTGGGTGAAGAAGGACTTCCTTTTATCTGTTCTAACCCGACTGCTCAGCAATTTCATGGAGTGCCCACGAGTTCTTGCATTGTGAGAAAGGGAGAAAAGTACTTCTTTCTCAACCTGCTCAATCCCATTCATAATCTTATAAACAGTAATAGAGGCCACACAGCTTCTCATCTTGACCTGTCTGCACGACGGGTCCCCATTAAGCGAAGTCCTCGCCTCATTCCCCCACCGTGCACGACTGACTACCCAGCATTCCATACTCCAACCCGTTAATCTCTGCCCCTCCGCATGGTCTCAGGACATAAGCCCAGAGCTCGCCCTCGTCAACAGAGAGGTACGAGCGGACGGGACACGAGAGATGCGCCCCTCATGGCTAGATGGGAGTCCCTACCTACGTGTTTACTATAAACATTAAAAACAACGGGTACCACAGGTGCAGTCACGGAACCTGCCAGCGTGAGGTAAGCGATACGGGCAAACTAGAATAATAATACAAATTTCTGCTCTTTAGAACTTCTGAGTCCCTGATACACACACACACACCCTTTTGCCCAAACATAATTTGGTGGTGGTAGAGAAGAGCCGTCAAGTTACAGCCGATTTACACTGACCCTGGAGGGTTTTCAAGGCAAGAAATGTCAGGTAGTCCTGCCATGAGCTGGATGGACGGGAAGGAGGGAGGGATGGTCTGCAACTTTTCATGCTTGGAATGTAGGGAGGTGTGCAGGTTGCCTAGGAGATCCAGGATTCCATGGCCTGGGCAGTCTGTTACCTCACCAAATGTCCTTGGTCTCACAGTTCTTGTTTTCTCTGTCTGAGACAGCTTTGGGGCAGTTTGGTTATTTACTGCTTTACCACTTTCGCACCTCTTCCCGTGCGCGGGCTTAGTGACCATTGGTAGATGGGGGGGGCACTTCAAATGGGTATAATTGTAGATGCTTCTTTAGACTTAGTCATCCCTGACAAAGAGATGTTACCGTGCCTTTAGAACGGCTTTCAATAAACGCTATCTTCTTCATGAAGCCTGGTGTTTGACTGACTTTCTGAAGTGCCTGACAAGAGAGGAACAGCGGAGGTTTGCCTCTGCATAGAAACCCTCATATTCCTTGGGCATCTCCCATCCAGTGTTCCCTCTAAGCTGAGTGAGTGTGAGCGAGCTCAGCTTTTTAGCCTCCGGCTCACACATTTTTGTCTCAGCTGAGGAAGGGTGGGCTCCAAAGCAAAGTGATTTATGCCGTAGCCAAATGGCTCGCTCACAACTTTAATGCCAGTAGCTCACAAGGTAGAATTTTTGTTCACAAGTCTCCACAGCTTAGAGGGAGCACTGCTGCCATCCAAGTACTAACCGGGGCTGACCCTGCTGAGATCTGAAAAGACCAGGCTAGCTGGGGCCATTCAGGTCTGGGCTCTGCTAGATATAAATACAACTTGGGGGGGGGATGACTGGGAAAGGTATTTCAGAACATATTTTCGAGTTGTTCTCCAGCTTCCCGTGAAGTCTTTCTCCTTACCTTTGGATTAACGATAATCTCCATATCGATGGCGTTCTGTTCCTGCAGCCGCTTAATCGCAGTGAGCGAGATCCACAAGTTGTTCGTGTTGAAGATTTTGAACTTGGAAACGGACTTGAACTCGTCGACGTGTGGTTTGGGCACCTGAGCGATTTCCACCAGCCGCAGTTTGTTCTCGTACTGCGTGAGCGTGCCGCCCTGGGAAAGCGGAGCAGATCTTCATGAAATAAGAGTTACACTGACTGCGCGCAAGCAAAAAACAGCTTCTGACAAAAGACTATTCTAACAAAAGACTGTGTGTCCCTGGTTCAAGTTGTGGTCATTCACAACTAAGGGCTCCAGAGCAAACTAATTCATGCAGTAGCCAAATTGCTCACTCACAATGTAGAATTTTTGCTTATGAGACTCCACAGCTTAGAAGATCTTCACTGTGTGGTGTGACTCAGAATCACAGAGCTGGAAGGGTCCCTAAGAGGCCATCTAGTCCATCCCTCTGCTCAATACAGGACCAGCCCAGAGCAGCCCTGACCAGGCCCCCCGATCATCTTCGTCACTCCTCTCTTTGTGCCCACTCCAGATTGCCTCTGCATCCTCTCTTTGAAGTGAGGCCTCCAGAACGACACACAATACTCCAGGTATGGCCAACATTAAAAAAACTGTCAACATTCAAAAAAATAGTCTACAGATTCTAACGGAAGGGGGGGTGTTACCTCCCCCAGGGCTCTTTTTGTAGCATATTAGGCAACACACCCCTAATGTAGCCAATCCTCCAAGAGCTTACAGTAGCCCCTGTAAGAAGAGCTCTGCAAGCTCTTGGAGGATTGGCTACATTAGAAGAAGAAGAAGAAATTGGATTTATACCCCGCCCTTCAGTGCCCAAGGGAGTCTTGGAGCGGCTTACAAACTCCTCTCCCTTCCCCTCCCCACAACAGACGCCCTGTGAGGTAAGCGGGGCTGAGAGAGCTCTGACAGAAACTGCTCTTTTTTCAAGAACAGCAGTGTCAGAACTACGGCTTGCCCAAGGTCATCCAGCAGGTGCAAGTGGAGGAGTGGGGAATCAAACCCGGTTCTCCCAGATTAGAGTCCACGCACTTAACCACTACGCCAAACTGGCTCCAACAGTGGTGTCCCTTTTTAGCCTTTTCAGAACCCAGTTCTCCCAGATTAGGGTCCGCATACCCCCTATGCACATTAAGGGTGTGTCACCTAATATGCAAAGGAGTTCCTGCTACAAAAAGAGCCCTGCCTGTACTAAACTCACACTCTCCAAAAGACTCAGAGGGGCCCAGTGATCAGAAAGGCACTAAGACCAGGGTCCCATTCCCCCCACATTGGTCTGTCACAAGCAGGCAACATGGCGCCAGGAAAGACCTCATTTTGAACCGGCCTGACAGGCTCGGTAGGAACTGAGCCAAACAGGAATACTGTGAGGAAACACGTACCCAGGATCCTACGACTGATACAATCAGCAGAGATAGCCTCGCCATACTAATCCCTAATCCTATCTCCTCTGACCCAGGCACCACTCCTTCGAAGTGATTTAGACGGTCTAGCACTCTTCCTCATTCCACATCGAGCCACTGACACACAGAAACGCCAACACCGGTGACTTCCACAACCTCGGACGTTCAAGCCAAGCGTCCTGCACCTACTCGGTTTTAATCCGGCTACTCATCACACCCCGGGCCACTCCAACCCTGGCTCCAGGGTTCCCTCTAAGCTGAGCTAGTGTGACCTGGCTCACAGTGTTTTAGCCTCCGGTTCACGCATTTTTGTCTCCGCTCAGGAAGGAGGGCTCCAGAGCAAACTGATTTATGCAGCAGCCACATTGCTCACCCACAACTTTCTTCCACCTCCACAACTTTTCAGTATATTTTTATCTGTTGTTTGTTTAAAACATTTTTATGCTGCCTTTCCACCCAGCTTAAGGGTCCCTCAGAAACAACCATTAAAATAAGGTTTTAAAATACATAGGATAACCAACATAAGAGAAGCCAATGTTGAATCAGGCCAATGGCCCATCTAGTCCAACACTCTGTCACACAGCGGCCAAAATATACCAGTTGCCATCAGGAGGTCCAGCAGTGGGGCCGGGACACTAGAAGCCCTCCCACTGCTGCCCCCTCCAGCACCAAGAATAGAGTGCATCACCTGCCCCAGACTGAGAGTTCCCATCTATACCCTGTGGCTAATAGCCACTGATGGACTTCTGCTCCATATGTTTATCCAATTCCCTCTTGAAACTGTCCATGCTTGCAGCTGCCACCACCTCCTGTGGCAGTGAATTCCATGTGTTAATCACTCTTTGGGTGAAGAAGTACTTCCCTTTATCTGTTCTAACCTGACTGCTCAGCAATTTCATGGAGTGCCCACGAGTTCTTGCATTGTGAGAAAGGGAGAAAAGTCCTTCTTTCTCAACCTGCTCAATCCCATTCATAATCTTATAAACCTCGATCATGTCACCCCTCAGCCGTCGTTTCTCCAAGCTAAAGAGCCCCAAGCATTTTAACCTTTCTTCATAGGGAAGGTGTTCCAACCCTTTTATCATTCTAGTTGCCCTTTAATTAAACAATTAAACAAGCACTTAAACAGGATGGAAGGTTCAGTGATAGAATCCCAGACTTCACCCATTAGCAAAAGACAAGGACCGTAGGGGACAGACAAATCTCCCTAGGGAGGGAATTCCTAGCTTCAGACATGCGTAACATGTAGAAACCTCTGGGATACAAGAATTATTGGGGACGACTCCATTTATGAGCTGCGGTGGCTCAAGTGGTTAAGACGCTGAGCTGCAGGCTGGAAGGTCGGTGGTTCGGCAGTGCGAGACCCGAGTGCCGCATGACGGAGTGAGTTCCCATCTCTGGTCCCAGCTCCTGCCCACCTAGCAGTTCGAAAGCAAGAAACTGCAAGTAGATAAATAGGTACCGCTTTGGTGGGAAGGTAACAGCGTTCTGTGTGCCTTGGCGTTTAGTCACGCCGGCCACATGACCATGGAAACGTCTTCGGAGAGCGCTGGCTCTTCGGCTTGGAAACGGAGATGAGCACCACAACCCTAGAGTTGGATTCGACTGGCTTTCGAACAAGAAAAACCTTTACCTTTACTAGTCCATTTACATGGTAGACCTATGCACAATTGCTCCATTAATTTCAGTGCTCTTCGACTGGAATTAACTCTGCATAGGATTGCACTGTCAAGTTATCTAATGGCAGCCCAACCTCTGAGGTGGGGAAGTGTGTGTCCATACCACTTTAATGCCAGGAGCTCACAAAGCTGAATTTTTGCTCACGAGACTCCACAGCTTAGAGGGAACATTGCCTGGCTCCCCCAGAAATATTTAAACTGGCCTCAGCCTTTGTACAGCTCTTGGGGCCCGTAAGAGTGTACCCGCAGACTCCGTCTGAGTCTTTGACACGAACCGCTGGTCGGCCGTATCCTCCTCCTGCCACGTGGATTCCAGACTTCCGGATCAGGCGAATATTCCCCTAATCCAGGGGTGTCGAACTCATTTGTTACCAGGGCCGGATCTGACGTAAATGAGACCTTGTCGGGCTGGGCCACGTGTGCCATTAAATGTAATGCCAGGTAGCAGAGATATAAACTTTATAAAGGACACAAACACAAAGGGTGTTTTTTTAAATTAGAATAAAATCATGCTTGATCTGTTTTGACAGTTATTAAGGAGAAATTGAAAGGGACTAGACTTTTAAATTGTTACCATTAGTAAAAGAAAGTAAGTTTAGTAGTAAATGTAACTGAATAAGAGAGATATCAATGGGGTTGGAGCACTGCGGGAAGCCTTGTTTGGGGGGGAGAGGGTGAAAGGAAATGGATATGTATTTACTTGTTTAAGTTGTATGAACGTGGGAAATATATCCAATAATAAATTGTATTTACCCAAAAAAAAAGAATAAAATCATGCTTGAAAACATCAGCACCCTTGCAATATTTTGTTTACTGAACAGTGGCTGATAACGGACCCCTCTTGCTCTGAGTTATGTCATCAAAACGCCTGTGCCGTTGCAGTCCTGAGTCTGCTGTTCAGGTGTGTCTCTGTAAGCTGCAAACCTACGATGACGCAGCAGCAGCAGAACTGGAAGAAGCAGCAGAAGACAGTCCAGTTCCACTGCGGGCCTGAGAGAAGACCTCCAGGGGCCGGATCTGGCCCACGGGCCGCATGTTTGGCACCCCCTGCCCTAATCTAAAAGCCCCTCCTTGTCACTAACAATCGCCTCTCTGTTTCTTAGCTCTGTGTGTTGATCTGTTGTTATTATTTTTGCATGAGCGAGTACTGCAAACTTTGCATTTAGTTACAATAAAACTCAGTCGAAAGGTCTCGGTCCTTCCACTGGTGTCCCTCGCAATTTGAACCTTGTACATGTAGAGTGTAAAGAACCCTTGTACACCTGTCCTGCCCTGCATGCCTGTAACCAGACTCAGGCAATCGGTGTAACCTTTGCTTGGGCCAATGGGTCTAGGTCCCAATTCCTAAACCAAGAGTTATTGTCTGGCTGTGACACTAAATGCCATAGATCTGGCTCACATCTGTAAAGCATCTAAGAATGCGTCTGCTGCAAAGGCTGAAACCAGCACCTCCTTCTTGATCTCATCCTTCAACTCCTTAGGGATATTACTACTCGCTGCAGCCAGGTCTGAAGCCCACACATATGCAACTCTAGCGAACAAGGAACCCGTTGCCCTAAGGCCTGCTGCAGAGGCCTCAAAATCTCCATGCAAGGCCTGCTCGATCTGCTTGTTGCGGGAATCCTTCAGCAGACCATCAGAATCCGTAAGTAGCACGGAGTTAGATGCCAAGCTAGTGACGGGAGGGGAGGGTTTGTTCCAGCCAATGTTCCCGCTCACCTTAACGTCTGCCCTCGTTTTGTTTGTGACTTCCATGACAAATTCACACCGCTTCCCGTTCGGCGGGTTCATGAGGTGGTTCATGATGTAGAGATCCACGGTGGCACCGAGGTTATCGATGTTGGACACAAAAATGTACTCCTTCCCCTCGTTGATGAATCTGTCCAGCAATCCGGAATTGTAGAAACTTGCATAGATGTCCCCGTGACCTGGGGGATACCAGGCCTCCGTGTTCTCTCCTGAATAAGACACGTCTTTCGCAACAGGTAGCAAGGACTCTTTATTAATTCGTGGATACCTGCAAAAAAAAAATAATATATATATATAGACCCGTTTTAAAATCTGCACAGCCAATCAAGTCTCTGTGGTTAAGGATAATGTTTCAAATACAGGGAAGTACTGATGTACATTGGGGAGGGCGGGGATTTTTTGGTAGAAAAAGCCCAGCAGGAACTCCTTAGCATAATGGACCACACCCAACAGCGGAAACTTATTAGCATATCAGGCCACACCCCTGACAGCACAGCTCATTAGCCTATTAGGGCACACCCCCATGTTACCAGAAGCGCGGTCATCCAGCCACACCCACCTTTTGCTTCTTATTCTGTTTACCTCGTTTGTTGTCAAAACCCAGGGCTTCTTTTGTAGCAGGAACTCCTTCGCATGTTAGGCCACACAGCCCTAATGTAGCCAATCCTAATGAGTTCCTGCTGCTGGGCATGGCCTATTATGCTAATGAGTTCCTGCTGGGCGTGGCCAACTCGGGAGCCAGCCGGAACGCCGTTCCTCTGCGTCCCTGCCCAAAATAGCCCTGGTGGGGGGGAATATTTAAAGCCTGAAAGGGTTTTAAATGCATTCCATGCCTTGGATGCCCGAGAAGGTAGACAAGTAACCCAAAATATTCCAAATAAATAGGAGATTTGGGGGTGAGTCTAAGGAGGGGCCAGACCTCAGAACAGTATAATGCCGTAGAGTCCACCCTCCAAAGTAGACACGTCCTCCCGGTGAACTGATCTCTATAAGTCTGGAGATCAGCTGTAATTCTGGTCCAGGCCCCACCTGAAGGGTGGCAACCTTATAAATAACCCAACTTCAGCACTTCGGGGTCAGGAAGCAATTTTTCTCTGGGTCAGTGTAGCCGGTGATCTTGGAGGCTTTTTGTCATCTTTTGGGCACGGAATAGGGATGTCCCAGTCCGGAGGCCTCGGGAGGAGGACCCCACCACCCAGGGGCGCTACCGCCGTACAACTCACCGTGGGAGGCCCTGAAGAAGGCGACGGGTGACAACGTGGGGAAAGATGGGGATGCCAGCAGAGCACGGGCGCAGAAGCGAGCACCACGGAACCCTACCCCAAGAGGCAGAGATGCAGACATCACCAAGCAAGGGCTGATGGCTGGGGCAGGAGGCCTGGCTGACGGTGCCAGCAGCACAGCTCCTGGGACAGGGGAAGCAACGCCGACACACCCTCACCCATGCCTGGAACACCCGGACAGTGTCTGGGCTTATCACGGGGGGCGGGGCCAAACTGGGAGTGAAGGGGGTGGGGAGCACCGGCAGCACTGGAAACGGGACAGGGGGAATAAAAGGAGGGGAGTTTGGAGGGGCCAGGGAGGAAGAGCATGCAGCAGAATGGAAGAGAGAGAGAGAACAAAGGCGAGAGAGAGGGGCAAACGAGGGGCGTCTGACACACGCTAGCGGAGGGACTACGAGGCGTGACGGTAACCCCGTCCCCTGCCGGTCTGTGTCCCCACCGCAACCCCCTTTAACGACCCCTCCTCAGCTCCGAGTGCCACCGGCCCCGAGGGGTGAGCAGACGTCACGGCCACAGGTGGGTCAACACCGAGGCCACGAACGGAGCTTGACAAGAGGTCTCTAGGGGTGTGAAGAAGAAGAGGAGATTGGATTTATACCCCGCCCTTCACTACCCAAAGGAGTCTCAGAGCGGCTTACAAACTCCCTTCCCCGCAACAGACACCCTGTGAGGTAGGCGGGGCTGAGAGAGCTCTGACAGAAACTGCTCTTTTTCAAGAACAGCTGTGCCAGGACTATGGCTTGCCCAAAGTCATCCGGTAGGTGCAAGTGGGGGAGTGGGGAACCAAACCTGGTTCTCCCAGATTAGAGACCGCGCACTTAACCACTACACCAAACTGGGGAGGTAGTTGTGTGGGGGGGAGGTATTTGTGAATTTCCCGCATTGTGCAGGGGGTTCAACTAGATGACCCTGGAGGTCCCTTCCAACTCTGTGATTCTTCTGGTAGTGAGATATCCATGCATTCCCTATTCTCGGCGTGTTTGTCCTTGCTAATCGGATGCAGTTGGAATGGTTAAAACACGTGCTCCTCTATCGTTCCGTTCATAAGTTCCTTATACGTCACCTCCAATTCTATCCAGTTTCCTAGCTCGGTCCGACAACAGGTCACTCGCAGGAAATCACCAGACTTTGTGCTTCAGCTCATCTGATAAGGAAGCACCTGGTGAACCCCTTTTTTATTAACGATGAACATAACATGGAATTTAGTTTATAACGAAGTTATGATCTCCCCCCCGCATATGCATATTTCCTTTTAAACGTTGCTGACTGTTGAGTATGTTATCGCTGATCTATGATGGTGATAACACTAAGCGAGTTAAGTAAAACAGATCAATAAGCTGGGCGCCTAATGCTTAACCGGCGAAGAGGAAAGCAAACATCCATGGGGTCGAAATTCCACAGTCCCTACAGAAAATGCTGCTTCAGGAGAGCTAAATTCGTCTCCGGAGGCACACCTGAGAGACCAATGAATGTTTCAGGGCATGTTCAAGAGTCAAAGGTCCCTTCGTCCGACACAGAAAAGGCTGCAACGGTGGTAACTATCCACTTTCCCCTCTGAAGGGTGCCCAGAGAAGGGGCTTCGCGGAAGATCTTTTTTTAATTTTTTTTTTAAAAAAATTAGTTTAAACAGTAAAAAAACAGTTATAACATTCTACAACCGTGGAACTCGGCCAAGTTACTACAATAACAAATAAGGAATTTGAATTAGTTTACATGCGGGGAGAAACTTCACAATACTTTTTAGGAACAGTGAATTTAGGGAACTCAGCCCTAAACATATAATCAAGAAAAGGAAACCATTTCAAATGAAGATCTGGTTTCCTATGTGAAAGATTAGAGTTAGCAATTACTTCCGATATTTCATCCGTAAGCATAGTAGTCCCATATTTTCAAATGCCATGAGGATAATGGTAACTTCTTAGGGGACTTCCAACTACTGGCAATAACAACCTTTGCAGCCGTTAGTAAAACCAAAATAAGATCTTGTCTAAGTTTGGGTATATGGGAATCATTGCAGTGGTCTAGTAGAATAAGGTCAGGTTGCATAGGAATCAAATGACCTCTGATACCTTTGATAGATAAGACCAGGGCTATTTTTGTAGAAAAAGCCCAGCAGGAACTCATTAGCATAACAGGCCACACCCAACAGCAGGAACTCATTAGCATATTAGGCTACACCTCCATGTTACCAGAAGTGTGGTCATCCAGCCACACCCACCTTTTGCTTCTTATTCTGTTTACATTGTTCATTGTCAAAACCCAGGGCTTTTTTGGGAGCAGGAACTCCTTTGCATGTTAGGCCACACAGCCCTAATGTAGCCAATCCTAATGAGTTCCTGCTGTTGGGAGTGACCTATTATGCTAATGAGTTCCTGCTGGGTGTGGCCAACTTGGGAGCCAGCCAGAACTCCGTTCCTGTGTGTTCCTGCCCCAAAATAGCCCTGGATAAGACTATTGTTGTACAAAAACACACAGCCACCAACAGTGGATGAATGTACCTCGTTCTCCACATGATCTCCAGCAGAGTGGGGAGTTCAAACTGGATATTCTGTGAAATTTCACAGGTGTGAGATACCATTTAGTAAGGATTTTATAGCTTTGGAGTTGGATATTTAGAGAGTGGGACCTAAGAGACGGTGATGACCAGATTTCGTCCCAATCTGAAGGTGAGAATGTAGGATCACAGCCAGTTTCCCAGGCCTCTTGGTAACTTAAAGGCTTTGTGGGCTGAGATCTTAATTGAGGGGCAGGTTTCTGTAAAGTGAGGGGAGGGAAACCAAACAGGTTCTTCTGAAATTGCCCAGCAAGGAAGGACAATTTGGAGATCATTATTCCAATCTTCCTGGGATTTTCTGGAGGACAGATACAATCAATATCTATATCTATATCTAGATATATGAGATCATTATAGAAGGGGCAATTTAGAAGAAGTAGAAGAGATTGGATTTATACGGCAGAGTATTTGGCTAACGTCCTGTTGGTAACTACCCCAACTCAATCAAAGCCAGGGAACTCTCAATTGAGATCGTTTGAGGTATTATATGTCTGATGATATTGTTTTACCTTTAAAAGGTTTTATCTTATGTCTGAAATTATTGTTGGTACCTACTTTTATTCACTGTATTTTTCCTTATTTTATGCCATTAAAGGTTTCTGATCTCTCTCTGGATTTATACTCCGCCCTTGGCTCGGGGTCTCCGAGCGGCTTACAAACTCCTCTCCCTCCCCCTCCCCACAACAGACACCCCGTAAGCAATGTTCCCTCTAAGCTGTGGAGTCTTGTGAGCAAAAATTCTACTTTGTGAGCTACTGGCACTAAAGTTGTGAGTGAGCGGTTTGGCCACTGCATAAATTAGTTTGCTCTGGAGCCCTCCTTCCTTGAGCTGAGACAAAAATGTGTGAGCTGGAGGCTAAAAAACTGTGAGCTAGCTCACACTAACTCAGCTTAGAGGGAACAGTGCCTGTGAGGTAGGCGGGGCTGAGAGAGCTCTTTCCAGAACTGCCCTTTCGAGAACAGCTCTGAGAGAACTTGTGACTGACCCAAGGTCACATCAGCAGCTGCAAGTGGAGGAGTGGGGGAATCACACCCGGTTCTCCCAGATTAGAGTCCGCGCACTTCACCACTGCACCAGACTGGCTCTCCTCATGTCGAACCGTTTCAATCTCCCCAGTAGCGCAAGGGTATTACTAATCCTCAAGTGGCACACCATGGTAGTCTCCCTACTCACGAAGCAGATGGAAGAACATCTACTTAAGTCTGGGTATTTCTAGGAAGACTTAAGTTTCCCCCAAAAATTAAAAACTAAAACAGGAGACTTGAAGAAGCAAGAACCTGCAATGATATGGTTACCAACCTCCAGGCGGTGCCTGGAGCTCTCCTGGTATTACAACTGACCTCTAGGCGACCGAGAACCTGGAGAACGGGGCCACATCTGAAGGTGGACTCCATAGCATTATACCCCATTGAAGTCGCTCCCCTCCTTCCCCAAACCCTGTCATCCTCAGGCTCCACCCCCAATAGCTCCAGATGTGTGGGGAGGGTCAGGCACGTCTCCCTGAGGAAGCAGTTCCATAATCGTGGGGCTGCCCCCAGAAAGGCCCTTCCTCGTGTACCCACCAACTGAGCTTCTTCGATTGACGGGATAATCGGCTGGCAGCAGAAGGTAACATGAGAAGACCGGTGTTCTTTTTGCAGCAGGAACTCCTTTGCATATGAGGCCACACGCCCCTGATGTAGCCAATCCTCCAAGAGCTGACAGCAAGAAGAGCTCCGTAAGCTCTCGGAGGATTGGCTACATTAGCGGGCGTGTGGCCTCATACGCTAAGGAGTTCCCGCTAAAAAAAAGAGCCCTGGAAGACCATCCACACCCATGAAAGACCTTTTGATTGACTACGAGGAGGCTTCTTTGAAATAAAAAAAGATCTGCTGTCTTATCGCATGACTAGTCACAAAAACCTTCGGGTATCCAGTGGGGAGAAAAGATGGCGCTGGGGCTGGCAACCATGTGCACTCTCTGCACGTGCATCGAGGCACCTTTACACGCTAGCAATCTAAGAACGGCCCACATTCAGCAACTCTGCTCCACTAACAATGGATTCCTCCCTCAACAGAAGGATTCTTCTGCTAGCGGGGGGGGGGGACTAACAGAAGGCACCACCATCAGCTATTGTAGAAGAAGAAGAGATTGGATTTATGCCCCGCCCTTCACTACCCAAAGGAGTCTCCAGAGTGGCTTACAGACTCCTTCCCCTCCCCACAACAGACACCCTGTGAGATAGAAGAAGATGAAGAGACTGGATTTATACCCCGCCCTTCACTACCCGAAGGAGTCTCCAGAGTGGCTTACAGACTCCTTCCCCTCCCCACAACAGACACCCTGTGAGATAGAAGAAGATGAAGAGACTGGATTTATACCCCGCCCTTCACTACCCAAAGGAGTCTCCAGAGTGGCTTACAGACTCCTTCCCCTCCCCACAACAGACACCCTGTGAGATAGAAGAAGATGAAGAGACTGGATTTATACCCCGCCCTTCACTACCCGAAGGAGTCTCCAGAGTGGCTTACAGACTCCTTCCCCTCCCCACAACAGACACCCTGTGAGATAGAAGAAGATGAAGAGACTGGATTTATACCCCGCCCTTCACTACCCAAAGGAGTCTCCAGAGTGGCTTACAGACTCCTTCCCCTCCCCACAACAGACACCCTGTGAGATAGAAGAAGATGAAGAGACTGGATTTATACCCCGCCCTTCACTACCCAAAGGAGTCTCCAGAGTGGCTTACAGACTCCTTCCCCTCCCCCACAACAGACACCCTGTGAGATAGAAGAAGATGAAGAGACTGGATTTATACCCCGCCCTTCACTACCCGAAGGAGTCTCCAGAGTGGCTTACAGACTCCTTCCCCTCCCCACAACAGACACCCTGTGAGATAGAAGAAGATGAAGAGACTGGATTTATACCCCGCCCTTCACTACCCAAAGGAGTCTCCAGAGTGGCTTACAGACTCCTTCCCCTCCCCACAACAGACACCCTGTGAGATAGAAGAAGATGAAGAGACTGGATTTATACCCCGCCCTTCACTACCCAAAGGAGTCTCCAGAGTGGCTTACAGACTCCTTCCCCTCCCCACAACAGACACCCTGTGAGATAGAAGAAGATGAAGAGACTGGATTTATACCCCGCCCTTCACTACCCAAAGGAGTCTCCAGAGTGGCTTACAGACTCCTTCCCCTCCCCACAACAGACACCCTGTGAGATAGAAGAAGATGAAGAGACTGGATTTATACCCCGCCCTTCACTACCCAAAGGAGTCTCAGAGTGGCTTACAAACTCCTTTCCCTTCCCCTCCCCACAACAGACACCCTGTGAGATAGAAGAAGATGAAGAGACTGGATTTATACCCCGCCCTTCACTACCCGAAGGAGTCTCAGAGCGGCTTACAAACTCCTTTCCCTTCCCCTCCCCGCAACAGACACCCTGTGAGATAGAAGAAGATGAAGAGACTGGATTTATACCCCGCCCTTCACTACCCGAAGGAGTCTCCAGAGTGGCTTACAGACTCCTTCCCCTCCCCACAACAGACACCCTGTGAGATAGAAGAAGATGAAGAGACTGGATTTATACCCCGCCCTTCACTACCCAAAGGAGTCTCCAGAGTGGCTTACAGACTCCTTCCCTCTCCCCACAACAGACACCCTGTGAGATAGAAGAAGATGAAGAGACTGGATTTATACCCCGCCCTTCACTACCCAAAGGAGTCTCCAGAGTGGCTTACAGACTCCTTCCCCTCCCCACAACAGACACCCTGTGAGATAGAAGAAGATGAAGAGACTGGATTTATACCCCGCCCTTCACTACCCAAAGGAGTCTCCAGAGTGGCTTACAGACTCCTTCCCCTCCCCACAACAGACACCCTGTGAGATAGAAGAAGATGAAGAGACTGGATTTATACCCCACCCTTCACTACCCGAAGGAGTCTCAGAGTGGCTTACAATCTCCTTCCCTTCCCCTCCCCACAACAGACACCCTGTGAGATAGAAGAAGATGAAGAGACTGGATTTATACCCCACCCTTCACTACCCGAAGGAGTCTCAGAGCGGCTTACAAACTCCTTTCCCTTCCCCTCCCCGCAACAGACACCCTGTGAGATAGAAGAAGATGAAGAGACTGGATTTATACCCCGCCCTTCACTACCCGAAGGAGTCTCCAGAGTGGCTTACAGACTCCTTCCCCTCCCCACAACAGACACCCTGTGAGATAGAAGAAGATGAAGAGACTGGATTTATACCCCGCCCTTCACTACCCAAAGGAGTCTCCAGAGTGGCTTACAGACTCCTTCCCCTCCCCACAACAGACACCCTGTGAGATAGAAGAAGATGAAGAGACTGGATTTATACCCCGCCCTTCACTACCCAAAGGAGTCTCCAGAGTGGCTTACAGACTCCTTCCCCTCCCCACAACAGACACCCTGTGAGATAGAAGAAGATGAAGAGACTGGATTTATACCCCGCCCTTCACTACCCGAAGGAGTCTCCAGAGTGGCTTACAGACTCCTTCCCCTCCCCACAACAGACACCCTGTGAGATAGAAGAAGATGAAGAGACTGGATTTATACCCCGCCCTTCACTACCCAAAGGAGTCTCCAGAGTGGCTTACAGACTCCTTCCCCTCCCCACAACAGACACCCTGTGAGATAGAAGAAGATGAAGAGACTGGATTTATACCCCGCCCTTCACTACCCAAAGGAGTCTCCAGAGTGGCTTACAGACTCCTTCCCCTCCCCACAACAGACACCCTGTGAGATAGAAGAAGATGAAGAGACTGGATTTATACCCCGCCCTTCACTACCCAAAGGAGTCTCCAGAGTGGCTTACAGACTCCTTCCCCTCCCCACAACAGACACCCTGTGAGATAGAAGAAGATGAAGAGACTGGATTTATACCCCGCCCTTCACTACCCAAAGGAGTCTCAGAGTGGCTTACAAACTCCTTTCCCTTCCCCTCCCCACAACAGACACCCTGTGAGATAGAAGAAGATGAAGAGACTGGATTTATACCCCGCCCTTCACTACCCAAAGGAGTCTCAGAGCGGCTTACAAACTCCTTTCCCTTCCCCTCCCCGCAACAGACACCCTGTGAGATAGAAGAAGATGAAGAGACTGGATTTATACCCCGCCCTTCACTACCCAAAGGAGTCTCAGAGTGGCTTACAAACTCCTTTCCCTTCCCCTCCCCACAACAGACACCCTGTGAGATAGAAGAAGATGAAGAGACTGGATTTATACCCCGCCCTTCACTACCCAAAGGAGTCTCAGAGCGGCTTACAAACTCCTTTCCCTTCCCCTCCCCGCAACAGACACCCTGTGAGATAGAAGAAGATGAAGAGACTGGATTTATACCCCGCCCTTCACTACCCAAAGGAGTCTCAGAGTGGCTTACAAACTCCTTTCCCTTCCCCTCCCCACAACAGACACCCTGTGAGATAGAAGAAGATGAAGAGACTGGATTTATACCCCGCCCTTCACTACCCAAAGGAGTCTCAGAGCGGCTTACAAACTCCTTTCCCTTCCCCTCCCCGCAACAGACACCCTGTGAGATAGAAGAAGATGAAGAGACTGGATTTATACCCCGCCCTTCACTACCCAAAGGAGTCTCAGAGTGGCTTACAAACTCCTTTCCCTTCCCCTCCCCACAACAGACACCCTGTGAGATAGAAGAAGATGAAGAGACTGGATTTATACCCCGCCCTTCACTACCCAAAGGAGTCTCAGAGCGGCTTACAAACTCCTTTCCCTTCCCCTCCCCGCAACAGACACCCTGTGAGATAGAAGAAGATGAAGAGACTGGATTTATACCCCGCCCTTCACTACCCAAAGGAGTCTCAGAGTGGCTTACACACTCCTTTCCCTTCCCCTCCCCCCAACAGACACCCTGTGAGATAGAAGAAGATGAAGAGACTGGATTTATACCCCGCCCTTCACTACCCAAAGGAGTCTCAGAGCGGCTTACAAACTCCTTTCCCTTCCCCTCCCCACAACAGACACCCTGTGAGATAGAAGAAGATGAAGAGACTGGATTTATACCCCGCCCTTCACTCCCCAAAGGAATCTCAGAGCGGCTTACAAACTCCTTTCCCTTCCCCTCCCCGCAACAGACACCCTGTGAGATAGAAGAAGATGAAGAGACTGGATTTATACCCCGCCCTTCACTACCCAAAGGAGTCTCAGAGTGGCTTACAGACTCCTTCCCCTCCCCACAACAGACACCCTGTGAGATAGAAGAAGATGAAGAGACTGGATTTATACCCTGCCCTTCACTACCCAAAGGAGTCTCAGAGTGGCTTACAGACTCCTTCCCCTCCCCACAACAGACACCCTGTGAGATAGAAGAAGATGAAGAGACTGGATTTATACCCTGCCCTTCACTACCCAAAGGAGTCTCAGAGCGGCTTACAAACTCCTTTCCCTTCCCCTCCCCGCAACAGACACCCTGTGAGATAGCAGAAGATGAAGAGACTGGATTTATACCCCACCCTTCACTACCCAAAGGAGTCTCAGAGCGGCTTACAAACTCCTTTCCCTTCCCCTCCCCGCAACAGACACCCTGTGAGATAGCAGAAGATGAAGAGACTGGATTTATACCCCACCCTTCACTACCCAAAGGAGTCTCAGAGTGGCTTACAATCTCCTTCCCCTCCCCACAACAGACACCCTGTGAGGTCGGTGGGGCTGAGAGAGCTCCGACAGAAACTGCTCTTTTCCAAGAACACCTCTGACAGAACTACGGCTTGCCCAAGGTCATCCAGCAGGTGCGAGTGGAGGAGTGGGGGAATCAAACCCGGTTCTCCCAGATTAGAGTCCTCGCGCTTAACCACGACACCAGCCCCTCGGAAGCGCCTAGCCACATATCGCTTTTAAGACTCGGAGCCAACGGCCTTCAAATACCTGCTTTGATTGAAAGTGTAGATCTTCACGCGACTGTGGCTGTACTTCTGCAAGATCTTCTTCGTGTCTTCATCGGTGTTGAATGAATTCATGAGTACCAGAGGGACATCCGTGTTGTAGGTTTTATTTAGATGCTGGGGCGGGAGGGGGAGAAGACATTCAGGTAAAGCACTAATGGATTTTTTAAAAATATACACATATTTTTTTATTTTATCATTTTTTTCCTTATGGTGGTCAAGGCAGCTTACGATATAAATAAATAGGGCTGCCAGCCTCTGGGTGGCAGTCAATAACAAAAACAACCGTGACGTTGTATTATGAAAATATATTTAGGCATCAGTTCTGCAGGGAATGTATTTCTTCGTCACATTATGGAAACATAACACGCGTGCATGACGGAAAATGCATATGAACCGTTTCATACAACAGCTTTTTCAGATACGGATTAGTATTGTTGATACGTCAACAATCGTCATTCACGCAGCACGCTTTGGAAAAGCTGTTACGTGAAACGGTTCATATGCATTTTCCGTCGTGTGTGTGCGTATGTTTTCATAATGTGATGAAGAAATATATTCACTGCAGAGGTAAAAGTAAAGGTTTCCCCTGCTTGAAAGCCAGTCGAATCCGACCCTAAGGATGCAGTGCTCATCTCCGTTTCCAAGCCGAAGAGCCAGCACTGTCTGAAGATGTTTCCGTGGTCATGTGGCCGGCATGACTAGACGCCAAGGCAGACACAAAGCGCTGTTACCTTCCCACCGAAGTGGTACCTATTTATCTCCTTGCAATTCCTTGCTTTCGAACTGCTAGGTTGGCAGGAGCCGGGGCCAGAGACGGGAGCTCACTCCGTCACGCGACACTCTCGGGGTCTCGAACTGCCGAACTGCCGACCCTCCGGTCTGCAGCTCACGGTCTTAACCACTTGAGCCACCACAGCTCCTTCCGTTCACTGCAGAACTGAAGCCTAAAAATATCTTCATAATACAACATCACGGTTGTTTTTGTTCATTGACTGCCTCCTTCCTGTGATCTCTCTTGGATCCTTTGGAAGGTGGACTCTATGGCACTATCCTCTGCTGGAGTCCTTCCGCTTACCAAACCCTGCCCTCCCCCAACTTCACCCCCTAAACCTCCAGGAATTTCCCAACCTGGAGCTGGCAACCCTAAAACACATAAAAATTTAGTACATAAAAATACATAAAACCAAAACGTGAAATCGCCATTTAGCACTGTTTCAAACAAACGCAGGCCTTCAAAAACCTGTCTTCATCTGCCTCCTAAAGATGGAAAGTGAGGGGGCTAGGCACCATCTGCCTGGGGAGGTCGTTCCATAACTGTGGAGCCGCCACCCAAAAGGCCCTGCGCCTGCCTTGGTAGGGAGGGCGGGGTATAAAACTGAACGAAGTAAATAAATAAATAAGCGAGAGTCTTTGATCGATGGGACAATCAGTTGGTGACGGAAGATAACGTGGTAAGACTCTTCATATCCACAAAAGACCTTTTTGATTGACTACAGGGAGGCGTCTTTGAAATAAATTTTAAAAATCTGCCATCTTATCGCACGACGATTCACAAAACCTTTGGGTATCCATCGGGGAGAAAAAGATGTCCGTAAGTACCTGTTTTGCAATGTGGGAATGGTGAAAGTGTCCCTTTGGGTCCAGCACACATGTCAGGAAGCTGGTGGCTTTGTCCAAAAGGAGACTTTTCACACCACGCTCAGATTGCAAAATTTACTTCTTTTGTATATGACTCCAAATCTCCGAGTATGAAGCAACCCATCTGCGGTTCTCTTAAACATCAGATCGGCTGCACCCGGGGGGGGGGGATGGCGATATCTGTACTAACAGGCCTTTTAGGCAATGACGTCCCTCATTCACTGGAAGGCAGACAAAAGGGAACTACTCCATTCAAATCGGCAGCTACGATTTGCGTCTTTCTCCAATCAAAACGGAGGATGTGTCTCATTGTGTGAGTCAAGTCTGAAATAGTTCTTTGGGAGAACGGGGGGGTGGCTGGGGGGGTCTTGTCTATTGAGACAACCAGCGGAAAGGACAATGAAATGTTTTGCGAAAGACTGCAAAATGTGGCAAAATGGGCTCTGACTACCATTTAGGGTGTTGAAACCTTCCAGCAGAGTGCTTTTCACAATATCGGGGCATTGATTTCGACATCGCTGAAAGTGGCGTCAAAAGAAAGGAATGATCGTCAGTAATTATTTTATTTATCTAGAAAATATCCCGCCTCTTCGGAGTCCTGCTCTCGGCACCTTATAATGTAAAAAACAGTATGATACGATAATAAAAATCACCATGCAGTTATCAATTATTGAAACAAATCACCAAGCCATAAAAAGAACATACGTGTATATCAAGCGGCCTAATGAACTATAAGAAATATGTTTATAATATAAATTCAGTGGAACTATCCCATTTTGTTAACCTGCGTCTATTTTAATCCTTATGGGAAGAGACCTCATAAGACAGTTTGGTGTAGCGGACTCTAATCTGGGAAAACTGGGTTTGATTCCCCACTTCTCCACATGCAGCTGCTGGTGTGACCTTGGGTCAGTCACAAGTTCTCTCAGAGCTATTCTCTCAAGAGCAGTTCTCGAGAGAGAGCTCTCTCAGCCCCACCTACCTCAACAGGGTGTCTGCTGTGGGGAGGGGGAGGGAAAGGAGATTGTGAGCCGCTCTGAGACTCCTTCGAGTAGTGAAGGGCGGGGTATAAATCCAATCTCTTCTCTAATCATTTTTGCCATCAGCATCCAAAGAGTTTCAGTCTTCTTGCGTTTGTATCATGAAGCAGTATGTATGTCTTGGTTATCTGAATGGGTAAATTTGGAAAATAGAAAACTTTTAGCTCTTGAGGGGCACGATTGCAGATTTGGCTGGCATGCCTATCTTTGGTATGGGAAAAACAAAGTTGACTCTATGTTTAAGCATCATTATGTAAGGAGGACATTGTTTGATGCATGGACCAGGTATAAGGATACAATTTCGGATGAAAGGCCTCTGTGGATTGTTCCAGCTGCAGTTATACATCTGTTTTCAGAATATAAAGGTAATGACTGGTTGAAGTATCAGGAATTGTTGCAAAAAGAAGGGAAAAAATATGTTTTAAAACCAAATAATGAATTAGAATTTGAGTATGGTTGGCTACAATATTGTCAAATAAGGGACATCTATAAAAAAGACTGTAAAGAGTTTGGTTTTAGAGCTATGAATGATGATTTTGAGAATATATGGTTGAAAAAAGAACGGAAAATGATATCAAAAATGTATAAAACTTTGTTGACTGTATATACTTTGGATGAAACCGTTAAAGAACAAATGATAAAGTGGGCCATAAATATGAACAAAGAAATTTCTATGGAATCATGGGAATTTTTGTGGAAAAGATCTTTTAAAATGTCTACTTGTATCAATGTAAAAGAAAATTGTTATAAGATGATGTATAGATGGTACATGACACCAAAAAAGATTGCCAATATTAGTATGGATAAGAACTTGAGTAATAAATGTTGGAAATGTAAAAAAGTAGAGGGTTCTTTTTACCATATGTGGTGGTCATGTGATAAAGTGAAAGCATACTGGTCTAATATACATTGTGTGATGCAGAAAATATTGAAAATCCCAATTGAAAGAAAGCCAGAACTTCTTCTCCTCGGTTTGACAATGGAAAAAATTCCACAAGAAAAAAGGACACTGTTATGGTACATGATTACGTCGGCGAGAATGGCCTTTGCTCAGCAGTGGAAAATGGAGAAGGTGCCAGATATACATGACTGGTTGAGAAAATTGTTATTTTTAGCGGAAATGGACAAAATGACAAAGAAATTAAATGGACAAATGGCAGAACAGTACCTAAAAGACTGGGAAGAATTGAAACTGTATCTAGAAACTGAATATAGAATGAAGGGGAAAATATATAATTTGGATACGTATGGATATTGAACGAGAAGTGAAATGAATTTTGAACTGTATGTACTGTTATATATAATATGCTGAAATTGTAGAGGTTATATACAATTTAAATGTGTTACCTGGTTTGTCGATGTATATAAGTCTAAGCTTGATTGCCTTATAATTTTTTTGTTTGTTATTAGCAGTGTTGGAAGCCTATTAGGGGGTGGGGGGATTGGGACGGGGATCTTCTTTTTTGAAACTGTATTGGTAACGTGATTGGAAATGTTGAATATATCCCAATAAAAATTTTGTTTAAAAAAAAAAGAGTTTCAGTCTTCTTTGCAGATCATCCATGGCACAAGTATTGATGTTGATGTATTTGCTTCATTTATACCCTCTTTTCTCTACAACGGGGACCCAAAGTGGCTTACAACATTCTCCCCTTCTCTATTAAATGTTCACAACAACCCTGTGAGGTAAGTATGGCTGACAGTGTCTATGACTGGCCCAAGATCACCCAGCTGGTGTCCCCGGCATGAGTGGGGATTCGAACCTGGGCCTCCCCCTAAATCCTAGTCCAGCACTCTATAAACACTATACCACGTCGGCTGTAGAGATGCAAAAAACAGGAGCACACAAATTCACGGGAACGAGAAATAGCAAAACTTAACGCGTTTATTGGTTTCGGCTCAGTTCTTCGGCGCTCC
This sequence comes from Gekko gecko, assembly GCA_029375565.1. Lineage (NCBI taxonomy): Eukaryota > Metazoa > Chordata > Lepidosauria > Squamata > Gekkonidae > Gekko > Gekko gecko. The sequence continues at coordinate 318,976,402 of JAPDNY010000001.1, read as the reverse complement.
TCAAACCAAAGCTATCTGAACGCAAGACAAACACATAAAAGCGCTAATACGCTACGCAAATATTATTCCGTAATGCTATTCCGCTGAATATACAACGGTTTGCACAAATAAAAGAAAGCTTACGCTCCTCTGAGAACCAGCCCGGCGTCAGCGTTCAAGCGTAGACCTACAAACAGTGTTCCCTCTAAGCTGCGCTAGTGTGAGCCGGATCACAGTTTTTTGGCCTCCGGCGCGCACATTTTAGCCTTCGCTCAGGAAGGATGTGGCCCCAGAGCAAGCTAATTTATGCAGTGGCCAAATCGCTCGCTCCACAACTTTAATGCCGGTAGTTCACGAAGTAGAATTTTTGCTCACAACACTCCGCAGCTTAGAGGGAGCATTGCCTACAAAACAGGGAAACTGTGATTCAAAGCCCCCCACCTCCGCCACAAAGCTCATTGAGGGAACAGGGGGCAGTCACACACACTGAGAGAGAAGACAGAGAATGGAGATGGACTTTAAGAACACACAATCACACATCTCTCTCTCTCTCTCTCTCTCTCTCTCTCTCTCTCTCTCTCTCTCTCTCTCTCTCTCTCTCTCTCTCTCTCTCTCTCATTCAGGGTTGCTTCCAAATTCCCCCTCCCACTTGCAGAAGGGCTCCCCTGCTCTTGTAAAGGTAGGGGGTATGTGTGGAAACGACAGGAGTAATTTTCTACGTCTAACTGTGTGTTCTGTATCCCAAGCCATTCCTAACAGCGGCTCACTGAAAAAGCCTAAAGGTCAGGCCGGTAGCCAGGATTTTTAAATTCGGGGGGCCTTTCAATAAGTCAGGGGGCACCCTACACACCCCCCCCAAGGGAGCACCACAAATAAAATAACAAACTGGAAGTTGGGGGGCCTGGGCTGGATGGAAAGTCGGGGGGGTTGGCAGTAAGTTGGGGGGGCCAGGCCCTGAGATGCCCCACTGTAGGTCCAGGCCTGCTAAAGTTTGCACTGTCATTTCTGTCACTCGTTTGTCCCTATTGCTTCGGGGTCCCGCGGGGGCCCCCCCACCCTTTCCCACATGTGTTTTGCTCCCTCTGGGACTGCTAGAGAGAGCAAAACACATTGGGGGGGTGGAAACCCTGAAGCCACAGGGAGAAACCAGTGACAGAAATGACAGAGAGGAAGTGGTCAGTCTCTCTCCCTCCCGCGCCGCAAACTTTAGGCTTTTCACTGAGCACGGAGGACCGTAGCAGGAGTGCGGGGAAGCAGGAAAGATTTATTTCACCACTGCAGAGCAGCTTGACGTTCTTAGGAGAAATGGCGGATTTAACTACAAGTTCAGGTATCATCTGCCCAAGTATCCCAGAGGAATAGCACAGTTCAAAAACAAAGAGCTGGAGGCGTATTGCCTCCCTCTGTTGCATGAGGGGCCACCTTCTTCTGCAAAGCTTTCTCTGTTGGAGGAGGAGGAGGAGTTGGAGTTATACCCTGCCCTTCACTCAAGAGTCTCAGAGCAGTTTATGATCTCTTTCCCTTCCTCTCCCCACAACAGAAGAAGAAGAGATTGGGTTTATACCCTGCCCTTCGCTACCCGAAGGAGTCTCAGAGTGGCTTACAAACTCCTTCCCTTTCCGCTCCCCACAACAGACACAACAGGTGGGGCTGAGTGAGCTCCAACAGAAACTTCTCTTTTTCATGGACAGCTCTGCCAGAACTATGGCTTGCCCAAGGTCATCCGGCAGCTGCAAGTGGAGGAGTGGGGGAATCAAACCCAGTTCTCCCAGATTAGAGTCCGCGCGCTTAACCACGACACCAAACAGACATCCTGTGAGGCAGGTGGGGCTGAGAGAGCTCTGAGAGAACTGTGACTGACCCTAGGTCACCCAGCGGGCTTCACTCGGAAGAGAGGGGGATCAGGGAGCAGTCCCTGCGGCCATCCCTTAGCACGCTGTGTTTCGCCTCTAAGGTTTCTTTAACACTGGCTTTACAGGGGTCATCAGTGCTGTGAGAAGGGAACGGTCCACCTTCAAAGCAATTTGTAGGATCCCCCCCACCGGATTAAAGTATAATATACTTATTTCCTTCTTGTAGCCGCGGATTTATGTTCCTCTTTGCGCCTTTGGGTGGGTGCACGGGTCGAGTTAAATCCGACCTGTACAGCACAAAATGCACTCGACCACCGGAAGAAAGCACTTCTCCACTAGGCGTTTTAATATTTCTGCAGAACGTGCGAGTTCCGTGAAACGCCTCTGGCAGGGAGGAGACCAAAGCGGGTTACTCACCTCGATCTGCTGGACCGTGAGATCCAGGAAGGTGTTTTCGTTCCGCACCCCGATGAGGCTTTTGGGCCCTTTGCACCCCATGCTGGTGCCCAGGCCGCCATTGAGCTTCACTACGACGAGCTTGTTCAGGACCGACGCGATGCTGTCCGGCAGCCCTCTGGCTTTAATCTTCTCGTAGGGCTGGATCTGAAAAGGAAGACGGCAGTTTTAAGAATCGTTCTTAGGTTTACGGGAGCATCTGCACACTCCATCAGGACAGAAATTACCGATTTCCGGAAGCAGGGCAAAAAATGTAAAGCTTTCCCCAGTCCGTCGTTTTCCAGTTCCGAGAACTAAGCTCGGTTAGTTTATTAACACGGTCAACGAGACCGGCACACATCGCAGTACGCAATACACAGTGTGCCAGAATGATAAATTAATCAACAATAAACCAATATGTAAATAGATGGGCTATATAAAATGATTTGAAATAGATAGCTACAGATTAAAACGAATATGTTGTCGAAGGCTTTCACGGCCGGAGTTCATTCGTTGCTGTAGATTTCCCGGGTCGTGTGGCCGTGGTCTTGGCATTGTAGGACCTGACGTTTCGCCAGTAGCTGTGGCGGGCATCCTCAGAGGCATAACACAGAAAGATGGAGTACTCTCTGGGTTAAGGCGAATGAATATTGTTAAACATTTGGTCTGATGTATAGAATACCTTTGCGAATTTTACAGGCAGGAAGCCATGGCCTGCAAATTGACATTCATAAGAAGATTCCTTAAAAACCCAGAGTCAGAGCAGCCTGGAAACCTTCTACACAGAGGGAGAATAAACTTAACACACATTTCCTGATAGAACCGGCTGGAGAATATAACTTCCCCCAGTCCGTTATTTTCCAGTTCTAAGCGGTAAGGTCGGTTTTACTGGAATGCTTCTCAAGAGGCATTAATTTTGGAAAGGAGGAGGATGCGTCTGGGAGTCGCAACTGACTCACGGCAACCCCATCCACAGGGCGTTCCAGGCAAGGGACAAGCACCGCTGGTTTGCCATTGCCTGCCTCGGCACAGTGACGCTTGACTTCTTTGGTGGTCTCCCGTCTAAGTACTCACTGTGGCCAACCCTGCTTAGCTCCTGAGTTCTGACAAGATCGGGCTAATAAAGGTAAAGGTAAAGGTCCCCTTGCTCGAAAGCCAGTCGAATCTGACTCTAGGGTTGCAGTGCTCATCTCCGTTTCAGAGCCGAAGAGCCAGCGCTGTCCGAAGACATTTCCATGGTCATGTGGCCGGCATGACTAAACTCCAAGGTGCACGGAACGCTGTTACCTTCCCACCAAAGTGGTACCTATTTATCCACTTGCAATTTCTTGCTTTCGAACTGTTAGGTTGGCAGGAGCTGGGGCCAGAGACAGGAGCTCACTCCGTCATGCGGCACTCTCGGGTCTCGAACTGCTGAACTACTGACCTTCCACAGCCTGCAGTTCAGCGTCTTAAGTACTTGAGCCACCGCAGCTCCTCAGATCGGGCTAGGCTGGGCTAATTAGGCTGTTAATTTTGGAAATGAATAAAATTTCCAAACAATAACTGATTTATTAGACACACCTCTCTCAAGTTCACTGCATTCTAAGCTACGATCAACCGCCTTTTCAGTGTATCTATATATTAATAGCAAAATCAGCCAAATCTTTAGATACTTCAATCCAGTGACTGGAGCTGTGAATGGGCAAGATAGAGCTTTCTCCAAAAATGACCCCAGGTTTGGAGAAAGATGTCAAATATTTAAAAAAAAAAATTCATTGGGGAGGATTTAAAAAACACGAAAATGTCAAAAGAAACGCCTATAGCTTTAAGCAATGGATTCCCTCAGTGGCCATTGCTAGGCAACCACAGATTCCAGGCTTGGTTCTGTCAGTAAAATGTGAGGGGGGAGCCCTTTCCAGGCCTCATTGGGGCCAGGCCCAGCTAAGGTTGCCATCTCCAGGTTGGTAAATTCCTGGAGATTTTGTGGTGGAATCTGAGGATGGCAGGGTTTGGGGAGGGGAGACACCTCAACTGGATATAATGCCACAGAGTCCACCTTCTACAGCAACCATTTTCTCCAGAGGGACAGATCTCTGTCATCCGGAATTCAGTTGTAATTCTAGAAGACCTCCTGGTCCCAGCAGAAGGCTGGCAAACCTAGGCCTGGCAGCAACCTCTGAATGACTTGATATCACCCAGTTTGTGTGACTCAACTAGGCCCGGCTGCTTACAACTGTGGTACAGTGGTGTACAGTGGTTAGAGCTTCAAAGTAGGGTCTGGGAAACCCGGGTTGAAATCCCCATCTTCCTGTGAAAGCTCACTGGGTGATTTTGAACCAGTTTGGACCACAACAGGGGTGTTGTGCAGATAAAAAGAAGAAGAATGTAAGGCACTTCGGTCCACAGTATGTCGAAAGACAGGGTAAAAATGAAGTAAATAGGCAGGTGAAGATGGGAGGTAGATAAAAGGTAGGTTGGTGAATGGCTGAGAACAGAATGAGGCAGGAGAAGGGGAGAGGCTATGGGGGTTGCCAGAGGGAGAGAAAGAGGAAATAGCGTGGGGAGGCTGATAAGAGGGGAAAGCGAGGCACCCACCCACACAAGTCCTTCAGGGTTGGGAAAGCCATAGTGTTACCAACTCCAAGTTACCAAATACCAGGAGATTTGGAGGTAGAGTCTGGGGATAATGGGGTTTGAGGAGGGGAGGGATCTCAGAAGGGTATAATCCCCTGGAGTCCACACTCCAAAGCAGCCATTTCCTCCATGGGTACTAGGATTGCCAACTTCCAGGTGGGGGCTGGAAGTCATCTGGAATTGCAACGGCTCTCCAGATTACAGTGATCAGTTCCCCTGGAGAAAACGGCTGCTTTGGAGTGGACTCAATGGCATTATACCCTGCTGGAGTTGCTTCCCCAAATCTCCAGGAATTTCCCAACCTGGAGCTGGCAACCCTAGGAAAACCCAGGAAAAAAAGGAAGAGTCTCTGGGGGCTTTCAGGAAAGGGAAAGAGGGGGGCAGAGGAAATGAGATGCCTCCCGCAAGTCCTCGTGGGTTCCCGCTTCTCATTTTCTATTTGTACGGACAGTTGCTTTAGGATAACCACACATCTAACTGCTGAGTTAATTATTATTCAGTTAGATTTGAGTCTATTAGCACTCTAGAGGTCAACAAGAGTTCCGGGACATGAGCTTGGGAGCAGTAGATCAGGAATGTAGATCTGAGTCCTTTCATCCTCGTCAGAAGACTGGAGGGGTATTGTAAAGACTGCTTGTAAAGTATGCAGAGGTACAATGTATATTGTTATCAGCTTGACTACAGCAGAGGTAAAGTGCTAGGGGGCAGAAAATTAGCATCTGCAGTGAGATTAAAAAAACCCTATGTCCCTATTCAGCCTGGGTGGGGGGCGGTGTCCATTGTTCTGAACTTATGAATTAAGTGCAGCAATCTTGTGTTGTAAATTTCCCCTTTGAATTTTCTTTCTTTGTTTGAGGACTGCCACTCTTAGGTCAGCAACGGAATGACCTGGACGATGAAACCGTTCTCCCGCAGGTTTTTGAGTGTTGCGGTTTTTAATGCCAGATTTATGTCCATTTGTTCTTTTGTGCGGGGACTGAACGGTTTGTCCGATGTAAAGAGCGGAAGGGCATTGAGTCAGTTCACGGTCCAGACTGCTGGTTATAATCTTTGGTTCATGCTCTTGGGCCATGGTATTTAAAAAGATAGCCTGCGGTGATGTGGATCTCCTCAGGGGTCTTCAAAATCCACACCACCAGAGGAGAGGTGGCTGGCTAGCTGGGAAAGGCCTCCTGTGTGGTGGCCCCACCAACTCTAGAACTTCCTCTCCATGGATGATCATCTGGTGCCTGGTCTATTTCACTTTAGCTGCCAGGCCAAAATACTTTTTGTTCAGCCCCATAGCTACGGAATGGGGGGGGGGAGCTAATTAAATCAAAGCACAGTGCCATCGGCAGGTTGGGGCACTTGGGGGGCAGCCCAGGAGGAAGGGGTCCCAGAAAAAACACTAGGGGGCAGGCCCTGTGGGCCCCACGTTAACTATGGGCCATTTTTTTCCCATCAGACATTTGATTAATGGTGTTTTGTGTATTTTACATTGCTGTAGGCTGGAAGGTCGGTAGGTCAGCAGTTCGAGACCCGAATGCCACATGACGGAGTGAGCTCCCATCTCTGGTCCCAGCTCCTGCCAACCTAGCAGTTCGAAAGCAAGAAATTGCAAGAAGATAAATAGGTACCGCTTTGGTGGGAAGGTAACAGCGTTCCGTGCACCTTGGTGTTTAGTCATGCCGGCCACTCCCGCAATGCTGTGTACATTGTTTGGAAACGCAAGGCAGTAAAAGACACCCTGAGGTTATAGTTGGAAATATTATGTAGATAGGATGATCTAGAATGATCAGATCTGACAAATTTGTACCAAGGTGCTGTTTACGACTTTAGGATAGCAGAGCGGTCTATCACAGCATCTGATTTGAATATCCATTCCCCGAGTTGGGAATTTTCACCTGAGGCCTAAATGATTCCTACGTAAATCTGCTGAAGCCAAACAGAGGAGACCTGGGGCATTTGGTAAAATTTACGGCACGAGGCACTCATGGCATTTGGCGTTTAGGTACTAACTTCGTTTACAGTCTACCTTGCCCACCAAGACTACAGGCAGATTTTTTAAAAAAATTAAAAACCAACAATACAATAAATAACTACCCAGCAAATTTCCCCAGACATTAAATCTACAACAATGTGTTGTTGTTGTTCAGTCGCACAGTCGAGTCCGACTCTTCGCGACCCCATGGACCAGATCACGCCAGGCCCTCCTGTCTTCCGCTGTCCTCTGAAGTTTGCTCAATTTCATGTTCGTTGCATCGATGACACTGTCTGACCACCTCATCCTTTCCCGTCCCCTTCTTGTTTGACCTTCAGTCTTTCCCAGCATCAGGGAATTGAAAACAAATCAGCCAGTATCATCATGCCCCTGTATAAATCATTGGTGCGACCTCATTTGGAATACTGTGTACAGTTCTGGTCACCACATCTCAAAAAGGATATTTATAGCATTGGAAAAAGTGCAGAGAAGGGCAACTAGAATGATAAAAGGGTTGGAACACCTTCCCTATGAAGAAAGGTTAAAATGCTTGGGGCTCTTTAGCTTGGAGAAACGACGGCTGAGGGGTGACATGATCGGGGTTTATAAGATTATGAATGGGATTGAGCAGGATGAGAAAGAAGTCCTTTTCTCTCTTTCTCACAATACAAGAACTCGTGGGCACTCCATGAAATTGCTGAGCAGTCGGGTTAGAACAGATAAAAGGAAATACTTCTTCACCCAAAGAGTGATTAACATACGGAATTCACTGCCACAGGAGGTGGTGGCAGCTGCAAGCATGGACAGTTTCAAGAGGGAATTAGATAAACATATGGAGCAGAAGTCCATCAGTGGCTATTAGCCACAGGGGATAGATGGGAACTCTCAGTCTGGGGCAGGTGATGCACTCTATCCTTGGTGCTGGAGGGGGCAGCAGTGGGAGGGCTTCTGGTGTCCTGGCCCCACTGCTGGACCTCCTGATGGCACCTGGTATATTTTGGCTGCTGTGTGACAGAGTGTTGGACTAGATGGGCCACTGGCCTGATTCAACATTGGCTTCTCTTATGTTCTTATTATGTTCTTATGTAGGGTCTTCTCCAGTGAGGGCTCCCTTCTCATTTGGGGGCCAAAGTATTTGAGCTTCAACTTCAGGATCTGGCCTTCCAGGGAACAGTCAGGGTCGATTTCTTTTAGGATTGAATGATTTGATCTCCTTGCAGTCCATAACAACAATGTACCCAGTACAAAAATGCTATCTCGAACAGTTCCACCATTGCACATTCTATGGAAATGACAACATTGTGGGGCTCTTTCTGATCTCATTCCATCCTGGGGGGGGGGCCCACAGAGAAGTAGAACTAACTGCTTATCTGACCCAGAGCTCAATTCAACAGATGTGTGGGACCGGGGTCTTGGTCCTAAAAGTTGATGACAAAATAAGAACATAAGAGAACATAACATAAGAGAAGCCATGTTGGATCAGGCCAATGGCCCATCCAGTCCAATACTCTGTGTCACACGGTGGCCAAAAACCCAGGTGCCATCAGGAGGTCCACCCGCGGAGCCAGAACGCCAGAAGCTCTCCCACTGTGGATCCCCACCCCAAGACCAAAAATACAGAGCGATACTGCCCCAGACGTACTGTTCCATCTATAGGTAAAGGTAAAGGTTTCCCTTGCTCGAAAGCCCGTCGAATCCGACTCTAGGGCTGCGGTGCTCGTCTCCATTTCTAAGCCGAAGAGCCAGCGCTGTCCAAAGACATTTCCGTGGTCATGTGGCCGGCATGACTAAACACCGAGGTACACGGAATGCTGTTACCTTCCCACCAAAGTGGTACCTATTTATCTCCTTGCAGTTTCTTGCTTTCGAACTGCTAGGTTGGCAGGAGCTGGGACCAGAGACGGGAGCTCGCTCCGTCATGCGGCACTCGGGTCTCGAACTGCTGAACTACCGACCGTTTATCCAGTCCCCTCTTGAAGCTGTCTACGCTTGTAGCCGCTACCAGTGTTCCCTTTTAGCCTCCAGCTCACACATTTTTGTCTTCGCTCAGGAAGGATGGCTCCAGAAGTAATGTTCCCTCTAAGCTGTGGAGTCTTGTGAGCAAAAATGCTACTTGGTGAGCTACTCGCATTAAAGTTGTGAGCGAACCATTTGGCTACTACATAAATAAGTTTGCTCTGGAGCCCTCCTTCCGGAGTGAAGACAAAAATGTGTGAGCCAGAGGCTAAAAAACGGTGAGCTAGCTCACACTCACTCAGCTTAGAGTGAACACTGAGCAAACTAATTGATGCCGCAGCCAAATCGCTCGCCCACAACTTTAATGCCAGTAGCTCACAAAATAGAATTTTTGCTCACAGGACTTCCCCAGCTTAGAGGGCGCATCGACCGCCACCACTTCCTGCAGCAGTGAATTCCGCGTGTTAATGACTCTCTGGGTGAAAAAGTATTTCCTTTCATCTGTTCTAAGCCCCCTGCGCATTATTATCTGTTCTGAGCCTACTGCTCGTTAATATATTCAGACGTCTCAAAGGTGCCACGAGACAGTGACTAAAATGTACTTATTAGTTTAATATACGCAAGCGAAGGAAGATGGGGAAATCGGAGATTGCTTTGAGTCAGCGGACATACGCAACCTGTGTTTCCAAATAGGTACACACAGATTCGGTACACGCAGCACGCCCTTGGCGCAACTATCAAGTTCCAGGGTGAAGACGTCCCATAATTTATCATTTTTAAAGTAAATCAGCTCCGTTTCATGCCCCAGGAAAGCAGGAAGGGACGTACACTTTCTCCATAAACTGTGTTTATCTTAGCGAGGCGATTTGGACCACGTGAGAGCAGTGGAGGTTTGTCCAAGGAGGGGCATTACCCACAGAAATGATTCAATTCCGTCAGCAGTCTACTAGGAATTTAAAGTCTGCTGAAAGCAGTGTGACTATGCAAACCACAGGGGGGGTTGGATATCTGATAAGATGAGCCACGTGTGGGGAGAAAAAAAGAGCAACGCTGACAAAGTAAAACGTGTGACTTATATGAGAAGACATTAAAAGCCACAATATCTAGTAGAGGCCAGTGTTCCCTCTAAGCTGAGTGAGTGTGAGCCAGCTCACAGTTTCTTAGCCTCTGGCTCACACGTTTTTGTCTGAGCTCAGGAAGGGATGGCTCCGGAGCAAACTTGCTCGCTCACAACTTTAATGCCCGTAGCTCACAAAGTAGAATTTTTGCTCACAACACTCCATAGCTTAGAGGGAGCATTGGTAGAGGCTATTTGCTGGTCGCGGTGTTCACATGTTTTTGTGCAATGAGACAATTTCTAGGGAGATCAATACGTAAAAGAGCATGCTTTTTTTTTCCCCCTGCAAAGATTTGCAAAAATCATAATTTAAAAAGGTCATGGGAACAGACCGATTGCCTAAGTTGGAAGCACGCCAAAAAACCTTTCCGCTGTGCTGTGACGTAAAAACAAATAAAACCCGGAAAGTATCGTTCCTTAGGAGAAGATCCTGGTGTCCATGGGTACTGACTTAGCCACCACCAATGAGTCACGGCTTTGACATACAGGGCGGGGTTTGGACGTGGAGCACGGAAATAAGTGTAGAGACAGAAACCTTGGAACCCTACATGACCTTCGTTTTTTAGTTTTATTCTGGAAATCCCTATAGCAACAGTCATCATCAGGATAATGGACACTGAAATCCCAGAAGACAGCAGAATACAAAAGAAAGAACAGGAGAAGATCACCAAATATCAAGACCTACAAACAGAGTTAGAGTGCCTCTGGGAGAAGAAAGTGATCATTGTGCCAGTTGTCATTGGAGCCCTTGGAGCGGTGCCTAGAAGTCTCAAGAAACACCTGGACATTCCGGGCATTGAGCAAATAACACCAGCTCAGCTCCAGAAGACGCTGTTGCTTGGAACAGCAAGAATCCTACGAAGAGACATCTGCAGTTCCTAAGACCTCGGAGCCAGTTTGGTGTTGTGGTTAAGTGTGTGGACTCTAATCTGGGAGAACTGGGTTTGATTCCCCACTCCTCTACTTGCAGCTGCTGGATGACCTTGGGCAAGCCATAGTTCTGTCAGAGCTGTTCTTGAAAAAGAGCGGTTTCTGTCAGAGCTCTCTCAGCCCCACTGACCTCACAGGGTGTCTGTTGTGGGGAGGGGAAGAGAAAGGAGTTTGTAAGCCGCTCTGGGACTCCAAGTGAAGGGTGGGGTATAAATCCAATCTCTTCTCTTCTCTACTCTAAATTTCGAATTGCAGAACACCATCTACCAGTCAACTGTCTTGCCTGTGACAATTCATCACATCATAAAAAGGCACAGCACGGTACACACAGGAGGCTGCTGTATACTGAATCAGACCATTGGCCCATCGTGGTCAGTATTGCCTACTCAGACTGGCAGTCACTCTCCAGGGTCTCGGGCAGAGGTCTTTCACGTCACCTGCCTATTTGTCTGCAATTTTGAAATCATAATATACACAATAAGCAGTTAAATCTTCTTTTAAAAAAAAGTTAAATTGAGCAAAAGCTGGGATTTCCTAACATCTGTAAAGCTTGAAGAGGTGAGCGATACCAGCGTGGAGTGAGAGAGAATAAGGAGAAAAGGACGCACAATTAGAACAATATCTCTTATATACTTTTTGAGCCCGAAATCAGAACAAACTCAATTCTGCCATTATGTTTAAAACACATCTCCCTACATGCTGCCCAACCAGAGGCAGGTGCTGTTGGAAAAGGCGGAGCTTGAAGCTTCCGCTCAGATTGCTCCTATAGACGCGACGTCACTATAGATACCGAGAGAAATACGAGACTCTGAATAGCCGTGGCAGACCTTTGGCAGGTTTTCACTGGAAGAAACCTCTCCGTTTCTAACCCAGAGGACTCACTGACTTTGCTCTCTGCTATTCCATTCTGAAGAACAACTGGCCGAACCTCAAGCCCGAAATATAGCTGCAAAAAAATTACCATTCAAAAATCCTGGAGGAGGAGGAGGAGCTTAGATTTATGCCCTGCCCTTCACTACCCGAAGGAGTCTCAGAGCGGCTTACAGTTTCCTTCCCCTCCCCACAACGGACACCCTGTGAGGTCGGTGGGGGCTGAGAGAGCTCTTTCAAGGACTGCCCTTGAGAGAACGGCTCTCAGAGAACGTGTGACTGACCCAAGGTCACACCAGCAGCTGCATGTGGAGGAGTGGGGAATCAAACTCGGTTCTCCCAGATCAGAGTCCACGCTCTTAACCACTAAACCAAACTGGCTCTCACTGAAGTTCCCAGTGTTTGCCAGATTACTTGGATGTTCCTGGCGGTGGTTTGAGAAACGGGATGGGCAATCTACACACTTTGGAAGGAGCGGGTGTTTGTGTTGGGTACCGTAACTCTGCATGCAAGGGGATCGGGGAGGGAAAGGGTCGAGTGAATTCTCTCCGTCGGGTACACTTGGCAATTGGCCCCACCCTCTCATCGGTTAGATGTTGAGCCTCTTTGGCCGTTGATTGCCTTCTAGTTTCACCTTACATGGGACCTCTCTCCTTCTCTCTCTTACCTGGGCTTGGAGCTGTAGCAAGTTAAGTTTTTTCGAAGTTCATCTGTTCACAGTAAGTTAAACGTACCGAGATGAAGCTGTCCTGTAAGCTGTGCTTCTACTTTTGTAAGTAAAAATTCTTTCTCTTGTTACCATTGGGGTCAGGTCATCTTTGCAATTTAAACAGCATTTCCGCCCCCCTTAACTGGGAAACACAGAATAGCCGGGATACTATGTAAAGTTTCTGTGCTTCTGGGGAAATAGATTTTTTCTCCATTTAATTTCAGTCTGGAAGAAGCGGGGGTTTGCTCTACGCATGCACGAGTCGACTAATGACAGCGCCAGGGGTGTCGAACTCATTTAGTATGAGGGCCGGATCTGACATAAATGAGACCTTGTCTGGACGGGCCTTGTGTGCCATAAGATGTAATGCCCGGTAGCAAACATATCCTTTCCTTATATATAAAAGGATAGTGGTCGCCCGGCATGCCCAAATAAGGCTGCCGCTCATAGTTGGGGCCTGGCCATTGGCTTTCATGCCTGGCTGTGTGAGCTCTGTCCCGCCCACACAGCCAGCACGTCACCGCTTCGCCCCACTCTGACTCCAGCCGCTGGACCGGGCGGATGCTCCGGCAGCTGCGCTTCTGGCCTTGGCTCAAGGCCGGCCTCCCTCGCCGCAGCGCCTCCCCCCCGGGAAGCGACTGGGCCAAGCCACGCCTTGCGCGGTGGAGAGGAGGTGGCGGGGCTGGCCTCGAAGGGCGCGTGTAGCCGGGGGGGGGGAGGCGACAGAGCTGGCTGGCCTGAGCCGGGAGACAGCCTACCTTCCTCGCTGCTCCAAGACTGCGGGGCTGCACGGGGGGCGGGGGGGCGGGTCTGGCCTCGCCCTCCACGTGCCAACAGACCGGGGGGGCCAGGCCTCCACAGGCGGTCCGACTAGCGCCCGTTGCATTGGCACACGCAACAGGCCTTGCCGCTAGTAAACTTTATAAAGGACACAAACACAAAGGGCTTTTTTTTTACTTAAAATAAAAACATGCTTAAGACATTAGCACCTCTTGCAATAGTTTGTTTATTGAACAGTGTCTGATAACTGACACCTCTTTGCTCTGAGTTACTGCATCAAAATGCCTGGGCTGTTGCAATCTTGAGTGTGCTGTTCAGGTGTGTATCTGTAAGCTGCAAAGCTACAGCGCCGCAGCAGCAGAACTGGAAGAACCAGAAGAAAGCCAGTTCCACTGCGGGCCTGAGAGAACCCCTCCGGGGGACCACATATTTGACACCCCTGGTCTATGCCTCAAAGTATTCAATTGAAGTTCAGAAAGCCACTGAAGTCCCCAATGTTTCACCACGGCCTAAGCACAGAAGGCCCAGATATAAAACAAATTTTTTTTAAAATGCAGCATGAAATCCATACATGCCCAACAAACCAGCACTTATTTTTAATTGAAAATACATGAAAAGAAAAGAACGCGGGATCACGAGGGAGCTCTGTTTCATCCTAGAATTTCTTTTGTCCTGAAGGCCAGGAACAGCAGTAAAGACACAGGCAGAAGACGGAAGGCACAAATGGGAACTTATTTATCATTACACAGTGTGGCCAGACACCGCTAAATCTCATTTATGCCGCAGAAAAAGAAACGAGGACCTATTTGGAAGCGACACCCAAACGGAGGGCAAGCGTGGTAATAGACCGTAAAGGTCATGTTTAACCATTATGATAATCGAGGGGGACTATATAAACATCGTCTGCTAATGACTGTAGGGGACTTACAAGCATCCTGCCCGGAAGAATTAGTGATGCTAGGGGAAGGGGGAAGGCGGCCATCTGTGCGGTTTAGCTCGGCTGCCGGAGAGGGCGGTGCAGGAAAAGGCAACGGGGTATGGTTTACGGTTGTTACCGCCTGCCGGTAACAAGGGACTACACAGGTCAAGGGACTACAAAGACCGAACCCCCTGGTGTACCTCGAACTGCCACCACCACACAGGCAAAGCCTGAGATTAACGCCAGTGCTCACTTTTAGGAAGCAAAGGACGGACAAATTTATGCATTCAGCCACGGTTCCCTTTAAACCTGCAGCTACCGATATGTGAAATGGCTTTCTTAATCCGGTCTCTCGGCCGATGCTCTCAAGACTCCGCCCACCATGGCCGACGCTCTCAAGACTCCGCCCACCCTACCGATGGCTCAGCTGTGTTATTGGCCCTTTCTGCACTCTCCTTTTAATCCATGTTCACCGCGATGTCCTCCAAGCAATTCTGCACTAAAATTGAATCCAACCTTCTTTTAATCCAGGGCGCCCCCCCCCCCGCAATTCTGCCCTAAAATTGAGTTCAACCTTCTTTTTATTCCGGGTTTTTCCCCCATTCCGCGTTACATTCCCTCCCTCCGGTGATCAGCCCGGTTTCAGCCTGCCGTCGCCCCGAGTTATTTGGACGCTGTTCTGCTGTGGACTTAAACTGCCTCGACTAGAACACTGAGAAAATCCAGAGTGGCAGGCAAACACGGAAAAGGACCGCTGCCAACTGAAACTACCCAGGCTCAACTTCTCTGAAAGTATCCAGCTCAAACGGAATCTCTCTGAGTCACAGCCGATTTACGGTAATCCCAACAAGGGGCTTAACTGATCAAGCAGAGGTGGTTCGCCATTTCCATCTTCTGCAGAGCTTTCCTTGGTGGTCTCTCCAGTCCAAATACTGACCCTGCTTAGCTTCTGAGATCAGGCTAGATCAGATTTTTCCATGCCACTTCCCCTTCCAAGTCAAATAATACCACTCAATTAACCTAATGTTAGGTAAAGATAATGGCTTCCCTTGCTTGAAAGCTAGTCGAATCCGACTCTAGGAGGCAGAGCTCATCTCCATTTCCAAGCCGAAGAGCCAGCGCTGTCCAAAGTCGTTTCCATGGTCATGTGGCCGGCATGACTAGACGACGAGGTGCACAGAATGCTGTTACCTTCCCTCCAAAGCGGTACCTATTTATCTACTTGCAATTTCTTGTTTTCGAACTACTAGGTTGGCAGGAGCTGAGGCCAGAGATGGGAGCTCACTCCGCCACGCGGCACTCGGGTCTCGAACTGCCGAACTACAAACCTTCCAGTCTGCAGCTCAGCGTCTTAACCTCTGAGCCACCGTGGCCCTAACTTAATATTAGGTGGGTCTAAAGAATGACATAATATTCACGGTACCAGATCTCCCTACACCGGGATGCTTCTCTGTTGCCGCAGCACTAGGCGCAAATGCACACATCCAGCCGTCGACGGCACGTTTCTAAAAGGTGTTTAAAACAAAGAGGGGGTTCCCGCCCCCCCATCATGCAGCAACTTACAGAATCTTCCGGAGGTCTCTGGATCTTCCCCCAGTCCACAGACGGCCCCTTTTCTTGTAAGAATCTGTGAAACAGCTTCTTAAAACCTTCCAGGTCTTTTTTAGTGTGCTGAAAGAGAAAGATGGTAGACAGCTTTTTGGAAAACTTGCATTGGACAGAGGCACGAACAGTCAGTAACTCCCCTGCAAGCCCCACTGAAACAAAGGCTGCGGTCGCAACTCGCAATAAATAATCCCCTTTCAATGCACTTTGCCACTGGATTTTGCCGGTTCACGCAGTAAAATCCAGTCGGAAAGTGAAGAGAAGAAGAAGAGATTGGATTTATACCCCACCCTTCACTACCCAAAGGTGTCTCACAGCGGCTTACAAACTCCTTTCCCTTCCCCTCCCCACAACAGACACCCTGCGAGGGAGGTGGGGCTGAGAGAGCTCTTGGCAGAAACTGCTCTTTTTTCAAGAACAGCTCTTATCAGAACTACGGCTTGCCCAAGGTCATCCAGCCAGGTGCAAGTGGAGGAGTGGGGAATCAAACCCGGTTCTCCCAGATTAGAGTCCGTGCACTTAACCACTACACCAAACTGCACTGAAAGTGGATCGGAACTGAATTATTTAGTGTGTGTGAACGCAGCCAAAGCTTTCTGCGGCTCTTGCTTTGAAAGTGCAGGCGCCGGAACAGTTCCTGATAGGAGTTCTCCCCAACAGTTACGAGCCGGCTACTTTCACACCCTGCTTTTGAACTCTTCCGGATGCTTCCGTTCAAAGCATCTGGTACTCAGAAGTACGTACTGAGTCAAACAGCTCCCGATAAGCAACAACTCCACGAATTAAGTCTGTTCCTTTTTAAACCATCTAAGCTGGTGTCTGTTCACAGTATGGTGTGGAGATGAATTCTATAGCTCATTTATGAATTGCGCTAAATACTTCCTTATGGGCTTCCTGGTCCTTCCGGAAATTCACACCCTCTATACACCTCTTTCACATAAAGGTCAAGGTAAAAGTTCCCTTGCTCTAAAGCATTTCAAAGCTGAAGAGCCAGCGCTGTCCGAAGACGTTTCCGTGGTCATGTGGCCGGCATGACTAAACACCAAGGCGCACGGAACGCTGTTACCTTCCCACTGAAGTGGTACCTATTTATCTACTTGCAATTTCTTGCTTTCGAACTGCTAGGTTGGCGGGAGCTGGAACTAGAGACGGGAGCTCACTCCATCGTGCGGCACTCGGGTCTCGAACTGCTGACCTACCGACCTTCCACAGCCTGCAGTTCAGCCTCTTTCACATACCAGCTTTAAAAAAAAATGGGCAGAATGTGTTCCAGTCTCTTGATCATTTCAGTTGCCTCTCTCTCTCATCCCTTTTTGAAAGAAGAGAACTTGAACTGAAGCTAGTATTCTAAATGGGGCTGTCTGCATGGAGAATGGCTTTATAAAGACTGGTATTTCAATTTTCAATCCCTTTTCTAAAGGAATCCAAATACAGAGTTTGCTCTTATTTCACATGACATTTTCACAGCGAGTTTACTGAGGTAAACACAGCCAGATATTCCTCCTCGGCATCCCTATAAACTATGAATCTGTTCCCCAAATTAAAAAATGTTGCTTTGGCAGCAGCTGCTATCACTGCATAAGGCTTGGCACTGTGTGACTGGAGGTTGGCTGCAGCAGCCATTTTGGGGCTGGCTCCGCCTTCAGCGGCAGCCATTTTTTGTCTATGCCCACCACACTATGTCAGAATGCCAAAGGTGCCCGCAGGTTTCATTTCATACATATTTAAAGTGGCCCGATCCCTCTCTCCGCCATTGCCAATTTCGGATTCCGCGGAAATATTATTCTCAAGGTCCAAAGATGTCTAGGCAGATCTCAACACGTGTCTGAGGCAGGGGTCTTTTTGTAGAAAAACAGCTGCAGGAGCTCATTAGCATATGGTATGCTAATGAGCTATTAGGCTATTAGCATATGCCATGCCCCCTGATATCACCGGAAGTGATGTCAGAAGGGGAAA
The DNA here is from genome assembly GCA_029375565.1 of Gekko gecko. Classification (NCBI taxonomy): domain Eukaryota; kingdom Metazoa; phylum Chordata; class Lepidosauria; order Squamata; family Gekkonidae; genus Gekko; species Gekko gecko. Next base: position 318,958,717 of record JAPDNY010000001.1, on the reverse strand, counting down.
CAAAAGGGGGGAGGCATCTTCAAAAGCCTCCCCTTCCCTTCCCCAGCTGGTCTGGGTGGGGGAGCTAAGAGAGAAGGGGTTTAAAGTTTAAACTCCTTCTCATGAGAGTTGGGCCACAGAAGGAGGAAAGAGGGAAGGAAAGAGAGAGAGTAGAGAGAAGGAAAGAAGGAAGGAAAGAGGGAAAGAAAGAGAAGGAAAGGGGAAGGAAAGAAAGAGATGGAAGAAGGAGGGAAACAGGGAAAGGAGGAAAAAGAGAAGAGAAGAAGGTGGGAAAGAAAGAAAGAGAGAAGGGAAGAAGGAGGGAAAAAGGAAAAAGAGAGAAGGAAAGGAGGGAATGAAAGAAATCCGGCGGCAATTCAGCCCCATTATATCCTATGGGCCATTGAAGTCAATGGTGAAAACATAGTGTATATTCTGGGGGCTGGAGGGGAGGGTTTGAAAGATAGGCTCCAAACTCATAGGGTAGCTGATGGAGCCTCTCCCCAAGATACCCACCAAGTTTCAAGAACATTGGACCAGGGGGTCCAATTCTATGGGCTCCTAAACAGGTTGCCCCTATTCCCTCCATGGTTCTCTATGGTGGGAAAAAAATTAACTTGTTTTCCCACCATAGAGAACAATGGAGGGAATAGGGGCAACCTGTTTGGGGGCCCATAGAATTGGACCCCCTGGTCCAATGTTCTTGAAACTTGGTGGGTATCTTGGGGAGAGGCTCCATCAGCTACCCTGTGAGTTTGGAGCCTCTCCTCAAACCCCCTCCTCCAGCCCCCAGAATATACCCTATGTTTTCACCATTGACTTCAATGGCCCATAGGATATAATGGAGCTGAAATTGACATTCGGCTGCCTGAAAGACTCCGGGGACGCCGGCTGGGGGCGGGGCTTGACTCCTGAGCTCCCGGAGCTGTGCTCCGGTGCGCTCCCCCCCCAAAAGACCCCTGGTCTGAGGCAATGCCTCAAAACATTCCCAAAGTTCAACCTCACTTCTCCTCAGGCCCTACCTCTAGCTCATTCTGTGGTGCAGTCGAAAGTATCTTGTCCAGTTCCACCTTCATGGAAAATTCCAGTTCTTGTCTGATCGCCTCCTGGAACTGGGAAGTGCCGGCCTGAGACATTGCTTTGCTAAAATCTTGGTTTAAAAAGAGAGAGAGAGAGAGAGAGAGAGGTTTTAGCAGACGCATATTTAGCAAAATAAATCAGAAATCCAGTGGCATCTTCAAGACTAACGATAAACACTATAAATATAATGGCTGGTTTTAATATACCTATGGAACCAGAACTCTTATTTCTAAACTGCTGGTCAGATCTAGATATACCAAAATCTACTAAAGAATTAATAGCCATATTATTGATTGCAGCAAAAACAGCTATAGCTGTTAAACGGAGAGACAAGGCAAGGCCTTCCATAAATACGTGGCACAAGAAGATACGGAATCGATTTATAATGGGTGGGGGAGTCACTGATCAAATGATACGGATATGGATCTATACTCCAAATTTGTAGTAAAGTGGTTTCCCGTATTAAGTAACTTGGCTTCTCACAATGTGGTTCCTAAAAAATTGGTTCATTTGAACTTGCTTAATATCTGGCATTAAAAAGGTTGTATGATACGTTCGGTCGTTGGTTGTTTTAAATTCGGTGCCACGATCCACTTTTCTAGTGCAAAGTAATAGAGAATTATTTCTGTGATGACGTTCTATGCATCTTCTAAGTTCAAAATCTTACTTATCACAGGGTTGTGCGCTACTGATGTGTTCTTGTTTTGTATATACAATTAAATTTTTTTTAAAAAAAGATAAACACTCAGGCAGGAGCTTCTATGAGTCAGAGCTCATTTCCTCAGGGGGTAGTGAAGAAGAAAATTATATTCTTTAGTTTGGTGGGGGAAATTACCAAAGTGGTGAGGAGGAAAAGTTGGGAGCAGAGGGCCTCGGTGCGAATCCCATCACCAACATTTCAGGTGTAGTTCTCTGTGTAACGTAATGGGATAATGAAATGTCAAGAGGTTCCAGCCTCTCGCTCATGAGACAACAGGGTTGCCAAAAACCCCGTTTGGCAGGGGTCCCCCACTTTTGGGGGGCTTCTACCCACCACAGGCCATCTGGCCGCCGGGGAAGCCCTGCCCCCAGGCCCCAACACCCACAGCCACCCCCCCAATCTCCACGGAGATTGGGCACACAGGAAACACTGGCTCCCTGCACTTAAAGGGGTCCCTTTAAGTGCAGGGAGCTGGCGCCGCTGGAAGATCGGGCAGGCGGGCAAACATCGCCAACCTGATGTCATCACGTCGGGGATGCCCCGCCCCCTCCAGGAACGCCTCCCAAAGTCCCCTGCTGGGGGTGAAGATGGGACTTGGCAACCCTACGAGACAAAGGTCAACGGAAGTATAATTAAGTACGGTAAAAACCAATTAATCAAGGAAGGAGCAATCTGAAGCGTAAGAAAATTAACCAGCCATCAGCAAAGCATTGCAGTATGTTAAGACATGTTAAAAAAAGACCCCAACTAAAGGTCTCTAAAAAGTGCTCATAAAGATTCAACTGAGAAGTTTGACTGGACGGGCTTGTAAACCAAAGTGTCCTCAAAATATATTAAGAATTCCTTAGTGCTAGAAGAAAGAATGAAGGAGAGTTGGTTTTTATATCTCTCTTTTCTCTACCCACTTTTTAGAGATTTTAAATTGGCTCTTTTTAAAATGCCATAACACACTGCAACCCTTTACTGATGTCAATTAATTTTCTTATGCGTCAGATTGCTTCTTCCTTGATCTGGCTAGATGCCCAAGTCTCTGTTTAAGCCAGGATTGTATTTAGAAGAAGAAGAATGGATTGGAGTCTCAGAGTGGCTTACAATCCCTTTCCCTTCCCCTCCCTACAACAGACACCCTGTGAGGTAGGTGGGGCTGAGAGAGCTCTTTCCAGAATTGTCCTTGAGAGAACAGCTCTGCCAGAACTACGGCTTGCCCAAGGTCATCCAGCAGCTGCGAGTGGAGAAGTGGGGCATCAACCCCGGTTCTCCCAGATTAGAGTCAGCACACTTAACCAAACTGGTGTAAACCGGAGCTAGGGAAATTATGGGAAATAAGAGTTTACAAATAAAGTCGAGTTAGAACCAATGTTCCCTCTAAGCTGAGTGAGTGTGAGCTAGCTCACAATTTTTAGCCTCCGGCTCACACATTTTTATCTTAGCTCAGGAAGGAATGGCTCCAGAGCAACCTAATTTATACAGTAGCCAAACCACTCGCTCACAAATTTAATGCCAGTAGTTCACAAAGTAGACTTTCCACTCACAAGAGTCCACAGCTTACAGGGAGCATTGGTTAGAACAGATAAAAGTACTTCACCCGAAGAGTGATAAACACATGGAATTCACTGCCACAGGAGGTGGTGGCAGCTACAAGCATGGACAGTTTCAAGGGGGAATTAGACAAGCAGATGGAGCAGAAGTCCATCAGGGGCTATTAGCCACAGGGTATAGATGGGAACTCTCAGTCTGGGGCAGGTGATGCACTCTATTCTTGGTGCTGGAGGGGGCAGCAGTGGGAGGGCTTCTGGTGTCCTGGCCCCACTGCTGGACCTCCTGATGGCACCTGGTATATTTTGGCCACTGTGTGCCACAGAGTTTTGGACTGGATGGGCCACTGGCCTGATTCAACATTGGCTTCTCTTATGTTCCTATGTTCTTAAGTATTTGTACTGAAGTAATTTTGAGAGGCAGAAATATTTACTTAGGCGTGCCAGTTTCTATTAGACTTATTTAATGACGACAATATACTAATGAAGTAGAAGTAGAATAGAATTGGCAGCTTGTAGTAGATGATTATTAAAGAATGTTAACTTTATTTCCTTGTCGTAAAAAAGCTTGTAATCAATTTGTAAGATTATGAAATTAATAAACATTTAATGTAATTAAAAAGATACGTGAGGTTGAGAGAGCTCTCTCGAGAACTGCCCTTGAAGAGAACAGCTCTGAAAGGACTTATGACTGACCCAAGGTCACACCAGCGGCTGCATGTGGAAGAGTGGGGGAATCAAACCCGGTTCTCCCAGATTAGAGTCCACGCACTTAACCACGACACCAAACTGGCTCTTTCTTGATAAGTTCCAATTCAGCTCATCCACATTGGCATTTAGCGGACAGTGGTAATAAAATGTTCCCATAATGAATATAACAGGCTACTTTCAAAAATCACTGGGACCCAACCAATGAACCATAAAAAAGGTTGTGCTATTTTTAGGAAGAAACTGGTCCCAAGAGTGATGGACAAAGAAATCCTAGGAATACAATAGCTGTGAGCCAAAGAGTCAAAGAGAAAGAACAAGCCACGCTTCCGAGCACTAGCCAAACAATATGTTTCTTCCCAGCAATACAACTTTCATCTCAAGATACTAAAGGATGCAAATCCTATGCAGATTTATCTGAGATCATTCAAACTTTTGGAGCTGTGGGGTCATCAATATACCACAACACCCAGCTTAACATTTTGCGTCGCTCTCTGTCCTGAAGTAATGTTGAAAAGGACCATGAGATGCTGACATAGACCAGAGAAAATCCAGATAAGCTGAGTTGGTGAGAGAGACCAATGTTGGCTGGAGAACTGATCTACGTAGGCTGCACCGAACACCTTCGCCCTTGACTGATTATGTGAAGAGTTGGGACCACTCTTGGACCAAGCCTTTCTCTTTGAGAAACAGGGGAGTGCTGCGTCTGGGAGGGTTTCCTATCAGTCACATCAGATGCAAAGGCTTTCTCCTCTCTATGGTGGGGTCAGCCTTGCCATAATGATCCATGATTCTGTCATGAGAACATAAGAGAAGCCAATGCTGGATCAGGCCAATGGCCCATCCAGTCCAACACTCTGTCACACAGCGGCCAAAAAGACCAGGGGCCATCAGGAGGTCCAGCAGCAGTGTTCCCTCTAAGCTGAGTTAGTGTGAGCTAGCTCACAGTTTTTTAGCCTCCAGCTCACACATTCTTGTCTCAGCTCAGGAAGGAGGGCTCCAGAGCAAACTAGGTTATGCAGCAGTCAAATTGCTTGCTCACAACTTTAAGGCCAGTAGCTCACAAAGTAGAATTTTTCCTCACAAGACTGCACAGCTTAGAGGGAACATTGTCCAGCAGTGGGGCCAGGACACTAGAAGCCCTCCCACTGTTGACCCCCCCCAAGCACCAAAAGTACAGAGCATCACTTGCCCCAGACTGAGAGTCCCTATCTATACCTTGTGGCTAATAGCCACTGATGGACCTCTGCTCCATATGTTTATCTAATTTCCTCTTGAAGCCATCCATGCTCATAACCACCACCATCTCCTGTGGTAGTGAGTTACATCTGTGAATCATTCTTTGGGTGAAGGAGGACTTCCTTTTATCTGTTCTAATCCAACTGCTCAGCAATTTCATTGAGTGCCCACGAGTTCTTGTATTGTGAGAAAGGGAGAAAAGGACTTCTTTCTCTACCTGCTCTATCCCATGCATAATCTTATAAACCTCGATCATGTCACCCCTCAGCCGTCATTTTTCCAAGCTAAAGAACCCCAAGCTAAAGAGCTCCAATCTCCACATAGGACTACCACAGCATGTTCTACATGAAGTAGTTATTATTAATAGTAGTAGTATTTACTACTGTACTGTAGGGCTCTGGGCGATGTCCAAACAACAGACAGAACAAGATAAAACCAGTTAAAACATTAATAAACATTAAAGTCAATCAGGTGGCAAATATCCAGTCCCAACTCCAACGCCCAATGCCAACTACTTCATGGACGGGGGGAAGAGGGCAAAATAGATGTAAACAACAGAGAACAGGAAAGGAAGCCAGCCAAGATGGCTGTCCTCTACCAAACAACTGTCTCTCAACCAAACAACTGTCTCTCAACCAAACAACTGTCTCTCAACCAAACAAACAACTGTCTCTCAACCAAACAAACAACTGTCTCTCAACCAAACAAACAACTGTCTCTCAACCAAACAAACAACTGTCTCTCAACCAAACAAACAACTGTCTCTCAACCAAACAACTGTTGCTGTCCTCAAACCAAAAACCTGGTGGAACATCTTGTAGGCCCTACGGAATTGCATCAGATCCCACAGGGATTTGGCAGAGAGTTCCACGAGGCTGGGGCCTGGACCGAAAAGGCCCTGGCCCTTGTCAAGGGAAAGAAAACCCAGAAAGTGCAGCTGGTGTAGAATGTGACAACAGTTCAGCTCAGTCTGCCAGTCAGTTGATCATTACGGTCATCGACCAGCACGTATCAATTTGAAAGGCAATGTAGAAAAATTCCTGACAGTATCCTAGCTGGCATGAACCAGAAAAAAACACGTAGTGACATAAAAGCCTAAAGGTTTTAAAAAATATAAGTGAAATAAGTAGAACTACCATTCAACCTTTTAAACCACTGAAAAAGTCAGTTTAAAAGATGTTTGTTAAAAGGCAAAGATACGGTCTAAACATCTGAGCTCCCATTTGGGGCAGCGGACTATATACACGGGACGCCACTGTTGAAACATCTGCAGCCGCTTCCGGTGCGTTTCCAGGCACAATCCATAGGACTGGTTTTGACCTATCAAGCCCTATATGATCTGGGCTAATTAAAGGATGGTCTCTCCTGACCTGCTGCCTGGACAAAGTCATTTCTTCGTTGTTGTTGTTTTAAGGTGTTTCTCTGCCCCCTTTCAAAACAACATTTTCTATAAAGCTGAGCTAGCCTCCCTACTGCTTATAGCAGCTAAACTCTGCTGGCTCAAAACTGGAAACTAAACAAAATACCCACTTTGAAACAACGGTTTTCCAAAATATGGGACACTGCTGCAACAGATAAAATTGCAATGCGACTGGCTCGACAAACTCCTACAAAGAAATATGACTTTATTGAGAAATGGTTTCGTTTCTTTGAATATGTTCGATCTACCCAAATGATATATGTAAGTTGCCAAAGAAATATATGGACTTTGTATTTTATTAACTATAGATGTGTCTTTTCTTTTTATTGTAATTTTACCATTTATGTTGGCAAAATGTCTGTTTGAATGCTATGTTTTTAACTGTAATTGGGTTATAAGCAAAAATAAAAAACCCTTTATGTTAAAAAAAGAACATTTTCCATAACAGTCCCATCAATACCAGCCCCTCAGGTGTCCTGCAATGAGGTTTGCTGAGAACCAAGGGGGTACCAGTGGGGGGGGGGTCTGGTGGCCACCAGTAAGTGAATTGCCCTTCCTCCAATTTATTGTTTTATTCTGGCTCTCTTGTACACTTGAAGGGGGCGGGGGTTGTAAGGACAAATCAGAGGTTATGGGGACTTCTGTCACCTCCTTTCTCTGGCCCCACTGGTGGACCTCCTGAAGGGACCTGGGTTTTGGCCACTGTGTGACACAGAATGTTGGACCGGATGGGCCACTGGCCTGATCCAAGATGGCTTCTTTTATGCTCTCTGATGTTCCTCAGCCAGTGAAACTCCTGGTCAGCATAAACAGAGCAGCCTGGCAAAACGTGGGCAGGATTTCTAAGCAGGCGCCTCACACGTTAAATCCATTAGTGAAACAAATCTTCAAAAACTAAAACAGATAGTTTTAGGAAGGATACTGAAATATGAATCGGTACCCCGCTCACTTAATCCTATGCTTACAAAGGGCCTCAATATTCCCCGTCTTGGGAATGGGCCCTATTGGGGCTGCCTGGGATATCAAGAGCCTTCTCAAACAACTCCAATCTAGGCGAAGGGCTTGACAGATCTTCCCGCAGCCCAGCAAGACCCTTTTACAAATCCAAACAGAATTAAGGGGCATGGGTTCAAAGTTTTCCTCCAAACATGCCCTCAAGCTGAGATTTCATTTCCGTGCCCAGTTCAAAGGCTCACTCCAAATGTGTCTCTCTTCTCCCCTCCCGGGATGTAATTTTAGGATTTAATTACTCGCTTCCCAACAGATGAGCCCTTGTTGTTCTAAAGGCACGTTTAAGCTTTCATAACAGCCCCTGCGTTTGTAGAATGGCTTGCTGGCGGAGGTATGTGCAAAACCATCTCTGTAAAAAGTCAGGACTCTGTTCAAGGCCATATTGTACCTCCATGCTGTGTACTAGATGCTTGTGGTTTCACCACACTCCCAAAGTGAAGCCGGGCAAATTCCCAAAGGGGAGGGTGTTTTTTGGTTTTAGGCTTATAAGACTCTAGGGCTGCAATGCTAAGGATCCTTTCCTGGGAATAAACCCCAATGAATAAAATAAGACTTCTGTGTTAACACTGCTTAGGGTGGCTTCCTAAAGGCGCATTCCGGTTGCGGTTAAATTTGTGGACGTTGAGCAGGGTCAGCCCTGGTTAACATTTGGATGGGAGACCGCCAATGAAGCCCAGGGTCATAGAATCATAGAATCAAACAGTTAGGAGGGACCTCCAGGGTCATCTAGTCCAACCTACTGCACGATGCAGGAAATTCAAAAATACCCACCCCCCAGTGACCCCATTCCACATCCAGAAGATGGACAAAAAACCCTCCAGGATACCCAGCCAAACTGGCCTGGAGAAAAACTGCTTCCTGACCCCAAAGTGGCGATTGGCATTTCCCTAGGGTGTGTAAGAAAGGGTCATGAGAAATAAGCACTAAGGCAACCTCGCCTGCCCTCCCTCTCATGATCCACCTAAGTTCACAAAGTCAGCATTGCTGTCCGATGGCCATCTAGCCTCTGCTTGAAAACCTCCAAAGAAGGAGAGCCCACCACCTCCCGAGGAAGCCTGTTCCACTGAGGAACCACTCTAACCGTCAGGAAGTTCTTCCTAATATTTAGCCGAAAACTCTTCGGATTTAATTTCAACCTGTTGGTTCGAGTCCGATCTTCTGGAGCAACAGAAAACAACTCTGCACCATCCTCTATATGACAGCCCTTCTAGTACTTGAAGATGTTTCTCATATCACCTCTCAGTCGTCTCCTCTCTAGGCCATGCAGAGGGTCAACATACCCCATCGCAGAGGCAGGCAGTAACAAACCACCTTTGCCCTGACCTGATTGGCCCAGGGTGGACCAATCTTATCAGATCTCAGAAGCTAAGCAGGGTCAGCCCTGGTTAGTAACTGGACGGGAGACCGCTGAGGAAGTCCAGGGTTGCTACACAGAGGAAGGCAATGGCAAACCGCCTCTGCTCATGGTGTCTTGAAACCGCTATGGGGTGGCTGAAGTCAGCTGCCGCTTGACGCCATTTTCCACCACCAAATCCATACAAACCACTGGTCTGCGACTGGAATTGTTCTGCATCGAGTTGCACAGTACATCCCGCAGAAAAGAGTGGGACTCGCTTCTAAGCAAACGTTCATAAGATGGCTCCCCAAGTCGTACCAAAATAGAACGCTGCCCGTGAACTGGCATGCTCTCTTCAGTTACCGTCGTTTGCCTGATTTACTCACGTCCCTCAAGAGTGTTTCTGTACCCAGACGTTAAGCCATTACTAGGCAACACGATGAACGAAGGGCTCTAACACTCTTCTTCGTATTTACTCTGGTTTTTAAAAGCCGTTTATTTCATACAGGCGGAGATCACAAAATAAGCAAGAACCAAGGACTTCAAGGTTTGCAAAGTGCCGGGTCCCCGTTATATACCATGACAAGAAATGCAGGCTGTTTATTTCGGTAATTCGTTTTGTAAAAAATTAACAGACGCTTCGACCTGGCGGGCCGTTTCCAGAAAGCTGTGCTTAGTTTTGTGGGAGAGTTCTCCAGAACTGAAGAGTTCCACTAAGTGCGATTTCTGAAATATTCATGGTGTTTTTTGTAGCCGGGGAAAAATTGGGAGCAAAGAACGGAACCCTCCAGAGGGGAAACCGAATGCTCGACGTGCGAACTTTGCTTTTCGTTTTACAGCGCTGCCAATTCCTACAAAAGGGAAGTTCTGTCTTTTGCAAGAATTGCCCTGAGCGCTTCCATTTTACGCGCAAGTTGCTTTAACTCGCTTAACAACTTTAATTTATGCGCGTGGTGTTTTTTAACCTCGTTTCACAAATCATTTCCTTGACTACTCTATCTTGCCGATCGGCAGAATGCTTTAATGCCCAAATTGCGTCACAGCGGAAAAAGGAAGACCCTGATATTCAAAAAACTATGCTTAAAGAAAGCGAGCGCTTCATTACGGAGAGCTGCTGTGGTGTTGTGGAGAAGACTGTCGCTCGAGGACACGGGTCCCCAGCCTTTTTGAGCCTGTGGGCACATCCGGAATGCTGACACGGCATGGTGGGTACGGCAACAAAATGGCTGCCGCAGGAGGCGGAGCCAGCCACAAAATGGCCACCACAGTGTGAGAAATGAAAATGAAGATTTTTATTGATTAAAATGTTAAGCTCTATGTATCTTGGAAGCTTAATACATATGCTTCATGAGTCTATAAGGTTAAAAAGCCAGATAACCTAAGATTAGAACTGACCATTGGGATAAGATAGGTCATGTCTAGTCCATCTGGAAAGTACCTATTCAGAAACACAATGGTCAGCATAGAGACATGTTTGCTATTCTTGATTTGCTTGCAGAGTATAACCAACAGAAAAATGGGGAGTTAACTGTCGAACAAATGTTTCGAAAGGAGACAGGCCTAAGGATAGAACATCCTGCGGTCTGAAGGCCCAGTAACAGGAAGACATGACACAAGAATAACCAGGCTCACCCGAGAGTGACATTTGCAGTAGATGGTGGGAAAATGTCAGGGGAAGGCTGGGAAGATTAATAACTTTTTTTAGGAGAAAGTAAACAGATTTTAGCATATTTAGAGGAGTGGACTAATTAGGAAAAGAGGAAGAGCGTTGTCACGGGGGTCCTAAAGCCGAGACGTGATTTGAGAATGTGAGCCACGTACTCCAGCCTATGGGGACTGGCCAGGGCGTTTCTTATTTTCCAAAGCGCCGGGGAAGGACGTATAAAACTGCCTGTTTTCAAATACAAGGTGTGGTCAGGTCTTTGGAGCTGATCACCCACGCTTGCAAGAGTGTATCATTCAATAAAACATTCTGCTTCACTGAAAAAGGTCCGTCTTCTGTAAAGCTTTGTTCTTGGTGAGAACAACTCGCATCTCTGACCACAGCTTAACTTCAAGAACACAGTGCGGATCCTTGTGCTGTAGTGGCAGCTGCTGCCAAAGCGACATTGTAAAAAAATCTGCACGGCCAATCAAAATCTCCAAGAGTCAATCAGGAGCTTTGCTGGACAAAAGCTCTATGTCATACGTCTCCAGTACACTCTACTTGGCCCTGCCCACTTGCTAAAAACACCTGGCAGGTGCCAGAAAAGGTGTTGACAGGCACCACGGAACCCACGGGCACAGCACTGGGGACCCACGGACTAGGATCTGGGAGACCCAGATTCAGATCTCCACTTGTGTCATGGAAACTTGCTGGGTGACCTTGGGCCAGTCACACCCACTCTTAGCTTAACAGGGTTGTTATGAGAGTAAAATGGAGAGGAAGCAAAGAATGTATGCCATGCTGGGTCCCCGTTAGGGAGAAAGGCGAGGTACAAATGAAATCCTTCAGGGGGAATGAGACATGCACACCGATGCCTCCCAAGAGGAGATATCTACCGACAGCTGGTATCTATCATATTACCGGGATATTTTATCCACTTGTGTTAAAAAAGCAGGATGTATAAAACTAGCAGGGCTTAAGAATTATGCAAACACACCTACTGCTAGAGAAGGCGGCTGTTTGTTTGTTTAAGCCGTAAGCTCTGCATACTGCGGTTCACCAATAGATAATACATAGATGTAAAGTTCACAGACGGAAAGTAAACGATTGTGCATCGGTTACTTTATTTATTTATTTTTAATCACTGGAATTTAGCAATACTTCATTCTTCTTCGTGGAAATAAGGAAGGGCTGTTTCGTTTGTCGGGTTTGCCAGCCCTGTGCTGGGAAATACCTGGGGATTCTGGGAGGCGGAGCCTGAGGCAGGCGGGGTTTGGGGAGGGGCCTCCGGGCTTTTGGTTGGGGCAGCGGGCGTCCCCCTCCTTGGGTCACTTATAGCTTGGGACGGCCCTTCACTTATAGCTTGGGTCGGCCCTCATTTACAGGCTGGGCCGGAGAGCCTAAATTTAACAGATCTCTGGGAAATTATTCCCAGTATAGCTGGCCTTTATTAGAGCTGTATGTTTTAATGTGGTTTTCATTGTATTGAATTTTATACTGTTGTACTGTATTAGGTACCGCTTCGGTGGGAAGGTAACAGTGTTCCGTGCGCCTCGGTGTTTAGTCATGCCGGCCACATGACCACGGAAACGTCTTCGGACAGCGCTGGCTCTTCGGCTTGGAAACAGAGATGAGCACCGCAACCCTAGAGTTGGATTCGACTGGCTTTCGAGCAAGGGAACCTTCACCTTTACTGTATTTATGCCGACCACATGACCACAGAAACATCTTCGGACAGCGCTGGCTCTTCGGCTTTGAAACGGAGATGAGCACTGCAACCCTAGAGTCGGATTCGACTGGCTTTCGAGCAAGGGAACCTTTACTTTTAACTTTACTGTATTTATATTGTTGGAACCCGCCCTGAGCCTCTCAAGGGGAGGGCGGGATACAAATCCAAATAAACAGAAACAGAAAAACTGGTATATGCCATAGAGTTCCACCCACACCTGCCTGTATGTCCGATTCTTTTTCCTGGGGGGGGGTATTTTTGCATTTGAGTGCGTGCGTGTGTGCATGCCCATGCCTGGAAGTCATGGTGACCTCCGGCGACTCCTACTGGAGCAACAGAGGGTGTTCAGAGAAGTTACTTGATAGTCTGCCTCTGTGTCCCAGCCCTGGTATTCCTTGGAGGTCTCCCACCCAAATACTCGCCAGGGTCGGCCCTGCTTAGCGTCCGAGATGTGACGAGATCGGGCTTGCCTGGGCTATTTAGGTCAGGGCTGCTTCTTGACTCAGGGTAACCTCTGTCTCTGCAACATGGGGGGAAGCACCCGGTGACTCTGCTGATGTATTCATCCTGACACACCAAAATAATAAACAACTCTGCAAACCCAGAGAGTGTGTTGCCCTCCCAACTTAAAAAAAGGTAAAGGGATCGAAAGCTAGTTGAATCCGACTCTAGGGGTGTGGTGCTCATCTCCGTTTCCAAGCCGAAAAGCCAGCGCTGTCCGAAGACGTTTCCGTGTTCATCTGGCCGGCATGACTAGATGCTGAGGCGCACGGAATGCTGCTACCTTCCCACCAAAGCGGTACCTATTTATCTACTTGCAGTTTCTTGCTTTCGAATTGCTAGGTTGGCAGGAGCCGGGGCCACAGATGGGAGCTCACTCCGTCACGCAGCACTCGGGTCTCGAACTCAGCAGGCCCAGAGAGTGCGTTGCCCTCCAACTTACCCGTGCACAAAGGCCCCGGGTCCCCTTAAGCTGCCACCATGTCAAGGAGTCCAAAGGCTGAACCCCGTGGGACCCCAGGGCTGTTGTACATGAGTAACCAAACCTTTTTTAAAACTTTTTAAAATTATATGAAGTTTAGTTTAATTTCTGACACAATGAAAAATTTTATCTTCGGGCAACACAATGCTCAGTCTAAAATCATACCGCAGCAAAACAAGAAAACCAGGTGAACGATCGAACGCATTTTCAAAGCCTGCATCAGACGGCACAAACCTTTAGTCCAAGATTCAAAGGTTACAGCTCATGTGTTCTCTACATTGCTAGCTACTGCAGTATAAGCATGTCGGAGTGCAAGGCTTCAGCCCGTCAGAATCCAAGCCAGCCTCCTTTCTCCAGGCCCTTAGCTCAATTATAATTTTTTGGCCAAGCAGCACCAGGTGACGAGGACACCCAATCAGGACACATTCTTCCTGGAACCCTCCAGAAAATTACCTCATGGCTCCCGATTCCCCCCTCCCATCCCGTGGGCCACAGATTCTCAAGAGAAGCTAATTACTACATTTCCAGCTCGGGCCTTGAAGAGGATAAGGGCTGTGTAGGCCAAGAGACCAATTAACAACACCCGCAGAATGGAACAGGCCCGTAACCCTTCACATTAACCCTTGAGGGGAGGGTCCAGGGGTGCTTTGCCTCCCAAGTGGTCGGCCATTGCCTGCCTTTGCGTAGCAACCCCAGCCTCCCTTGGGGGCGGTCTCCCTTCCAAGTACTAACAAGGGTCAACCCTGCATAGTATTATGAAACCTCATGAGACCAGGCCAGCCTGGACCATCCGGGTCAGGGCGAGACTGAGGTAGGAAAGGACAAAACAAAATATCAGATCAAAGAGAAGAAGAAGAAGAAGAGACGAGATTGGATTTATACCCTGCCCTTCACTACCCGAAGGCGTCTCAGAGCAGCTTACAATCTCCTTTCCCTTCCCCTCCCCACACCAGACACCCTGTGAGGTAGTTGGGGCTGAGAGAGCTCTCTCGAGAACTGCCCTTGAGAGAACAGCTCTGAAAGAATTTATGACTGACCCAAGGTCACACCAGCAGCTGGTGGGGAATCAAACCCGGTTAGAACAGATAAAAGGAAATACTTCTTCACCCAAAGAGTGATTAATATATGGAATTCACTGCCACAGGAGGTGGTGGCAGCTACAAGCATGGACAGTTTCAAGAGGGAATTAGATAAACATATGGAACAGAAGTCCATCAGTGGCTATTAGCCACAGGGTAGAGATGGGAACTCTCAGTCTGGGGCAGGTGATGCACTCTATTCTTGGTGCTGGAGGGGCAGCAGTGGGAGGGCTTCTAGTGTCCTGGCCCCACTGCTGGACCTCCTGATGGCACCTGGTATTTTTGGCCGCTGTGTGACAAGAGTGTTGGACTAGATGGGCCATTGGCCTGATTCAGCATTGGCTTCTCTTATGTTCTTATGTTCTCCCAGATTCGAGTCCACGCTCTTAAACACTACACCAGACTGGCTCAAAGAGCTACTTAAGGCACGACCAGTGTGCCTGGTGGGCATTTTTATAACTAGCCTTTGCACCATATCAGTGTGCCTGGTGGGCATTTTTATAACTAGCCTTTGCACCATATCATGTACTGCTTTTGAACCTCGTCTAATCTTAAAGAGAAGAGCGAGTGTTTTAAGAGACATCCAGTACCTCCTTGGGCATCTGGGCAATATTTTAATAGGATATGAAGAAGGGATGCCAAATTCCAGGTGGGACCTGGGGATCCCCTGGAATTACAGGTCCAGACTACAGAGATCAGTTTCCCTGGAGAAAATGGATGCTTTGGAGGGTGGGTTCTGTGGCATTGTACCCCACTGAACTCCCTGTTCTCCCCAGGTTCCATCTCCAAAGAGCAAGGAGTTTCCCAACCTGGTCTCGCACCCCTACCCCTTCTGTCCCCCCTTCCGGTGGCCAGGGACCATCTGGCAACCCTAATCCGGAGACCTACTTTGGTTTTGCCCAAGGGTTTGGACAAGACCAGTGGAAATTTGTCATTGCTACTGGGGGGGGGGGTGAACAATGTGATCCTACAGCATACCAGAAACAAATTTCAAGAGTGGCTTATGGTGCACAGCCACTGTTCCGAGAAACACAACTCTTTGGCTCCCAGCTTCTGCCCTCTTGTAGTTAATTGTCACACTCGTTTTTACCCTACCTATTTCTTTACAAAACAGGTGGACATATTTTTGGAATTTTTTTTTCACTACCGCTCTTCCATTACTTCAGCGTGAAACGCTGAACTGTCTGGCCAATTCATCCCACCTTGTTTCAGCTACAACGCTAGCTGTCGACCATTAGTTCTTTTTGCTACCATCTATTTTTCTTAAATCGACAATGTCAAATGTATCTATTGGAACCGTGTTCCACTGACCGCTGCCAAGTAAGTTTGCTGAGACTGCAGTATTAATGGGAAGGGAAGAGCCACTGGCATTACAAGTCTTAAACATTTATTTACTTACTCCTCACTAAACTGAGGAAATGTTGATTCCTTGGGAGTTCCACTGGCATTCCGAAGGCTAAATGTACTCAGAAGTTCTAACATATAGTACCTATCAGACCATATATCTATGCCTTATTACCAAATTCCTCCATTTACAACAGCCCACTGTATCCACTTTCTGGCAATTTTTCCTCTTCTTGTGCCACACTACTACCGTGAATACATGTTACTATGTACAAGCGCCTATACTTCAGGTCATGAACAGGATAAATATTGAGAAAAGAAGAAGAGATTGGATTTATACCCCGCCCTTCACTACCCAAAGGAGTCTCAGAGGCGGCTTACAAACTCCTTCCCCTTCCCCTCCCCACAACAAACACCCTGTGAGGTAGGTGGGGCTGAGAGAGCTCTGACAGAAACTGCTCTTTTTCAAGAACCGCTCTGACAGAACTATGGCTTGCCAAAGGTCATCCAACAGGTGCAAGTGGAGGAGTGGGGAATCAAACCCAGTTCTCCCAGATTAGAGTCCACGCCCTTAACCACTACACCAAACTGGCTCCTATTAATTGATTTCAACGTATACAGCCAAAGCAGAAGCAAGGCTTAGGAGAAGCTAACACAAACATTTCACAAGACAAAAAAAAATAGTTTATCTTAGAAAAATAAAACACTGAAATTAAAATGAAATGCAAATTGCTTTACTGTATGCACCATGCTTCACGCACACCTTTTCCTCTGGTTTTATAGGTGTACTATATTGTTTGGGAATATAACTGCAAGCCAGAATAGTTTCATACGTGTTAAAAATTCATCTTGATGGGATTTGGAGAGCTGTGCCATTATACAAACTGCAACAAGAACAATGCCACCAGCGCAAAGTCACGGTGAGTTTTTCATGGGGCAAAACGGTACAGAACACAGGTTTTTCTCCCCGGGGGAAATCCTCGCAAACAGCTACAAAGCCCAACAGCTGTTACCACTGCCTCTTACAATAAATAATGTTAATCACAGGTTATCTCCCGATCTCAGTTAGAGAATACAGCCCAGCAGACAGACTCTTGGACTTGGGTTAACTGGATTTAAACGCTTGCTCAATTACGAACTTAGGAAATGGTTTCAGGCAAGTTGATGGCACCCGGTATCCATTCACCAGGCTCTGTAAAATTATGATCATGACTTCCTTCACCAGATTAAGTCTTACTTGTAGCGAGGATGAATGAGAAGGAACACTGTCCGTCTCTAACTTTACATATGCAGCTACGTTATCTTCAGCACTTTCTCTACCCAGTTCCACTTTTTATAAAGCGAGTGCGCTTATATGGTTTCTATTGAATTGTTTTAGGTATTATTTTAAATGCTGTTTCCGATGTTCAAACATTTTCATGTTTGCCACTCTGGGAGACCCTACTTGGGTGGAAAGGCACCAAAATGTTTTAAATAATAGAGTACCGGCCCAGTAACATAAACTGGGAGCCAGTTTGGTGTAGTGGCTAAGTGTGCAGACTCTACTCTGGGAGAACTGGGTTTGATTCCCCACTCTTCCACTTGCACCTGCTGATGTGACCTTGGGTCAGTCACAAGCTCTGGCACAGCTGTTCTTGAAAAAGAGCAGTTTCCGTCAGAGCTCTCTCAGCCCCATCTACCTCACAGGGTGTCTGTTGTGGGGAGGGGAAGGGAAAGGAGTTTGTAAGCCGCTCTGAGACTTAAAAGTGAAGGGCGGGGTATAAATCCAATCTCTTCTTCTCTTCTTCTGCTGGGATCTACAAGCACCCCCGGATTCTATGATTTGGGAACAATGTTTATGGACTATTTGTTGAATTTAGGATGAAGCGGTAAATATGCACGTTAAATGGCCATGTGAAGGGTACCCTGTTTATCCATTTTTATAGGAGATGTAAGAATATTTGCCAGCTAGAAGCAGTTAAAAAAGAAACAGCTACGTACCCATGAAAAGTTGAAGTACTGGAGTCTGGCTATAAAGGAATCTAATAAGCTTTGTTAGTGCTGAATGCACTTAACAGTGTATTGACAGAGACGTGTTTGATCATACCTATGCCATTTAAAGGTTAAGTGCAAGAAACCAAAGGATACAAGGTGGTTTCTTTCTTTCAGCAGTATGAACATTGTTAAGAGAAGCCTTAACATTTCTGTTTAAGATCATATTTAGTAGCTTTCTGCCATGCTTTTTTGGCTAACACAGTTTGAAGTCACTCTGGCTGTAAGCGAAGGGCTTGAATCGCCGCCCGATGGAACAGCACCCGTACAAAATGAGTAATGTAGTCTGGCTGGGAACACAGAACTTGAGAGTCATTGGGTACACAGTCCACCCACAGTTACACACGTCTTCCAAAGAAAAACGTCAGCATGTGCTTAGCACTCTCTCGAGTTCAACAGAACTTGTTCCCAAGTAATTGTTCATGGGACTGACAATTTACAATTCTCTCCTGTCCGGCTGTGGGTCCATTGTGTTTGACGGAAACCCATTGGTAAGGCGCCTTGTGGAGGTATTTTAAATATGTCACAGCACACCTCCAAACATCTTTGGAATTCCGGTCCACAAATCGTGGAATTAACCAGCCTTTTCCCATTTCATTCTAGGGCCCACGGATTTTCACCCTCACACAATGAGGGAAAACTTGAAGTTCTGATTGACAATAACTGACAGCGTCGAATCATCCACATATGGGATACTCAATACTGTGGCCGTCGTCGCACCCCCACGCCCCCGGGAAGACAAGACTAAGAAAATTATGATGATCCCAGAAAAGCACACCCTGAATATGTTTCAGCAGAAGCTGAAACAAACAAACAAAAAGAAAAACCTGATGTGCTTCAATATTTATGTGGAGAAACATGATACAGAAGTACAGCAGGGAGTTATAGAGCAAGGGGTTTTTTTTAATTGTTACATTTATAGAACTTACTTCATAGCCAAGTAGACCCAAACAAGTCCTTGAAGGCTATCATACAAAGAACAGCACTGGAGCCAGCAAAAGATTTAAGCATGCTTTGCTGACAACGCAATGAAGGTTTAATATACATGCATCTGGTTCACAGGGATGATAGGAATAGAGGTTTCTTAAAAACCTATACTGAGAAATTCAATGTCCTCAAGCAGCAGTTTTTATATATATTTTATATATATATGGAGTGGGGAAGGACACAATGTTCCCTACACATCGTGTTTTCAGCATTCTCTTTTCCCGTCCCCTTCAGCTGATAAAGCTGTAATTTTAGCATATTCTACATTGTAGCCCACTTAAAACTCCCTTGCAGTCCTACCTGCTCAATAAGACATCTGTTCTGCATTTTAAATGAACGCAAACCCCAGCACACCGTGGCGAGGCCATTTTGTCCAAGCTTAACACTCTCAAACAATTTGGCTAATAATAAAAAAAGAAAAGTAAAAACTGTCTAAGGGAGGATATACCTCAACGTCTAAGCCCAGGTGTCGAAATTTATGAGCAGGCTTGGGAAAGAGGCCACTGCAGTAAAGGACAGCACAAGCGGCAAAACTGTGTGCAATTCCAGGGTGGGTTTGAACTCCGAGACGGTTCTAACCCTTATGATTTATCAAGCTGATTTGTGACGTTACACAACTGCCAGCTGGTGAAAATGTAAGTGAAACCCTTTTTATGCAAAATGGCCTCCTCCACTATTGGGTTTAAAAATTGCAACACACTCCCGAAAAGAGAGAAAAAATCATAGGCCCTGGACTGGAAGGGATCTAGCTGTAACCAGACTGCTTAGTTCTCTCCTCAGCCTGCCCATGGGGTTTACTGTGCATCTGCAGTTAGGACATAACAATCGTATCGTGCTGGCTTACACAGTGCCCCAGAACTCAAAGGTCAAAGTATCCGGTATGCCGTACATCCAGCTATCGAGAACCTGATCTAGGTTGACCGACCAGCCCGACTTACTAACAGAAATACTTTCCTTCAGAAGCCTCTTTTTTCTGCAGCAAAGAACAACACACTTGAATGAGGGTTGGGGACAGGGGCGGAAGAAAAGCCATAGCGGTGCATCAAAGTCATGAGGCCTTCTGGAAATGACTTTTTTTATGGGCTATTCCCCGATTTCGCAACAGACGATTCTGAAAGTCAAATCACGTAGGCACAGAGAAAATACAAGCAGACGGGCACGACCTACCAAAACCACGGCATGCCAAAATTTACCTAAACCTGTTCCGGGCAGACACAGGATTGTCAATACCTATCGAGGGTTAGCCAAAGAGGCCGGGCGATAGATTGTAGGCTTATAACAGGGCCAAAAGCCCCTCTGTGATCTGTCATGTTCCAAGCCGTCAACTAAACAATTCCCCTCTGTCTTGGTTTCAGATTCTGCGCTTTTTAGAGAAGGTACAGATGCCCTTTGAAAGTCCAGACAAGTATGGACAGTGGGTTCCTTGTTGGTACCTGAGCAGACTCTCAGAAAGAAAGGGAGAGATCTGTGCCATTGACCCCAAAACCATACCCAGCTTCCGACAGCAACCCACACCACCCTACGCCTTGACAGCCGAAGCCCGTTTCTGGCAGCATTAGGTTAAAAAATAATAACAGTCACAGACAGGAAGCCAGCTTTAAAGCATTTTCAGCACCAAAAAACGGTTCTTACCTTTTGCAAACGAAGACATTTTGGGGGTCTGTTACGAAAATAAATAACTCTCGGCTCTATAAATATAGAAAATTTAAGACACCTCTTCCCCCTTCCCCTCCAAAAAAAAAATAAAACCTGGGGGGTGGAAAAATAATAATAATAATTCAAGGATATCTCCAGGAGACAGACAGGCTGCTTAATTCTGTCTCCCCTGCTCTTCCGGGGTAAAAAAACCCCAACCCAGATGTTTCTCTCTCCAGCTGTTCTTTTGAAGTTAGAAAGCAGGATCCAAAAGGCAGGCGGTTTTTATTTGCAAAAAAAAAAATAAGGAGGGGAGGAAAAAAAACCCTTCCAGAATAAGCGATCCGGCGCCCACCCCCACCAAAAAAAAATAATAATAAAGCCACCGAAGGAATCCTGGCGCGGTTCCCTCTCGCCCGATCTCTCCCCTCCGATCTCTCTCACATCTGCCCTCGGAAATAAATGAGTCGGGCGGGCTGCTTACAGATGCATGCATGCAAAAAAAAAAAAAGCCTACAAGAATTTAAATTTCATCAATGGAAGAGGCGGATCCCCCCGCGAGGCCAGCTTTCCCAACCCACCCACCCCCTGCCCTGCCCCTGGAAGCGGCGGCGCGGCGTTGCAACATGGAATGGGGGCGGATCGCGCCGTCTTCCCCTTCCCTTCCCTTCCCTTCCCTTCCCGGCGAATTCCCTGCAAGCCTCCTTCCAAGGGGAGGGCGACAAAACGAATTGCTGCAAGGAGGCAGCCGCTTGTGCTGCTCCCGCGGCGCTCTGGCTCCGGGATTCAGGCCCGGGACCGCTTTCTGCCCCCACCCAGGCAGCCCCCGCAGCCGCGCCTCGGATCCTACGAGCTGCTTCCCTCGTATGGTTTCGGGGGGGGGGATTAGGAGGCGTCGATGCCAGGCTCCTTCCCGCCCCCTAGTTTCAGAGGAACCTCATCGCAGCCCATTTTTTTGTGTGTGTGTGCTGGATATTTATTACTTTCCCCCCATCCATATAAATATGTATTTTTCTGGACCTGTTACTCAGGCGGAAATCCTACCCAACGCTTTTTCACCCTGGAGGGAAAAGCTGAAATCCTAACAACGCCTTTTCACCCTGGAGGGAACCCTTTTGTGAAGAGGAGGAGGAGGAGGAGATTGGATTTATATCCCCTCTCAGAGCAGTTTAGGAAGAAGAAGAAGAAGAGGAGGAGGAAGAAGAAGAGGAGGAGATTGGATTTATATCCCGTCTCAGAGCGGATTACAGAGAGAAGAGGAGGAGGAGATTGGATTTATATCCCCTCTCAGAGCAGAAGAAGAAGAAGAAGAAGAAGAAGAAGAAGAAGAAGAAGAAGAAGAAGAAGAAGAAGAAGAAGAAGAAGAAGAGGAGGAGGAGGAGGAGGAGGAGGAGGAGGAGGAGGAGGAGGAGGAGGAGGAGATTGGATTTATGTCCCATCTCAGAGCGGCTTACAAAGAAGAAGAAGAGGAGGAAGAAGAGGAGGAGGAGATAGGATTTATATCCCGTCTCAGAGCAGTTTACAAAGAAGAAGAAGAAGAGGAGGAGGAGATTAGATTTATATCCTGTCTCAGAGCGGCTTACAAAGGAGGAGGAGGAAGAAGAAGAGGAGGAGGAGATTGGGTTTATACCTCTACCCTTCACTACCCAAGGGAGTCTCAGAGCGGCTTACAAACTCCTTTCCTTTCCCCTCCCCACAACAAACACCCTGTGAGGTAGGAAGGGCTGAGAGAGCTCTTGACAGAAACTGCTCTTTTTCAAGAACAGCTGTGCCAGAACTATGACTTGCCCAAGGTCATCCAGCCAGGTGCAAGTGGAGGAGTAGGGGAATCAAACCCGGTTTTCCCAGATTAGAGTTTGCACGCTTAACCACTACACCAAACTGGCTAATGTCTGAAAAGATAGGTGCCCAAAATCTGCATGATCCACCTGGAGTCCAGGTGAGAAAGGCAGGCTATAAATCACGTGGGGGGGGTTTAAATCAATTTTTGAATCCAGCAGCACTGTTATGACCAAAAAAGAGTTTTAATCAAGGTATAGGGTCAGTGTTCCCTCTAAGCTGAGTTAGTGTGAGCTCACTCACAGTTTTTTAGCCTCCAGCACACAGATTTTTGTCTTCGCTCAGGGAGAAGGGCTCCAGAGCAAACTAAGTGATGCATGAGCCAAATTGTTCGCTCACAACTTTAATGCCAGTAGCTCACAAAGTAAGAGTTTTTGCTCACCAGACTCCACAGCTTAAAGATAGGGTTGCCAGCCTCCAGGCAGGACCTGGAGATCCCCAGGAATGACCACTTATTGCCAGACTACAGAGATCAGTTCCTCTAGAGAAAATGGGTGCTTTTTTTGGGGGGGGGGTGGACTGTACAGCCTTGTACCCCACTGAGGTCCATGTCCTCCCCAGGCTCCATCCCCAAATATCTAGGAGTTTCCCAACCAGGATCTGGCAAGGTCTATCAAGGCATCAGCTTTTGTGTGCATGCCCACTTTTTCAGATATAGAAGCGTGCGTGCACACGAAAGCATGCACCTTGAATTAAACTCAAATACAAGTAGAAATGGAGCTCTCAGAGAGCGTTATTATTCTTATTGTATGGCAGTGTGTGTAGTACAGCCAGGAAATCCTAAGAACGTCTGGCAGCCAAAAGTTCTAGCTCCTTTAGCATTATGCACCACTAGATGGTGAGCTAGACTTTGTTTCTGAAGGCAAGAGACATTTCAGAGGTGGTTTGCCATCGTCTGCCTCTGCGTCATGACCCTGGTATTCCTTGAAGGTCGCCCATGCAACTAGCTAAGGTCGACCCTACTTAATTTCCGAGATCTGACAAGATCAGACTAGCTGGGCTATCCAGGTCAGGCTGTATCGGAAGAAAGGAGCTTTCTCTGAAAAGCTTGTAAGGTCTCTTACTCGTTGGTCTCTTAAGGAGCTGTTGGGACTTGTATCTAGATCTCTTGCTGCAGACATTGTAAAACCACCCTATACACAAGATGTCCTATTGCTTCATGGCTCCTATTGCGACACGGCTACCCACTTAATCAATCCTATACACAGCAAACACACTAATTAAACCCAACAGAGTAATTCTGCACTGGATGGCACTGTTTTGGACTCCAAATGACAGGGAAACAAGCCGATTCTTTGTAAAAACACACCTCTCACTCCAGCACAAATCTTATATTACAGCCTTATTTTGACGCTCTTGTCCACCGTGGGAAGAAGGGGAATAATTAAACTGTGGAAATCAGTGGACATAGCCACAGCCATAAGCATAGGTAGCATTAAAAATTAGATACACAAGAGGACAGAGATACATCAGTGACTACTTGCCGTGATGACTAAAATGGAATCTCTGAATCCCAGTGCCAGGAGGCAACGTAACTGGAAGGCCTCTCTGCCCTGTTGCTGGCCTTCCAAAGGAACTGACTGGCCATTGTGTGAGACAGGAAGCTGGACTAGATGGACCAGTGGTCTGATCCACCAGGCCTCATGTTCTCTTGAAGGCCTCGGCCTATCTGCCCTGTTGTTGGCCCTCCAGAGGAACTGGTTGGCCACTGTGTGAGATGGGATGCTGGACTAGGTGGACCACTGGCCTGACCCAGCAGAGCTCTTATTATCTTCTTATGAAGGCCTCGGCTTCTCTGCCCTGTTGCTGGCCCTCCAGAGGAACTGGTTGGCCACTGCGTGAGACTTTCGAACACGCTAAATAATGCAGTTTCAATCCACTTCAGCGACCATTTGCCATTTGCCACACAGTAAAATCCATTTGCAAAGTGCATTCAAAGTGGATTGAAAGTGAGTTATTTAGTATGGGAAAGTGCCACCGGTCTGACCCAGCAAGGGCTCTTCTTAGAGTCCGACTAAGGTTACCGTAAATCATTTGCCGTTTGTTAGGATTGCAGCTTAATTATTACTAGGACCCGGGAGGCCCCAGGTTCAGATCCGCTCTCTGCCACACAAACCTGGTGTCTGACCTTGGCCCAGTCATTCTCTCAGCCTAACCTACCTCACCGGGTTGCCGTGGAGACAAAAGGGTGAAGATGGCGGGGGGGATATTTTAAGCCACTTTACTGAGGAAAACCCAGGTACAAATACCTAAAAACCAACAGTATCCTTAAGGAAAGAAGAGAGGGAAATCTGCGACTGCGGTCACACACTTGCAATGTAATTTCCAACTGGATTTTACTCTGTGAACTTACAAAATTCAGTTGGAAACTGCTTTGAAAGTGGATTGTTTAGTGGGTGCAACTGCAGCCTGGGAGGGGAAATCAACCCTATATTGCTGGATGCTGGGATTTTAAGGCATGGATATCCCGACCGGCTTGGTTTTTATTGTCCCCCCCCCCCAAAAAAAAATTTTAAGCTCCTTTCCAATTTTCACCTCACCCATTTTTCCTCACAAAATCAGCCAGCAGGTTGAAAAGGAAATGAAAGGAGTGACCCTATATCCCCTTTACAAGGCATAAACTTGGTGAGGGGCTTACTTTGACCCCCACACACACACACATCCAATTATGAAAAGTCAAATTATTGGGGGGCAGAATCTCTCTGGAGGAGCCAAAGGTTGCACACACTACATAATCCACTTTCAATCCACTCCCCAACTGGATTTAATGTGTGAACTGGCAAAATCTACGCCTCTTCTGCCCTCTCCTTTTAATTCATGTTCAGTGCAGTGTCTTCCAAATAATTCTGCACTAAAATCGAATCCAACCTTCTTTTTACGAACCGTGAAACAACCCGAATAGTGGCTAAATTTTGTGCACAGGTGTAAAAAGTTCAGGGAAAATGTACACAGTAGATTGAATAAAATTTTTAAAGTCGCCAGATAAAGTAGTACAGATTAGCCTAGATTTGTTTTTAACCTTTGATCTTAACATTAATTTTTCCAGCAGGAACTCATTAGCATAATAGGCCACAACCAATGGCAGAAATTTATTAGTGTATTAGGCCACACCCCTGACAGCACAGCTCACTAGCATATTAGGCCACACCCCCATGTTACCAGAAGTGTGGCCCTCCAGCCACACCTACCTTTTGCTTCTTATTGTTTACCTTGTCTGTTGTCGAAACCCAGGGCTTTTTTTGTGGCAGGAACTCCTTTGCATGTTAGGCCACACACCCCTCATGTAGCCAATCCTAATGAGTTTCTGCTGTTAGGTGTGGCCTGTTATGCTAATGAATTCCTGCTGGGTGTGGCCAACTTGGGAACCAGCCGGAACTCTGTTCCTGTGCGTTCCTGCCCAAAAATAGCCCTGATTTTTACCATCTCTGTATTTTAAACTTTTCACATTCCCATTCATAATTTTAGATGTTGTTATATTTTATAATTTTACTGTTCTCTTACCTATTATCTACTTGCCTCTTATTGAATTGTTTGCTGGTCTATGACTGTAATAAATTGAATTGGCTGTGAATTGGCACTAAAATCATATCCAACCTTCTTTTTAATCCAGGGATTTTTCCCCCCATTCTGCACTAAAATTGAGTTCAACTTTCTTTTTAATCTGGGTTTTCCCCCCCAGTCTACATTATATTACCTCCATTCAATGGTCAACCCTGTTTCAAGCCTGCTGTTGCCCTGGGTTATATGGATACTGTTTTGCTGTGAGCTTAAATTGCCTTGACTCCAACCCTGAGGAAATCCAAAATGTGGAAAGGACCCAGGTGGCAGGGCTCTTTTTGTAGCAGGAACTCCTTTGCTTATTAGGCAACACAACCCTAATGTAGCCAATCCTCCAAGAGTTTACAGTAGCCCCTGTGAGAAGAGCTCTGTAAACTCTTGGGAGGATGGGCTACATTAGGGGTGTGTTGCCTAATATGCAAAGGAGTTCCTGCTACAGAAAGAGCCCTGCCTAGTGGGAAAGTGCACTGAAAGTGGATTATGTAGTGTGTGTGCCCGCCAACGACACCCCCCCCTTCCCACTCCCAACCGATGCTCCCTCTAGGCTGCGGAGTCCTGTGAGCAAAAACTCCACTTGGTGAGCTCCTGGCATTGAAGTTGTGAGCTGAGCGACTTGGCTACTGCATAAAGGGGTTTGCTCTGGAGCCCTCCCTTCCTGAGCCAAGACAAAAAAAAATGTGTGAGCCGGAGGCTAGCTCACACTAACTCAGCTTCGAGGGAACACTGCGTCCCAACCGAAGCCAGGCAGGGAAAAGCCACCGCGTCTCCCCCAACTTGTCCTTCTTCTCCGGCACCTCTGAAGGGAAGCCAGGGGGCGCCACGCGCTCCCCCCGTTTGCAGCCTTTTGCGCGCGCGCCCCAGCGACCCCCACACCGCCCACCCCGCCCCAATAACAGCCCCTCTCCCAAGCCATGAAGGCAGCTCGTCCTTTAAATGCGAAACTCCGCCTTCGGCGGGCGGACCCGAGGAGGGCGGCGGGCAAGCGGCCGGGCCCCGCGCGGAGCAGCTGCCGTTTGCAAAAAAGCAAGCCTTCCAAGGCGGGGTGTGGGGGGAGCGTGAGAAGCCTCCTCTAGGGCCAGCCCCACGGCCGTGCAGGAGGCCGACGGGACCCCCCCCGTGCTCTCTTCTCCCCCCCCCATTCCTCCATGCGCCGCTGCAACGCCGCCTTCCCCCGGCCGCCCCCTCCGGCGCGCAGGCCCAACCGAGGCGCCTTCCTCCATCTTGCAAGCCCCGCTCCCCTGCGCCTTGCAACGCAGCCGGCGGAGCTCCGTACCCACCTAGTTCCTCAGGCCCCGGGGCGGGGGGGGCCGGGTTGTGGTGCAAACGCACGGAGGAGGGGGGAGAGGGTGTTGCACCAGAGGCGCGCCGGCTGTCTCCTCCCACCCGCGGGTCAGGGCTCCGACTGGAGGAGGAGGAGGAGGAGGAGGGAAAGGCGCCTGGGCAGCAGCCGGCAACGGCCCCCCGCCCTCACCCCCCCCCAGCCCCGCCTTGAGCGCCCAGCTCGTTAAGGCGGCGGCTGCAGCAGCTGCGACGGAAGTGCCGCCCGGTGCCTAGAAGGACCGCAGCGGGCGGGGTGGGGGGCTCTGCAGCTTGCAGCGCCGCGCAGGGAGGGCCTGGCGCCCTGCAGAGGGGAGGAGGAGGAGGGCCCGGGCGCAGGGGCGGATTAACCATTGAGCGGACTGAGCAGGTGCTTAGGGCGCCAGGGCCAATGGGGGTGGGGGGCACCCCGAAGTTGGGGAAAGAAAGGGTGAAAAGGGAAGGGAAAAAAACCAATGAAATTTGTAAAAAAAAATTTTTGATAAAACTAGTGCAAATCGATCCCGTGGCAGAGAATTCCAGGTGTGAATCACTCTTTGGGGTGAAGAAGTACTTCCTTTTATCTGTTCTAACCCGACTGCTCAGCAATTTCATGGAGTGCCCAGGAGTTCTTGTCTTGTGAGAAAGGGAGAAAAGTACTTCCCTCTCAACCTGCTCAAACGTGTGAGCAAAGTGTCCCGGTGTTATTTTGGCTGGGTCTAAGCATTGTTTCCCTGACCTGGGTAGCCCAGGATAGCCGGATCTCATCAGATCTCAGAAGCTCTGAGGATGAGCCCTGGTTAGTACTTGGATATGGGGGACCACCAGGGAAGTCTAGGGTTGCCCACGGGGAGGCAGGCAATGGGAAATCACCTCTGAGCCCAACTTCTGGTGGGAACCCTACACAGGGTCGCCATAATTTGGCTGTGATCTGACGGCACTTTCTTCCACCAAGCTCCAGTATGAATCATAAAATCAGAGAGTTGGACGGTACCCCCAAGGTCATCTAGTCCAACCCTCTGTACAATGCAGAAAAATTACAAATACCTCCCCCCACACCCTGTCAGGCTCCTTAGATCACGCAAAGCAGGGCTTCGAAAGAAGAATCTGTTTATTGGTGAATCATAACTAAAGATGCGGGAGCTGCGGAGGCTCAGATGATTAAGACACTGAACTGCAGGCTGTGGAAGGTCAGTAGTTCAGCAGTTCGAGACCTGAGAGTGCCGTATGACAGAGTGAGCTCCCGTCTCTAGTTCCAGCTCCTGCCAACCTAGCAGTTTGAAAGCAAAAAATTGCAAGTAGATAAATAGGTACCACTTTGGTGGGAAGGTAACAGCGTTCCGTGCACCTTGGTGTTTAGTCATGCCGGCCACATGACCACGGAAACGTCTTCGGACAGCGCTGGCTCTTCGGCTTTGAAACGGAGATGAGCACCGCAACCCTAGAGTCGGATTCGACTGGCTTTCGAGCAAGGGAACCTTTACCTTTACTTTTTAACTAAAGATGCATTTACAGCTTGTGTCAGGAATGGCTACAGAAAATGGAGCACCCTGACTTAATAGTGAATTCAAACACCCCCTAGCATAGGTAAAGCCAATGAATACATCTCGCGCGCAGGGCAAAGCAAGCATGTAAAACTAGAAAACAAGTTAAAAGTCTTTGATTCCCAGCATAGTGCCCAGCAGCTGTAGACACCACAAGGTCAGGTTAGTGATAAGATGTAAGCAACAACGGAACAGTACTGATGAGGCACTGAGAGGAAGAAAGAACTCCTTCACATTCCATTCTTATGACAGGGCTACCTGACACGCCCCCAGTGACCCATGCTCTATGGCCAGGAAGTGGGGGGGCCTCCAGGTCCAGGATTCCCAGCCAAACTGGCCTGGAGAACAATTGCTTCCTGACCAAGGATGACAGTAGAGCTGGAGACACAACTCCTCACTTAGATTTGTTGGTGGGAAGAGGACAAGACTTAGGAAAGCATTTTTTAAAACATTTGCATCTGGATAGGGGGAAAAAAACAACTGTTGGCTGCTCTGTCAGATCTCTGCTGGGAAAGGTAGTTGATGCGCAAATCGTGACTTCGCAGTGGAAAGTCCGGGGCGGGAATAAAGTTTTTCATTGAATTGGTCTGTTCATAAAATGTTTGCAGCGAATGTTCGTCCGTTAGAATTTTTTTAAAAAATGTGAAAATATCAACAGGATAATATTTTAGGACCTACCAAAACATTACAAAGAGTCGGCAAGCTCTGTGGAACTCTTTTTGAGGCTGGGTGTTATTTTAAAATAAAAAGGGGAGAACAGATGTAGTAGAAAGACCTGAGTAGGGTCAATCCTAGAAGAAATCAACCCTGACTGTTCCCTGGAAGGCCAGAGACTGAAGCTGAAGCTCAAATACTTCGGCCACCGAATGAGAAGGGAGCACTCACCGGAGAAGACCCTGATGCTGGGAAAGATTGAAGGTCAAAGAAGAAGGGGATGGCAAAGGATGAGATGGTTAGACAGTGTCATCGATGCAACGAACATGAAATTGAGCAAACTCTGAAGGATGGCAGAAGACAGGAGGGCCAGGCATGATGTGGTCCATGGGGTCATGAAGAGTCGGACTCAACTGTGCGACTGAACAACAACAATGGGGTATGGTGTAATTTCAGAAGGGTAGAATATGTTATTTCAGAGTTTAGTTTTATGAACCATGAGACTATATTATGTATGTGGACAAGAAATGTATGTGGAAGCAGGACCCATGTTACCTGATAAAACTGGGCCCAATGGTTTCTGGCCCCTTTCCAACTGTTGCTATTTAGGTTAGGTGAAGGCAGGGGTCTTTTCGGGGGGAGCCCACCTGAGCGCAGCTCCGGGAGCTCAGGAGCCAAGCCCCGCCCCCAGCCGGCGTCCCCGGGAGTCTTTCAGGCAGCCGAATGTCAATTTCAGCTCCATTATATCCTATGGGCCATTGAAGTCAATGGTGAAAACATAGGGTATATTCTGGGGGCTGGAGGGGAGGTTTGAGGGAGGCTCCAAACTCACAGGGTAGCTGATGGAGCCTCTCCCCAAGATACCCACCAAGTTTCAAGAATATTGAACTAGGGGTCCAATTCTATGGACCCCCAAACAGGTTGCCCCTATTCCCTCCATTGTTCTCTATGGTGGGAAAAAAAGTTATATTTTTCCCACCATAGAGAACAATGGAGGGAATAGGGGCAATCTGTTTGGGGGCCCATAGAATTGGACCCCCTGGTCCAATGTTCTTGAAACTTGGTGGGTATCTTAGGGAGAGGCTCCATCAGCTACCCTGTGAGTTTGGAGCCTCTCCCTCAAACCCTCCCCTCCAGCCCCTAGAATATACCCTATGTTTTCACCATTGACTTCAATGGCCCATAGGATATAATGGGTCCGAATTGCCACAGAATTTCTTTCATTCCCTCCTTTCCTTCTCTCTTTTTCCTTTTTCCCTCCTTCTTCTCTTCTTCTTCTTTCTTTCTTTCTTTCCCACCTTCTTCTCTTCTCTTTTTTCCTTCTTTCCCTGTTTCCCTCCTTCTTCCCTCTTTTTCTTTCCCTCCCCTTTCCTTCTCTTTCTTTCCCTCTTTCCTTCCTTCTTTCCTTCTCTCTACTCTCTCTCTTTCCTTCCCTCTTTCCTCTTTCTGTGGCCCAACTCTCATGAGAAGGAGTTTAAACTTCAAACCCCTTCTCTCTTAGCTCCCCCACCCAGACCAGCCGGGGGAATGGAAGGGGAGGCTTTTGAAGATGCCTCCTCCTCTTTTGCTTTCCCTTCTGACATCACTTCCGGTGATGTCAGGGGGCGTGGCATATGCTAATAGCCTAATAGCTCATTAGCATACCATATGCTAATGAGCTCCTGCAGCTGTTTTTCTACAAAAAGACCCCTGGGTGAAGGAATACGGAAACAGCAGAGGTGTGGAAATACAGACTACAGCCCTGCAAGCGTCATTGGAAGAAACAACGGACTCATCTTTGTTAGGGTGTGGTGCGCAGTTGCAGTAATGTTGTTTTGTTTTCTTTTTTAAAAGTTTGACAATGTCAGTGCAAATTTAAGCAATGCAAGAAATGACTTCTGATGTCACTAGACATGATTAAAACCGACAGCATTGCTGTCAGCTTAAAGATTAATGTTCTATGATTCAGTGGATTTGCATGCGGCCGATGGATTTGTTCTGTCGTTTCACAGAGGAATTTTCCCTTCGGTACACAAAAAATATATATCTTTTCATGTTAACTGGCAACATCCTGAAAATATGTCGGAACCACGTTGCATTTTCTGTGTATTTTACTTCCCGTTAGAAACTACATCATCAGAACAGGTTTTTGAGGGAGGAGCCAGGAAATTGGGTCAGAAGAACTCCTCAAATGACTGTTGGGTGTGTCGCAACCAGTAACCTGCCTACTTTGGAAATATGTAAATTCAGATAAAGAGATTCTTCAGCTACAGGAGGGAAAAGAATCTGAGGAGGAAGTATGCTTATGGGCTTACCCTAGGGTTGCCAGGTAGTTCCTTCGTGCCAGAAGGGGGATTTGGGGGTGTTCCTGGAGTGAGCAGGGACGTTGTGCAACATCACCAGGAAATGATGTCAGTGCATCAGTGATGTCAGAGGAGACGCTCTAGTTTTTGGGCAAAACTCTATGGTTTGAGGGCAATTTTACCATTGAGTTTTGTCCAAAAAACAGTGTCACCTCCCAGTTTGGTATAGTGGTTAAGTGCGCGGGCTCTAATCTGGGAGAACCAGGTTTGATTCCCCACTCCTCCACTTGCAGCTGCTGGATGACCTTGGGCAAGTCATCGTTCTGTCAGAGCTATTCTTTCAAGGACAGTTCTGTTAAGAGCTCTCTCAGTCCCACCTCCCTCACAGGGTGTCTGTTGTGGGGAGGGAAGGGAAAGGAATTTGTAAGCCGCTCTGAGAATCCCGAGTGAAGGGTGGGGTATAAATCTAATCTCCTCCTCCAATGTCACCAATATGCTGACATCACTGTTTGGGTGGGTGGGAATTTACCTCCCACCAACCAGCTAGCCTGGGGTGGGAAGGAGCATGGGAAAGCGGAGGATGCCCGCCCGAACCTGGGGAATGATAAGCCTAGTTTAGGTAAAGGCAACAGTTTCCCTTGCTCGAAAGCCAGTCGAATCCAATTTGGGGGGCGGTGCTCATCTCCATTTCCAAGCCAAAGAGTCAGCACTGTCCAAAGACATTTCCGTGGTCATGTGGCCGGCATGACTAGACGCCGAGGCTCACGGAACATTGTTCCCTTCCCACCGAAGCAGTACCTATTTATCTACTTGCAATTTCTTGCTTTTGAATTGCTAGGTTGGCAGAAGAAGCCTAGTTTACCCCCAAAAAAAACCCCTACTTATAGCCCCCCCCAACATTAGCCCAACATTTGGCTTCCATTAACTCTTTCCTAGACCAAGGTTCCCCAGCGTGGTGCCCACGGGTACCACGGCACCCACTGACACCTTTCCTGGTGCTAGCTGTTCGTTTTTGGGAAGTTAGTGGAGCCAGGTGGGGCATTTGCCCAGCAAGACTTCCGACTGACCACCGGAGATTTGATTGGCTGTGCAGATTTTTGAAAACATTGCTTTAGTGAGTTTTTGCCACCACAGCACAAGGATCTCTACTGTGTGACTGAAAGCAGGGCTATTTTGGGGCCGGAACGCACAGGAATGGAGTTCCGGCTGGCTCCCAAGTTGGCCCCGCCCAGCAGGAACTCATTAGCATAATAGGCCACACTCAACAGCAGAAACTCATTAGGATTGGCTACATTAGGGCTATGTGGCCTAACATGCAAAGGAGTTCCTGCCGCAAAAGAAGCCCTGGGTTTTGACAACAAACAAGGTAAACAGAATAAGAAGCAAAAGGTCGGTGTGGCTGGATGACCACCCTTCTGGTGAGATGGGGGTGTGGCCTAATGTGCTAATGAGCCATGATGTCATGGGTATGACCTAATAGGCAAATTAGTTTCTGCTGGTGGGTGTGGCCTATTATGCTAATGAGTTCCTGCTGGGCTTTTTCTACAAAAACCCCCGCCTGAAAGTAAGCAATGGCAGCCATTTTGTGGCTACCTCTGCCTCCTACGGCAGCCATTTTGTGGCTGTGCCCACCACACTGTGTCAGAATTCTGAAGTTGCCCATAGGCTCAAAAAGGTTGGGGGACCCTATCCTAGAACCCTGGAGAGACCTATTACTTTCCAGTACTGTTAGAGGTGTTCCCGTATTGTTACTCCAGTAAAGCTATGCTTTTCCACTCTTGTCAGCCTTTTAAGAGACCTGTGTAGGGTTCCCAAGAACTTACCGCGTGCTGGCGGGGGATGGATACGTCCTCGCAGGACCATCCCCAGGGGAAGGAGAGGCACGGAGCACCATGCCATCGCCAGGAAGGGACAGTAGGCGACGCTCTGGCAATGGGGCTGAAAACTCGATGGTACATACAGTGGCCAAAAATACCAGGTGCCCTCAGGAGGTCAACCAGTGGGGCCAGGACACTAGAAGCCCTCCCACTGTTGCCCCCCCCAAGCACCAAAAATACAGTGCATCCCTTGCCCCAGAGAAGGCAATTGCAAGCTACTTTGAGACAGGGTAGAGAAAAGCGGTCTATTAAAAAACAACTTTTCCTCCTTCTCCAACTTCACCGAAGACCAAAGGTGCGCTTGACACCAGCTCTACTCAGCAACATTTTAATCTATGCAGATTCACTCAGCTTTATTACCACACGGTGCTTTGCTGGAGCCAAGAAGACATAAATCACACTTTTGAATGATACACTTGCGTGTTTTGGCCTCTCACTTGGCAACACGTTTTTAACAGGAAAGCATTTCTTAGAATTAAGCAAGGCAGTCATGGAAATCCCAGCCGTCGTGGCCTACCTAATAGAGTTTCTACAGCATGATTTGGCATCTGACATCACGTCTGAGTTTTCGCCCAGACATGAGATCAGCGCATAGCCCAATGTCATTTCTACTCCCACTGTTTCTCCACCACCACCACCACCCAGACCAAGCGGCGAGGAGATTGCTGGCGGGAACATATTAACATATGAAGCTGCCTTATACTGCATCAGACCATCCGTCCATCACAGTCGGTATTGTCTACTCAGACCGGCAGCGGCTCTCCAAGATCTCAGGATGTGGTCTTTCACATCACCTCCTACCTGATTGTTTTAACTGGAGAAGCCAGGGATTGAACCTGAGACCCTTCTGCAAGCCAAGCAAATGCTCTATCACTGAGCCACAGTCCTTCCCTGCTGATTTGGTGGGGATTGCCTGCCTGAAGTGGACACTTGACACACCTGTTTCTCATTCTTGTTTTCTGTTCGGGGGCACACTGTAGTAGTCTAGATTATGGCAGATTCCTAGCAGTAGCCTCATATCACCTGTGGAACTACCTTCTTCTACAGTTGGTATACCACACTGCTACCCCAGGAAGAAAGGGCTGATAAACTCACTGAGACCTGTGTCTGCTCTGGTGGAAGGCTCTTTAACCCCTTTTTCCTCATCTCATTTACAAAGGTTTTGGTAGACTTGTCATTTTATGAACCCCAACTGCTTGCCCCCATTTACATATATCTTGTGACACATCAAAGAGTGATTCAGAGGGTAGCCATCTTGGTTTGCGGTAGAACAGCTAGATATGAGTCCAGTAGATTTTCAGGGTGTATGCTTTTGAGAGTTGGTGTGGTGTAGTGGTAAAGAGTGGCAGACTCTGATCTGGAGAACTGTGTTGTGTCCTGGGATCAGAAGGCAGAGCTGGCGAAATACAGCCAAGCTTCGCTCTCTGAGAACAATAGGGACTAGGTTCCTGAGCTCGCCAGTAGTGAACCAATGGCAGCATTGGCGGGCGATTCAAACCCGCCAATAGGAATATAGGGCCGTCCCCCCTAACTGTATATAGTTGGCCTCCGGCCGTTGCTGTGTGTTCTTTGTCTTGTGTGAAGTACGAATAAACGCGTCTTCTCTTATGTCGTCGTCCGAGTCATGAGGCCCGAAACCCAGTACTTTACAGTGGCGACGAAGGTGGGATTTCAACGCCTTCTGTGACTCCATGAGCGACGAAAAGGACACCGCCGAGCGCCGCATCGCTGACCCCGAGAGCAGCACCGCACCGCTTGCCGAGCATCGCATCGCTGACCCCGAGAGCAGCACCGCACCGCTCGCCCCGGCGCACGCCTTCCCAGACAGAACCATGGCCGCTTCTCATGTAACCCTGGAGCACTTCGATCCGTCGCAGCCAGAAACCTGGGACGCCTGGGTCGACCAGCTCATCAGCTATTTGGAGCTCAACGAAATCCGCCACCCCGACCAGAAACGAGCGATCCTGCTGAACGCCTGCGGCACCCAAACCGTCCGCCTCGCCAAGAGCCTCTTGGTCCCTCGCACGGCCTTGGAGAGCTCGTTTGGGGAGATCCTAGATGTCCTCAACGCTTACTTCAGCCCCCGGCCGACCTTCCTGGCCAAGAGGATGGATTTCCAGAGGCGAGTCCAGGCCCAAGGGGAATCCATTGCCACCTTCCTGGCCGCGCTAAGGGTGCTCGCGGTGGACTGCGGATTCCCGAAGGTGGAGGACAACCTGCTGACGCAGTTCGTGTGGGGCCTGGCGGACTCCAAGCTGCGGCGCAAGTTGGTTGGACACCGGAGGCTCTCCTTAGACGAGGCCCTAGACGCCGCAACAGCCCACGAGGCCGCGGAAGGGGAACGCCCGGTCGCGGCCGCCCATGTGGTCGGAAGGAGTCCAAGCCCTGGGAATGCAGATACGGAAGAGGTCTTCGCCCTCAGACCTCAACAACGCCGGCCGGCGCCGTTCCAGCAGGCCAACAGAGAGCCAACCAAGCCTTCCGGCAACCGGACCGTCTGTGCCAGCTGCGGGGAAGGCCACGGAAGGAAATCCTGCAAGTTCCGGGATGCCGTTTGTCACGGGTGCGGAAAGCAGGGACACCTCGCACGGGTCTGCCGGTCCAAGGGCCCCAGAAATGCGAGATCGTCGGTTCCACCGCACCGCGCATCGTCCACTGCCCACGAGACGACGGAAGAGGTCGCCGAGTTGTACCACCTCACCGACCAGCCGCTGCAGGTACTTCGCCTCCCCAACCCCAACCTCTCCTCTGCCCCGAAGATCCAAGTAACCGTGCGGATCGAGGGGTCCCCTGTTGCATGGAAGTGGACTCGGGATCGGCGGCGTCCATCATTTCCCTAGACACTTTAAAAAGACTTTGCCCATTAGGGGACCCCTCTTCGTCCATCGCCACTAAGCTTGGTGGACTTTCAAAAGAACCCTGTCCCCATCCGGGGAGTCGGCACTTTCCGAGTGCAGTACAGAGATTTTGAGGGGAACTTGGACTTGGTGGTGGTAGAGGGAAATCTCGTGAGTCTCCTGGGGCGGGCGTGGTTCGAAGCCCTAGGCATAACGATTGGGGGAGTGAATAAGTGCGGGGTGCGGGACTGGGGGGCGGTGTGCAAGGAATTCCCGGAGGTCTTTGACGGGAAACTGGGGTGTTATAAAGGGCCCCCGGTGTCGCTTCACTTAGACCCCACCGTGACGCCCATCCGACGGCGCTTCCGCACCATGCCCCTGGCCCTCCGCCCGAAAATAGAGGCCGAACTGGACCGGTTAGTGGCACAGGGAGTCCTAGAGCCCGTCCCGAACGCCCGATGGGAGACCCCGATTGTGACACCCGTCAAGCCAAACGGGGAAATCCGCATCTGCGCGGATTATAAGTGCACCATTAACCAGGCACTTCAGGCGCACGCATACCCCGTACCCGTGGTCAGCCATGTCTTAGCCACACTGGCGGGGGCGCGCATATTTGGAAAGCTGGATCTCGCGCAGGCGTACCAGCAACTCCCGGTAGATGAGGCCACGGCCGAGGCGCAAACCATAGTGACACACCGGGGGGCCTTCCGGGTGAAGCGGCTGCAGTTCGGGGTCAGTGTGGCCCCAGGGATATTCCAAAATCTAATGGACGATTTGTTGAAAGGGATCCCTGGGGTGACGCCGTTCTTCGACGACGTCCTCATCGCCGCGACCACCCCGGAAAGCTTCGCCGCCCGCCTCCGAACTGTACTGGAACGCTTCCAAGCCGCGGGGCTGAAAGTGAAGCGGGAAAAGTGCCTCCTCGGGGTGCCGGAGGTGGAGTTCTTGGGATACCGGGTAGACGCAACAGGCCTGCATCCGGCGAGGGACAAGGTGAAGGCCATCGTGGAGGCCCCCGCCCCGAAGTCCAAGGCCGAGCTCCAGGCGTTCTTAGGCCTCCTGAACTTTTACCACGCCTTTCTCCCCCACAAAGCCGCCGTGGCCGAACCCCTGCACAGGCTGCTGGATAAGGCGACACCTTGGGCCTGGGGAGCGAGGGAGGCGGCGGCGTTTCGGGGGTTAAAGTACTCTTGATTTCTAACGCGGTGCTCGCCCACTTTGATGAAAAGCTCCCGGTAATCCTTGCGTGCGACGCATCACCGTATGGGGTCGGGGCAGTCTTGGCACACAAGCTACCGGATGGAAGGGAAGTCCCGGTGGCTTATTACTCCCGCACGCTGTCCCTCGCAGAGCGGAACTATGCACAAATCGACCGGGAGGGCTTGGCACTGGTGGCGGGGGTTAAAAAGTTTCACAACTTTGTGTATGGGCGGCCCTTCACGCTCGTAACCGATCATAAGCCGCTCCTGGGACTGTTCGCGGCGGACAAACAAACGCCGCAGGTTTGTCGCCCGGGTGTTGCGCTGGTCCTTGTTTTTAGCAGGCTACCAGTACCAGTTGGAGCATCGGCCGGGCAAGGCGCTGGGTCATGCCGACGCCTTGAGCCGCCTGCCGCTGCCGCATACAGGGGAAGATCCGGCCCCGGCTCCCGCGGTCTTGTTAATGGAGGAGCTGCCAAACCCCCCCTTCAGGCTGCAGACGTGGCCGCCCGCACGTCCCGAGATCCCATTCTCTCCCGGGTCCTAAACTGGGTGGTGAGGGGATGGCCAGCGGAACCGACAGGGCCAGAGTTCACGGCATACAAAGCCAGGCGGGAAGAGTTATCCGCCTTAAAAGGGTGCTTGTTATGGGGGGACAGGGTGGTCATCCCGGGGCCCATGAGACAAGGGGTTCTAGAAACGCTACATGAGGCCCACCCCGGCATTGTACGCATGAAAGCTCTGGCAAGGAGCTACGTGTGGTGGCCCGGGATGGACGCCGAAATTGAAACCTGGGTCCGAGGGTGCACACGGTGTCAGGAAGTCCGCCCCAATCCCCCGAGAGCGCCAACCCAAAGCTGGGAGTCTACCCACAAGCCGTGGTCACGCCTACACATAGATTTTGCGGGGCCGTTTCAGGGGCTCCAGTTCATGGTGACGGTAGACTCCTACTCGAAATGGGTGGAAATAAGCCCAGTGTCTACCACCTCTGCCAAAGCGGCAATAAGGGCCCTACGGAAAATATTCGCGACGCACGGGTTACCAGACACAATCGTGTCGGACAACGGGGCAGCGTTCACATCTGCTGAGTTTCAAGCGTTCCTCGAAAGGAACCTAATCAGGCACATACGATCAGTGCCCTTCCACCCGGCAACCAATGGACAGGCGGAGAGAACGGTACGCACCGCCAAAGAAGCCCTGAGCCGCATAACGGAGGGGGACTGGGAGTTCCGGCTGGCCCGCTTTCTTCTTACATACCACACCACCCCAAACCCCATCTCCGGGCATTGCCCCGCAGAACTATTAATGGGCCGCCGCCCTACCACTTTATTAGACAGACTCCACCCGAACCGAGCCCCAGAGAGAAAGCTGGTCGAGAACCGGGAGGCGCCCCGAAGCTTCCTCCCGGGGGAACCTGTCTACTTCCGGAACTACGGGGCGGGGCCTCAGTGGGTGGCCGGGCGCATCCTAAAACCCACCGGGCCAGTGTCATACGAAGTCCTAACAGAAGGGGACCGGGTCCTCCGTAAACACGTCGACCAGCTCCGGAGGCGGCAAGACCCCGACACAGAGATCCAGTTACCGGGAAATGCCGCGGCCGCCCCAGCATCCGATCGACCGCAAGCACCGACAGCGGAGCCAGCGCCGGAAAGTCCACGGAATCCGGAGGGGGCCCCGGAGACAGCTGAACCGCCGCCGCCGCCGCCGCCGCCGTTACAGCCGCCACCGTCACCGCCTCGGCTACTACCAGAGATCCAAGCTCCTTGTGCTGGCGGACCACCCGATAGGGGCCCCGCCAGTCCGGTACCGGCCCCCGACGTTCGCTAAGAGAACGGAGGGCACCAACATACTTAAAAGACTACGTCACCTGATAGGAGACGAACTATGGGGGAGGGGTGTTGTGTCCTGGGATCAGAAGGCAGAGCTGGCGAAATACAGCCAAGCTTCGCTCTCTGAGAACAATAGGGACTAGGTTCCTGAGCTCGCCAGTAGTGAACCAATGGCAGCATTGGCGGGCGATTCAAACCCGCCAATAGGAATATAGGGCCGTCCCCCCTAACTGTATATAGTTAGCCTCCGGCCGTTGCTGTGTGTTCTTTGTCTTGTGTGAAGTACGAATAAACGCGTCTTCTCTTATGTCGTCGTCCGAGTCATGAGGCCCGAAACCCAGTACTTTACAAACTGGACTCGATTCTCCACATAAAGCCAGCTGGGTGATGTTGGGTCAGTCACAGGTCTCTCAGAATTCTCTCAGCCCCACCTCACAGGGTGTCTGTTGTGGGGAGAGGAAGGGAAGGCAATTGTAAGCTGCTCTGAGACTCCTTCAGGTAGTGAAGAGCAGGATATAAAACCAACTCTTCTTCTCCTCCTCCTTCTCTCTCCCTTCATCAGGTACCCGAGAGAGAATAGCTGGTGGATTAGAAAGACTTCCCGACCGAGTTTCTGTTGCATTCCTACAAAGGGAAGGAAATTTGGAGGGAAAATAACAACAACCATTTGATTGTGTTAACAATACAAGGGAGAAAGTAGCATGAGGTTAGGGTGGCCAACCTCCAGGTAGCCCCTGAAAAGTGTTAACATATTTCATTTACCTTTAAATTAAAGGTAAATGAAATATGTTAACACTTTTCAGGGGCTACCTGGAGGTTGGCTTTAATGATTGAACAAAGATTTAAGGTCCTTACTAATGGCCACGATTAGTGAACCCATAGTTGTATGACTACATTCTTAACTGAATTGCTGTATTTCAGGATGTTCTTGCCCCTGTTCTGATCCTGCTGCCCAAAATCTGTTATTTGAACCTCTGATCTCTTCGCAACATTGCACCAGTCAAATGTTGGCGCCATGTTATTTCTCAGTGTCTATGGTTTGTTTTCCTTTTCTCCCTGTTAGGAATGCGGAATGCACTCTAAACAGAGGGGAGAGCGAATTATCTCTGGGAACAGAATGAATGAACGCTTTTCAAAACACCAAGCTCTGACCTCCTTCCTTTTTTGATCTATAAAAGAAGAATTCTGTATCTGTTCAGGATGCCAACTTGGTAGGGAGACCTGAGGTGCTCTCTCGAGCTCGCATCAAGAATGGTCATTCTTTTAAAAATTGTATGCTCTGTCAGGCAAAGCCTTGAGTGAGTGTTCAGTCTCTCAGATTGACCTCAGAGAAGGGGGCAGTTGTGTTGGGATCCAGCAAACTCCCCTAACAGAGATCTCCCACTATTACAATTGACGTCCAGAGTTTCTGTCAGTTCCCTTGGAGAAAATGGCTGCTTTGGAGTGTGGGCTCTATGACATCATATCCTGCTGAGGTCTCTCCACTTCCCAAACCCCACCCTCCCCAGACTCCACCACCCGAATCTTCAGCTATTTCACTGCCCGAATCTCCAGCTATTTCTCTACCCGGAACCAGCATCCCAACGTGAGGTGCATAAAAAGGTCTTTGACACTGAAAGCTATTCTGGGGGCAAACAGGGCTGGATAAGGCTTGCTGGCTTCCAGTTATCTATTCCTGGTTTCATTCCAATTTTTTTAAAAAAGAATTTCCTTCAGATATGGTGTCACAACCTGTGTTCATCCTCACACAGTTCCGGAATAAACGACCCAGATAGGTTCAAAATGTTAATTGCCGGCAAAAATCCTCACTTTTTCCGTTGCTGGGCATTGGGAAATGCCTTATGTGTTATTTTTAAAAGTGAGGCTCTCATTTGTTTTAATGATGGGAATAAGCAGAAAGAAAGGGAAGGGAAGGGAAGGGAAGGGAAGGGAAGGGAAGGGAAGGGAAGGGAAGGGAGAGGAAGGAAGGAAGGAAGGAAGGAAGGAAGGAAGGAAGGAAGGAAGGAAGGAAGGAAGGAAGGAAGGAAGGAAGGAAGGAAGGAAGGAAAGAAAGAAAGAAAGAAAGAAAGAAAGAAAGAAAGAAAGAAAGAAAGAAAGAAAGAAAGAGAGAGAGAGAGAGAGAGAGAGGGGGGAGAGGGGGAGAGGGGGAGAGGGAGAGAGAGAGAGAGAGAGAGAGAGAGAGAGAGAGAGAGAGAGAGAGAGAAAGAAAGAAAGAAAGAAAGAAAGAAAGAAAGAAAGAAAGAAAGAAAGAAAGAAAGAAAGAAAGAAAGAAAGCCAAAGAAAGAAAGAAAGCCAAAGAAAGAAAGAAAGCCAAAGAAACGCATTGTGCTCTATTTAAATACTCTTTTGTTTACATATAAAATTCAGTCAGGTTTTTCTTCTTTACTTAGAAAATAGGGACACGTAGAACGGCTCAGTCATTTCTGTGATTGTCCACTAGATTTATGACGACAAATTCCAAAGGTCTCGGCTCGTAGTTCAAGAGCGGCTCTTTGATTCCAAGGAATTTTGAAATAAATCACCTTATTCCCCCATGTGGCCTGATCAAAACTACAGATGCCAGCCTCCTGATAGGACCTTGCGATCCCCCAGTATTACAGCTCATCTCCAGAGTACAGAGATCAGTTCTCCCCTGGAGAAAATGGATGCTTTGGAGGATGGAGCATTTGTTGTATACTAAGATGTAAAAGATGGCCACGGCTGGCTAGCTGGGCCCTGCAGTCAGGCAGACCCTCGGACCTTCAGTCCTAAAGACAATAGCCACCTCAGATCCAAGGGCGCGCCTATGAGCGCGCCCGGATCTGACACGGAACCTATTGGAACTAAGACTTGTAAACAGAGCCAATTACGAGTGATGGGGGTGTGGGGGTGTGGTTCTTGGGTATGCATATAAACCGGGCCCGGCCCAGCTGAAAGCATGCTTCATTCTGCTATGTAATCAATAAACGTCTTGCTGATTTCACCATGCCGAGCCTCCAGCCTCAGTACTTTTCAGCATTGTACCCCACTGAGGTCCCTGTCCTTCCCAGGCTCCAACCCCAAACCTCCAGGAGTTCCCCAGCCTGGAGCTGGCAACCCTCCCCCTTCCCCCACCAGCGGCCAGGGGGACTTGGCAACCTGTGAGACGCTAGGCTTGCCAAGAACTTCCCACGTGGCGGCGGGGGATGGATACGTCCTCGTAGGACCATCCCTGGGGGACGCACAGGCGCGGAGCACCATGCCGTCGCCAGGAAGTGACGCTAGGCGACGCTCTGGCAATGTGGCTGGAAACTCAATGGTACCATCGAGTTTTCAGCCCCATTGCCAGAGCGTCGCCTGGCGTCACTTCCTGGCGACGGCATGGTACGCTACAAGGAGGACTGGTCCAGCCGGGGAGCATGCGACCCCCGCTCCCACGCGGTAAGTACTTGGGAACCCTGTGAGACGCACAAGTATAACACTGAACCTAGGGGGAAATGAGTGTGTGTGGACACACATAGGAAGAGCTTCTGCTGCTGGTCACATAATTGTATTAAGCTACATAAAAACTACAGGAGGAAGCAAGATTACCTCAAGGTGAAAAAGAAACAAAAAAGACATTTCAGATGGATAAATGCAAAGAAGAAGAGGAAGAGGAGAGATTGGATTTATACCCCACCCTTCACTACCCAAAGGAGTCTCAGAGTGACTTACAATCCCCTTTCCCTTCCACTCCCCGTAACAGACACCCTGTGGAGGTAGGCGGGGCTGAGAGAGCTCTTTTGAGGACTGCTTGTGAGAGAACAGCTCTGAGAGAACTTATGACTGACCCAAGGTCACACCGGCAGCTGCATGTGAAGGAGTGGGGAATCAAACCTGGTTCTCCCAGATTAGAGTTTGCACTCCTGACCGCTACACCAAACTGGCTCTCCGATGCGTTGGGTCAGAACATACCTACAAATCCCAGCATTTATCTAGTGCAGAAACTTATCAGATAGCGCTTCTAAAACATTTCAAAATTGCTGCACTGTCAAAAAGGATTTCCTGCAAGGTGAATGACTCAAACCGCTCCTACATAACCTGCCTGGAAATAATTTGGGGGCAAGGATGGATCCCCACAATGTCATTTTAAGAGCACGTCTCTGTTTGCTACTGTAAAGTACTGGGTTTCGGGCCTCATGACTCGGACGACGACATAAGAGAAGACGCGTTTATTCGTACTTCACATAAGACAAGAACACACAGTAACGGCCGGAGGCCAACTATATACAGTTAGGGGGGACGGCCCTATATTCCTATTGGCGGGTTTGAATCGCCCGCCAATGCTGCCATTGGTTCACTACTGGCGAGCTCAGGAACCTAGTCCCTATTGTTCTCAGAGAGCGAAGCTTGGCTGTATTTCGCCAGCTCTGCCTTCTGATCCCAGGACACAACACCCCTCCCCCCATAGTTCGTCTCCTATCAGGTGACGTAGTCCTTTAAGTATGCTGGTGGCCTCCTTTCTCTTAGCGAACGTCGGGGGGCCGGTACCGGACTGGCGGGGCCCCTATCGGTTGGTCCGCCAGCACAAGGAGCTTGGGCCTCTGGAAGTAGCCGAGGCGGTGACGGCGGCGGCAGCGGCGGCGGCGGCAGCGGCGGCGGCGGTTCAGCTGTCTCCGGGGCCCCTCCGGATTCCGTGGACTTGCTGGCTCCGCTGTCGGTGCTTGCGGTCGATCGGATGATGGGGCGGCGGCGGTATTTTCCGGTAGCTGGATCTCTGTATCGGGGTCTTGTCGCCTCCGGAGCTGGTCGACGTGTTTACGGAGGACCCGGTCCCCATCGGTTAGGACTTCGTATGACACCGGCCCGGTGGGTCTTAGGATGCGCCCTGCCACCCACTGCGGCCCCGCCCCGTAGTTCCGGAAGTAGACAGGGTCTCCCGGTAGGAAGCTTCGGGGCGCCACCCTGTTCTCGACCAGCTTTCTCTCGGGGGCTCGGTCCGGGTGGAGTCTGTCTAATAAAGTGGTAGGGCGGCGGCCCATTAATAGTTCTGCGGGGCAGTGCCCGGAGATGGGGTTTGGGGTGGTGCGGTATGTGAGAAGGAAGCGGGCCAGCCGGAACTCCCAGTCCCCCTCCGTTATGCGGCTCAGGGCCTCCTTGGCGGTGCGTACCGTCCTCTCCGCCTGTCCATTAGTTGCCGGGTGGAAAGGC
The DNA here is from genome assembly GCA_029375565.1 of Gekko gecko. Classification (NCBI taxonomy): domain Eukaryota; kingdom Metazoa; phylum Chordata; class Lepidosauria; order Squamata; family Gekkonidae; genus Gekko; species Gekko gecko. The sequence continues at coordinate 318,914,214 of JAPDNY010000001.1, read as the reverse complement.
GCTGATCGTATGTGCCTGATGAGGTTCCTTTCGAGGAACACTTGAAACTCCGCAGATGTGAACGCTGCCCCGTTGTCCGACACGATTGTGTCGGGTAACCCGTGTGTTGCGAATATTTTCCGCAGGGCCCTTATTGCCGCTTTGGCAGAGGTGGTGGACACTGGGCTTATTTCCACCCATTTCGAATAAGAGTCTACCGTCACCATGAACTGGAGCCCCTGGAACGGCCCCGCAAAGTCTATGTGCAGGCGTGACCACGGCTTGTGGGTAGACTCCCAGCTTTGGGTTGGCGCTCTCGGTGGATTGGGGCGGACTTCCTGACATCGTGTGCACCCTCGGACCCAGGATTCAATTTCTGCGTCCACCCCGGGCCACCACACATAGCTCCTTGCCAGAGCTTTCATTCGTACGATGCCCAGGTGGGCCTCGTGCAGCGTTTCTAGCACCCCTTGTCTCATGGGCCCCGGGATGATCACCCTGTCTCCCCATAGTAAACACCCTTTCAATGCGGACAGCTCTTCCCGCCTGGCCTTGTATGCTGTGAACTCTGGCCCTGTCTGTTCCGCTGGCCACCCCCTCACCACCCAGTTTAGGACCCGGGAGAGAATGGGATCTCGGGACGTGCGGGCGGCCACATCTGCAGCCTGAAGGGGGGGTTTGGCAGTTCCTCCATCAGCAAGACAGCGGGGGCTGGGGCCGGATCTTCCCCTGTCTGCGGCAGCGGTAGGCGGCTCAAGGCGTCGGCATGACCCAGCGCCTTGCCCGGCCGATGCTCCAGTCGGTATTGGTAACCCGCTAAAAATAAGGACCAGCGCAACACCCGGGGCGACAAAACCTGCGGCGTTTGTTTGTCAGCCGCGAACAGTCCCAGGAGCGGCTTATGATCGGTTACGAGCGTGAAGGGCCGCCCGTACACAAAATTGTGGAACTTTTTTACCCCCGCCACCAGTGCCAAGCCCTCCCTGTCGATTTGGGCGTAGTTCCGCTCCGCGGGGGACAGCGTGCGGGAGTAGTAAGCCACCGGGACCTCCCTCCCATCCGGTAGCTTGTGTGCCAAGACTGCCCCGACCCCATACGGTGATGCGTCGCACGCAAGGATGACCGGGAGCTTTTCATCGAAGTGCGCGAGTACCGCATTTGAAATCAAGAGGACTTTACCCCCCGAAACGCCGCCTCCTCCCTCGCTCCCCAGGCCCAAGGTGTCGCCTTATCCAGCAGCCTGTGTAGGGGTTCGGCCACGGCGGCTTTGTGGGGGAGAAAGGAGTGGTAAAAGTTCAGGAGGCCTAAGAACGCCTGGAGCTCGGCCTTGGACTTCGGGGCGGGGAGCCTCCACGATGGCCTTCACCTTGTCCCTCGCCGGATGCAGGCCTGATGCGTCTACCCGGTATCCCAAGAACTCCACCTCCGGCACCCCGAGGAGGCACTTTTCCCGCTTCACTTTCAGCCCCGCGGCTTGGAAGCGTTCCAATACAGTTCGGAGGCGGGCGGCGAAGCTTTCCGGGGTGGTCGCGGCGATGAGGACGTCGTCGAAGAACGGCGTCACTCCAGGGATCCCTTTTAACAAATCGTCCATTAGGTTTTGGAAGATCCCTGGGGCCACACTGACCCCGAACTGCAGCCGCTTCACCCGGAAGGCTCCCCGGTGGGTCACTATTGTCTGTGCCTCGGCCGTGGCCTCATCTACCGGGAGTTGCTGGTACGCCTGCGCGAGATCCAGCTTTCCAAATATGCGCGCCCCCGCCAGTGTTGCTAGGACATGGCTGACCACGGGTACGGGGTATGCGTGCGCCTGAAGTGCCTGGTTGATAGTGCACTTATAATCCGCGCAGATGCGGATCTCCCCGTTTGGCTTGACGGGTGTCACAATCGGGGTCTCCCATCTAGCGTTCGGGACGGGCTCTAAGACTCCCTGGGCCACCAGCCGGTCTAGTTCAGTCTCTATTTTAGGGCGGAGGGCCAGGGGCACGGTGCGGAAGCGCCGACGGATGGGCGTCACGGTGGGGTCTAAGTGGAGCGACACCGGGGGCCCTTTGTAACATCCCAGTTTCCCGTCAAAGACCTCCGGGAATTCCTTGCACACCGCCCCCAATCCCGCCCCCACATTTATTTACTCCCCCAATCGATATGCCTAGGGCCTCGAACCACGCCCGCCCCAGGAGACTCGCGAGATTTCCCTCTACCACCACCAAGTCCAAGTTCCCCTCAAAGTCTCGGTACTGCACTCGGAAAGTGCCGACTCCCCGGATGGGGACAGGGTTCTTTTGAAAGTCCACCAAGCTTAGTGGCGATGGACGTAGAGGGGTCCCCTAGTGGGCAAAGTCTTTTTAAAGTTTCCAGGGAAATGATGGACGCCGCCGATCCCGAGTCCACTTCCATGCAACAGGGGGACCCCTCGATCCGCACGGTTACTTGGATCTTCGGGGCAGAGGAGAGGTTGGGGTTGGGGAGGCGAAGTACCTGCAGTGGTTGGTCGGTGAGGTGGTACAACTCGGCGACCTCTTCCGTTGTCTCGTGTGCGGTGGACGATGCGCGGTACGGGGGACCGACGATCTCGAATTCCGGGGGCCCTTGGACCGGCAGACCCGTGCGAGGTGTCCCTGCTTTCCGCACCCGTGACAGACAGCATCCCGGAACTTGCAGGATTTCCGTCCGTGGCCCTCCCCGCAGCTGGCACAGACGGCTCGGTTGCCGGAATACTTGGCTTGCTCTCTGTTGGCCTGCTGGAACGGCGCCGGCCGGCGTTGTTGGGGTTTGATGGCGAAGACCTCGTCCGTCCCTTCGTTTCCGGGGCTTGGGCTCCTTCCAACCACCTGAGCGGCCGCGACCGGCCGATCCCCTTCTGCGGCCTCGTGGGCAGTGGCGGCGTCGAGGGCCTCGTCCAAGGAGAGCTTCCGGTGTCCCACCAACTTGCGCCGCAGCTTGGAGTCCGCCAGGCCCCACACGAACTGTGTCAGCAGGTTGTCCTCCACCTTCGGGAACCCGCAGTCCACGGCGAGCGCCCTTAGCGCGGCCAGGAAGTTGGCGATGGATTCCCCTTGGGTCTGGACTCGCCTCTGGAAATCCATCCTCTTGGCCAGGAAGGTCGGCCGGGGGCTGAAGTAGCCATTGAGGACGTCCAGGATTTCCCCAAACGAGCTCTCCAAGGCCGTGCGGGGCACCAAGAGGCTCTTGGCGAGGCGGACGGTTTGTGTGCCGCAGGCGTTCAGGAGGATCGCTCGTTTCTGGTCGGGGTGGCGGATTTCGTTGAGCTCCAAGTAGCTGATGAGCTGGTCGACCCATGCGTCCCAGGTTTCTGGCTGCGACTGGTCGAAGTGCTCCAGTGTTACGTGGGAAGCGGCCATGGTTCTGTCGGGAACGGCGTACGCCGGGGCGAGCGGTGCGGTGCTGCTCTCGGGGTCAGCGATGCGATGCTCGGCGAGCGGTGCGGTGCTGCTCTCGGGGTCAGCGATGCGTTGCTCGGCGGTGTCCGTTTCGTCGTTCATGGAGTCACGGAAGGCGTTGGAATCCCATCCTCGTCGCCACTGTAAAGTACTGGGTTTCGGGCCTCATGACTCGGACGACGACATAAGAGAAGACGCGTTTATTCGTACTTCACATAAGACAAGAACACACAGTAACGGCCGGAGGCTAACTATATACAGTTAGGGGGGGACGGCCCTATATTCCTATTGGCGGGTTTGAATCGCCCGCCAATGCTGCCATTGGTTCACTACTGGCGAGCTCAGGAACCTAGTCCCTATTGTTCTCAGAGAGCGAAGCTTGGCTGTATTTCGCCAGCTCTGCCTTCTGATCCCAGGACACAACAGCTACCAAATGGAACAGGAAGCGCCAATGCTGTAAACGATTCATTCAAACGGATTCCGTCAAGGTCTGTTTCTTAGGAACAAGAAGAGGGCGCCTATGGCCAAGGTAAGCAAGGATGGAACAAGGAAAACACAAGGACGAAATCCAGCTAAGAGGCCAACAATGTAATGACTAGGTGAGTGACTAGGTATGGTTTACGCAACGCCCTTGCAAATAATTCTGGTTCCTTGTTCTCTTGGTGAGCAGCAGTGCTCTAACGCTGAGCACCCTACTCCTCCTGGGAGGCTTCCAACTGCTTCAACATTGGCTCAGGAACGACATGTGGCTCTTAGACATGCTTCCTGTGACTCTCTGCCCTGTTGCTGGCCCTCCAGAGGAACTGGGTGGCCACTGTGTGAGACAGGATGCTGGCCTAGATGGACCCCTGGTCTGATCCAGCAGGGCTCTTCTGATGTTCTTATAAAGGCCTCAGCCTCTCTGCCCTATTGTTGGCCCTCCAGAGGAACTGGTTGGCCACTGTGTTGTGAGACAGGATGCCGGACTAGATGGACCGCTGGCCTGATCCAGCAGGGCTCTCAGCCTCAGCCTCTCTGCCCTGTTCTTGGCCCTCCAGAGGAACTGGTTGGCCACTGTGTTGTGAGACAGGATGCTGGACTAGATGGACCACTGGCTTGATCCAGCAGGGCTCTTCTTACGTTCTCATGAAAGCTTTGGTCTGTCAGCCCCTTTGTTAGTCCTCCAGAGGAACTGATTGGACACTGTGTGAGACAGGATGCTGGACTAGAAGGACTACTGGGCTGATCCAGGAGGGCTCTTCTTATGTTTTCATGAAGGCCTCGGCCTCTCTTCCCTGTTGCTGGCCCTCCAGAGGAACTGGTTGGCCACCTTGTGAGACAGGATGATGAACTAGATGGACATAGGTAGTCTGATCCAGCAGTGCTCTTCTTATGTTCTTGGCCTCTATGTCCTGTTGTTGGCCTTCCAGAGATACTGTGTGACCATTGTGTGAGACAGGATGCTGGACTAGGTAGACCACTGGTCTGATCCAGGAGGGTTCTTCTCATGTTCTCTTGAACACTTTGGTCCCTCTGCCCTCTTGCTAGCCCTCTAGAGGAAGTGGTTGGTCACTGTGTTAGACAGGATGCTGGACTAGATGGATTGTTGGTCTGATCCAGCAGGGCTCTTCTTATGTTCTCATGAAGGCCTTGGACTCTCTGCCCCGTTATTGGCCCTCCAGAGGAATTGATTGGCCACCGTGTGAGACAGGATGCTGAACTAGATTGACCACTGGTTTGATCCAGCAGTGCTTTTCTTATGTTCTTATTAGGGGAAGGCCTCAGCCTCTCTGCCCAGTTGTTAGCCCTCCAGGGGAAATGGTTGGCCACTGTTTGAGACAGGATGCTGGACTAGATTGACCAATGGTGTGATTCAGCGGGACTGTTGGCCTTGGCCTCTTTGCCCTGTTGTTGGCCCTCCCAAGGGTCAGCCACTGTGTGAGACAGAATGCTGGACTAGAAAGACCACTATTCTGATCCAGCAGGGTTCGTCTTACGTTCTTACATTCTTTTGAGCATGGTTCCCCAGTCTGTCCCCAGTCTGTCCCATGTTTCAGGAAAGTGGCAAGGTCATTACCTGGTAGGGCTTGTGGTTAACAGATGGTTCCCACTTTGAAAGAGTCACTGCCCGAGGAGGTTAGCTGTGGACATCCAAGCGGTGGGCCGTGTACCCGGGAAGGAAAGAGCCGCAACACATGCATACAATATATATGATATAGCTGTTGGGTAAGCAACTATAACAGTAATACTCTGACCTAGATGGCCAAGGCTTAGCAGATTTCAGAAGCGAAGCAGTGTTGGCCATGGTTAGAACTTGGATGGGGGACCACCAAGGAGGTCTAGGGCTGCAGAGGCAGGGAATGGGGCAAACCACTTCTGAAAATCTCTTGCCGACAGGAAGGTAATAATGCCAGGAAAAGTCGAAGGCAGACGGAAAACAGATGGGCCGACTCCATCGAGGAAGCCACAAGGTCCCTCTGTCTGCAAGACCTGAGTGAGGCCACGAACGATAAGACATTTTGGAGGTCCTTCAGTCACAGGGATGCTGTAAGTCGGAAGCGCCTCGACGGCATCTAACACACACACAATACAAACACGTGTGCACTTCAGGTTGCTTCTTCCCCGGCTGCTGTTGAAGACTTAACCAGGCCGTGGGTCTCCTCAGTGAGAAGAACAGCTTCCCTGCCTGCCTTCCCGCTCTTATCTTAGCATGAGGTACAACGTGTAGCTACGAGCCTGGATTGGAGAGGACAGGCCCTCTATTCCCATCCCTGGCGTAACACTTGAGAGTCCAGGGAAGTTCCCAGCTTACCTGTCCTCCAGACTCTCTACAGTGGCTGTTTCAAAGTGGGAACCATCCGACAACCACAACCCCTACCACTAAGGGTGCCGGGTCCATCCTGGCAACTGGTGGAGGATGGGGGGACTTACCAGGAGCAGGAAGGAAGCCCAGGTTATGTCGCTGGCAATGTGGTGACGTCACTTCCATCATGTACCAGAAGTGATGCCATCACATTGTGAAATTGTGGCGATGCTCTGGTAGTTTGGCAGAAACTCTATGGTAAAAATGGCTTCTACCATAGAGTTATTCCCAAATACCAGAGTGTCATTGCAATGTCACCGATGTGATGATGTCAGTTTCAGTAGGAGGGAGGAGAAGAAGGAGGAGGAGGAGATTGGATTTATATCCCGCCCTTCACTCGGAGTCTCGGAGTGGCTTACAATCTCCTTTCCCTTCCCCTCCCCACAACGGACACCCTGTGTGGTAGGTGGGGCTGAGAGAGCTCTTTCAAGAACTGCTCTTGAGAGAACAGCTCAGAGAGAACTTGTGACTGACCCAAGGTCACACCAGCAGCTGCATGTGGAGGAGTGGGGAATCAAACCCAGTTCTCCCCGATTAGAGTTCATGTTCCTAACCACTACACCAAACTGGTACACACCGGAACTGATGTAGCCACATCGTTGGTGGTGTAGCCTGGGCTTACTTCCTGCTCCTGGTAAGCCCCCCCCCGGCCAGCTGACTGGGGGCAGGGCCTGACTGTGGGAGGTCCCCTGTCTCCAGCAGGGGGGACAGCTGGTGACCCTGCCTACTGAGCAATGACCTTGTCTGCTTTCCTGAAACTTCGAGCAGATCCTGAGACTGAGGAACAGAGTTCAGAATATCCACAGGTGGAGCCACACGTGGCTTCCGGGATGCTGAGTATCACCAGTCAAGTTCCATTCATACTCTAGAAGCCGCTAGATATCTTCGGCCCAGGATTGGCTTGATCGGTCCCCCGCACACTTCTCACGATTCTGTTTCTGAACCTTCCATGACATCACAGCAGTTCAGCCAACAGCTGGGCAAGCTCGCTTGTGACCAGAATCAACCAATGTAGGCTATTTTATTATCCTCACAGCAAACCCCCCCCCGGTGTGCGTGACTGGCCCAAAGTCACCCAGCAAGCTTCCGGATCAGAGGTGGGATCTGAACCCAGATCTTCCAGATCCTCATCCGAGACTCGAATCACTACACCATACTGGCTTTCTCGCCATGCTGGCTAAATGTGTGTGTGTGTGTGTGTTTTGAATACACACACGTATTCATCCGGTACAACAAAAATGTTTCCCCCCTTTATTTTAAATACTGAAACTCTAACCGTTGCCTCGGTTTCAGACTTGGAATCTGATACTTTACCTTTCTGTTTCCTGACGCTGAACGCGGCCACGCATTCCTGAATAGTTGGGGGCCGCCTGATAAAATTCCTTCTCCTCGTAATTGCTGCCTCCGCTGTGTAGTTCTATCAAGATAGTGGCAATTACCGTGATTACTGCGAGAGTTTGGAATGGGAGGACATTTTGCTTTGGTAACTTAATACAAAAGCCTGGGTTAATTTTGCGGTGAATTGCTAAGTTTCCCCCCCAGGCCCTTTTCCATAGAAAGCTCATTTTTTAAAAAATGCAAGTATAGCGACACGACCACACAATGTCATTACAGCATGCCTGAAAAGCTCTGAAAAGAGAAGGCGGTTTCAGCCTTGTCATATTTCCTCATCTCAGCTGTCACGAAGCTAGTTTCCTGGTTTTGAGGAGTTGTTCCCTGGGAATTAACTGCATTCATTGGCGAGGTTAATACATTGTTCTGAGAGCCAGTTTGGCGTAGTGGTTAAGTGTGCGGACTCTAATCTGGGAGGACCGGGCTTGATCCCCCCACTCCTCCACATGCGGCTGCTGGTGTGACCTTGGGTCAGTCACAAGTTCTTTCAGAGCTGTTCTCTCAAGGGCACTTCTCAGGAGAGCTCTCTCAGCCCCCACCTACCTCACAGGGTGTCTGTTGTGGGGAGGGGAAGGGAAAGGAGATTGTAAGCTGCTCTGAGACGCCTTTGGGTAGTGAAGGGTGGGGTATAAATCCAATCTCCTCCTTTTTCTTCTTCCCAGGCTTTATAGGGGCCCACCTCCCACCGCCAGTTAGCTGGTTGGTGGAGGGGGCAAGCTTACCAGCAGGGGAGGCAGGCCTGGGCCGCTGTCACTGGAGACGCGATGATGTCACATGTGGCATGTACCGGAAGGGACGTCATCCCGTCACTGGCAATGCTGTAGTACTCAAGCAAAAACTATGATAGAAGCTGTCCTTACTACAGAGTTTTTGCCCAAATACCAGAGCGTCGCTGTGACACCAGCAATGTGAGGACATCATTTTTTGGTGCATACCGGAAGTGATGTCACTGCTTAAATTGTTGTTAACAGTAGAGCACAACTGGGTCTCCCAGATCCTAGTCTGGTACTCTACCTGTCACAATCAACTAGCGCACTTCATGGCCGAGACAGGATCGAAGACCTCAAGCCTCCTGGATCCTAGCGCAAAGCCCTAACTGCTACACCACGCTAGCTCTCATGTTCCCTGTAGAGGCCATTTGCTTGTATGTTTGCCTTCATAAATGACCCGGGTTTGTCTCTGCTTCTGAGCATTGCCAACTCTGGATGGGGAAATTTCTGGATATTTAGGGGTACAGACTAGGGACGGCGGGGTTTGGGGACGGGAGGGACCTCAGCAGGGTACAATGCCATTGAGTCCATTCTCCAAAGCAGCCATTTCGTCCAGGGGAACTGCTCTCTATAAGACAGAGATCAGTAGTGATTCTGGGAGAACTCTGGGGCTCACCTGGAGGTTGGCAACTACACTGCTGCTGTGACTTTGGTACAGATTCAGCACTGGCCCAGGAGAAGATTTGTCAAGCTTGAGGGGGAAATTGGTTTCTAGGTAGTATTGGCCACTCTTCTCCCAATGGGATTTCAAGGGCCTTGTAAGCACAACCAACTATGGGAACCCCATCGGATTAGGGATGGGCACAAACTGGCTCACGAGTGAAAGTTAATGATGAATTTTAGCCAGTTTGTGGTTTGCAAAGCGATGTTTGCAAACTGAAGAGCTGTCATGAACTCCCACAAATTTTAAGGCAGTTTGTAGTGGTTTGTGGCGGTTCTTGAAGAGCAGAAATCATAGGATTTCGTAGGCATGTGGAGAGGAGGGGGCTCTTTGGGAGGGCTCCAGTCCTTGAAATACAAAACCAGACCCTTGTCGGAACCCCTAAAGGCCTAGTGGTCTGGAACCAATCAGCCATGTGTAGTTCCATCCCCAAAGGGTCTCCTCTGAAAACATTTCCCGTTGACTTTGGCAGGAGGCTCCAAAATAACTTCCCTCATGCCCAGAGCTGTCTCACTAGACTAGGTGGAAGGTCCTGTTTATGAATGGTGTAAAAGCTAGTCACAATATTATCCCATGTTTCTATGGTATATTAGGCCTGTAACAGGGCATAACATATTATGGGTTGGGCAAGGACAACATTGGCTAACCGAATGAACCCTGGCCTCCTTTCTCGATGTTGTCCCTTGAAATGGGTATATATTTCTGCTATTGTTATCTGAGTAATCAACAAAAGACTGTGGTCAGTTTAAAAATAATTATTATCCCAACTCAGATATTACTCTTGCTGATATTCAAAAATGCTGTTTCATTTCGGTGTAGATTTAAGGCCAAGCAGCACGATATTTAGTTAGTTAATATACTTATTGGCCACTTTTCTCCCAATGGGAACCAAAGTGGTTTGTTGGTTGTAGAAAGCACAACCAATTTATGGCAACCCCATAGGATTAGGGATGGGCACGAACTGGCTCACGAATGAAAGTTTGTGATGAATTTCAGCCAGATTGTGGTTTGGGAAGCGATGTTTGCGAACCAAAGAGCTGTCCTGAACTCCCACGAATTTTAAGACAGTTTGTAGTGGTTCGTGGTGGTTTGTGAAGAGCAGAAAGCAGGAGTTTAAATGGCTGAGAACTTTTTGTTCTTCACAAAAAACAGCTGAATGGTGGGAGAACCATTTAAACTCCTGCTTTCTGCTTCTTGCAAAAAGCAGCAGGGAGCAGAGAGCAGGGGTCACGAACCGACACGAACCAGTTCAGTTCATGAACCAATTTCCTGGTTCACATCAGTTTGTGGTTCAGTTTGTGGTTCGACCACAAATCCCGAACCGCAAAAATGCAGTATTTTCAAGGCAAGAGAGAAACAGAGGTAGTTTACCATTGCCCACCTCTGCATAGTAACCCTTAACAAAAAATCAAAGGCACAGATATAGAATGGGAGGGACTTGGCTTGACAGCAGCACATGTGAAAGGGATCTAGGTGTTCTGGTTGATCACAAGCTAAACATGAGCCTGCAGTGTGATGCGGCTGTGAAGAAAGCTAATGCAATCTTAGGATGCATTAGCAGAAGCATTGTGTCCAGATCACGGGAGGTGGTAGTTCCGCTGTATTCTGCTATGGTCAGGCCCCACCTGGAGTCCTGTGTCCAGTTTTGGGCACCACATTTTCGGAAGGATGTTGACAAACTCGAGCGGGTCCAGAGGAGGGCGACCAGGATGGTGAGAGGGTAGGAGTCCAAGTCTTATGAGGAAAGGCTGAGGGAGTTGGGTATGTTTAGCCTGGGAAAGAGAAGGTTTAGAGGGGGCATGATTGCAGTCTTCAAGTATTTGAAGGGCTGTCATGTAGAAGATGGAGTGGATCTATTCTCTCTTGCTCCGGATTGCAAGACTAGATCTAATGGGTGGAAATTACAAGGGAGTCGTTACCGGCTTAATATCAGGAGAAACTTCCTGACTGTAAGAGTGGTTGAGCAGTGGAACAGACTGCCTCGGGAGGTGGTGGATGCTCCTTCGCTGGACGTTTTCAAGAGGAGACTGGACAACCATCTTTTGGGCATGTTGTAGGTATGCAGGGGTTTTGGCTGTGTTCCTGCAGAGTGCAGGGGGTTGGACTAGATGGCCTGCAAGGTCCCTTCCAACTCTAACGTTCTATGATTCTATGATTCTATGAACTTCCTTGGTGGTCTCCGAATCGACACCAACCAGGGCCAACCCTGCTCAGCTTCCGAAATCCGACGAGATGCGGCTATCCTGGACCACCAACAAATAAAAATACAACGAAATACAACTGAACTAAAAAACGACAAGAACAAACTGTATCTCGGGGCCAGTCCAAAATCCAATAGGCCACGTTGCTAAAGGCCACAGGCTTTTGTTCTTTGATCCACAACTAAGGTCTCGCTACTCCTGGTCGTGCCCAAGATAAATACCGGAGACAGGGAGAGCAAACAAAAGCACAGCTTTAGACACTGGCGCCTATGATGTTCCTCTCAACCCGCCCCCTGCTCTCCTAATAGCAGGAGAGCTTGTGTTTAAAATCTAGGTCTAGCCTAGTCACCTCTAAACCATTGTTGGTGTTGACTGATCCGTGACAGTAATAAACGAACGATGGTGATGGCATCTAAACCAGGGTGCACATATCTGATTTTTTACAACAAAAAGGGAAACACAATGAAGGAACAGACCAGAGGCATTCCCCGGAGAGAAATTCTCAGGCAGTGGTGCTACCGGGGAGCAGTCAGGCTCCCGCGTACAGCCTTACCAGAGTACGGGTGTAGAAGTGTCAGGCTCCTTAGTCAGGTCACATAACACAGGGCTTCTTCAGAAGACAACGTTTAATGGTGAATCAGTACTAAAGACACGTGTACAGCTTGTGTCAGGAATGGCCACGTACAAGAAGGCCTTCTAAGTTATACTACATTCAAGCATCCCCCCATGTAGCTGAAGCCAAGGAATACTATTCGCGCGCGCGGGCAAAGCAAGCCAGCAAAGCAAGCACAACAATCTAGAAACCGTTTTGGTTCCCAGCCGAAGACTCCAGCAGCTGGAGATGCAAGGTCCGAGACCTAATAACAGACAGTGAATAAAAGTTCAGAGGATGGGAGACCAAAAGTACTCCCTCTGCCTACCATACCTATGACAGGGCTACCTGACAAGAAGGAGGAGGAGGAGACTGAATTTATACCCTACCCTTCACTTAGAACATAAGAACATAAGAGAAGCCAATGTTGAATCAGGCCAATGGCCCATCTAGTCCAACACTCTGTCACACAGTGGCCAAAATATACCAGGTGCCATCAGGAGGTCCAGCAGTGGGGCCAGGACACTAGAAGCCCTTGGAGTCTCAGAGCAGCTTACAAACTCCTTTCCCTTCCCCTCCCCACAACAGACACCCTGTGAGGTAGGTGGGGCTGAGAGAGCTCTTTGGAGGACTGCCCTTTCAAGGACAACTCTGACAGAACTATGGCTTGCCCAAGGTCATCCAGCAGCTGCATGTGGAGGAGTGGGGAACCAAGCCCGGTTCTCCCAGATTAGAGTCCGCGCACTTCACCACTACACCAAATAGATTCCCCAGACTTGCAAGCCAGTGTGGGGTAGTGGCTATTCTTATCATCATCATATGGCAGTGTCCATAGTATAGCCAGGAGAGCCTAAGATTGTTGGCCAGAAGTTCTAGCTCTTTTTGCGTCATGCACCACTAGGGGGTGAGCTGGACTTGTTTCGAAGGCCAGAGATGGTTCAGAGGTTTCCCATTGCCTGCCTCTGCATAGCGACCCTGGACTTCCTTAACAGTCTCCCATCCAAATACTAACCAGGGCCGCCCCCGCTTAGCTTCCACGGTCTGATGCGATCAGGTTTGCTTCTATGGAATTGTTGATTTGAAGGGACACAGACGGGTGTAACTCTGCTCAGAACTCTGCTGTGTGCGCACATGTCTCTGTTCTTGTATGCACTGCTCTGGACGTATGAGAACATAAGAACAGAAGAGAAACCAATGTTGGATCAGGCCAATGGCCAATGGCCCATCCAGTCCAACACTCTGTGTCACACAGTGGTCAAAAATACCAGGTGCCCTCAGGAGGTCCACCAGTGGGACCAGGACACTAGAAGCCCTCCCACTGTTGGACCCCCCAAGCACCAAGAATACAGAGCATCACTTGCCCCAGACCGAGAGTTCCTATCTATACCTTGTGGCTAATAGCCACTGACGGACCTCTGCTCCAGATGTTTATCTAATTCCATCTTGAAGCCGCCCATGCTTGTAGCCGCTGCCACCACCTCCTGTGGCAGTGAGTCCCATGTGTGAATCACTCTTTGGGTGAAGAAGGACTTCCTTTTATCCGTTCTATTCATGGAGTGCCCACGAGTTCTTGTATTGTGAGAAAGGGAGGAAAGAACCTCTTTCTCTACCTGCTCTATCCCATGCATAAATCTTGTAAACCTCGATCATGTCGCCCCTCAGCCGTCGTTCCTCCAAGCTAAAGAGCCCCGAGCGCCTTAACCTTCCTTCATAGGGAAAGTGCTCCAAACCTTTCTGCTTGTTAGGTCTGCTCTGGTGTCTCGTTTACTGGATCCCATCGTTTTTCCAGGTGGCCTGATGGGAAATGAATTTCCATTCCAGGTGCCCTGGAGCAGGTGGACCGGAATGGGATGTTGTTTACTTTGTGCTTTTGTGTGCCACGAGTTGTGTTGCCAGGACACCCCAAGCATGCAGCAGGTCTCTCTTAATAAAAGGAATGAGGAATAGGCCGGTTGCGAGGCAGGCTCATTAAAGTCTAGGCACACAGCCTTATAATTTATATTAATGTCTGGCTTTGTAATTAAATCCAGACAGCGCTTGGGTGTGGATCTTCTCCCAAAGGCACACAGATAGTACTTTCGGAGCCTGGGAGTGGGCCAAAACCGCTGTTAACAGGTCACACATTCCTACGCAGTGAGGCAAAGAGGGAGAGACGGTCTCTGGTGCGCCAGCATGAAATTCGTCTGACACCAGTTCTTTGAATCTTTCCTCCCACCTGAATTCTGTAACATGGATCTTCCTATGAATTTACTGTTAGTAGCAGGGCTGGAGAAGTACGGTTTGGTTTTTGCTTGCTTGTGACAACTTCCCTTTTTTTTTAATCCTTTTAAACACTTTGTCCTAGAATGTCTGACTTTTCCAGTGGATTTGCACATGGTACATTTGCCCTGATCAGCCCATAGGCTGGACTAGGCTTGCCAACCTCCAGAGGGCACCTGGAGAAGGAGGAGGAGAAGAAGAAGAAGAAGAAGAAGAAGAGGAGGAGGAGGAGGAGTTGGTTTTACGCCCCGCCTTTCACTACCCGAAGGAGTCTCAAAGTGGCTTACAATCGCCTTCCCTTCCTCTCCCCACAACAGACGCCCTGTCAGGCAGGTGGGGCTGAGAGAGTTCTGAGAGAACTGTGACTGGCCCAAGGTCGTCCAGCGGTCTTCATGTGAAGGAGCGGGGAATCGAACCCGGTTCTCCAGATTAGAGTCCGCTGCCCTTAACCACTACACCAAGCTGGCTCTCCTGCTATTACAATTGATCCCCCAGACCACCAAGACCAACTCTCCTGGAGGAAATGGCTGTTCTGGAGGGTGGACGCCATGGCCTTATACTCTGCTGAGGTCCATCCCTGCCCCAGACCCCGCCCTTCCATAGAATCATAGAGTTGGAAGGGACCTCCAGGGTCATCTAGTCCAACCCCTTGCACAAGGCAGGAAATTCACAAATACCTCCCCCCATACCCCCAGTGACCACTATTCCAAACCCAGAAGATGACCAAAAACCTCCAAGATTGCTACCTGACCCCCGAAGTGGCCATCAGCATTTCCCTGGATGTGTCAGAAAGGGCCACGAGAACTAAGCATTGAGGCAGCCCTTCCTGCCCTCCCTTCTCGTGATCTGCCTGAGTTCACAGGATCAGCATTGCTGTCAGAGGGCCATCGAGCCCTGTTTGAAAACCTCCAAAGGATCGCCAACCTCTAGGTGGTAACTGGAGATTTCCTGGGATTACAACTGTCAGGTTCCTCAGTCAGTTCATGCAACACGGGACCTCTTCAGAAGACAATGTCTAGTGGTGAATCCAATGAATAACATTCGCGCGCGTGGGCAAGAAAGCAAAATAATCTAGAAGCCGTTTTGGTTCCCAGGCGACACTCCCTCAGCTGGAGATGCAAGGTCGGAGACCAGATAAGAAACCGTGAGTGACAGTTCAGAGGATGGGAGACCGGAGGACTCCCACTGTATACCAGACACATGACAGGGCTACCTGACAACAACTGATCTCCAGGCGTTTCGTGGTCAGTTGACCTGGAGAAAATGGCCGCTTTGGAAGGCAGACTCTGTGGCATTATATCCTCCCCAAACCCCGCCCACCTCAGGTTCCACCCCCAGAATCTCCAGTTTTCCCCCAGCCCGGAGCTGGCAACCCTATCAATTGGCATATGTATTATATATAATATCAGGTAGATTCAAGTTCGGTAGCACTTTAGACATCAAGATTTTCGCGGCACGAGCTCTTGAGAGTCAAAGTTCCTTACATCAGACGCCCTTTGACTCCCAAAAGCTCAGACCTCCCTGACAATCTTGTTAGTCGGCTGTGGTAAGGGCACTCCAACGGGATCGACAAGTTCGGGCCCACCTGAAAATACGCGCTTTTCAATACTTTTTATGCAAGCTAACTTCCTCAGTTTGCATACTCTCTATAACCTCACAACACACATTGGGTTTAATCTGGGCTCTTTCTGGAGCAGGAACTCCTTTGCATATTAGGCCACACCTCCCCTAACGTAGCCAATCCTCCAAGAGTTTACAGAGCTCTTCTTACAGGGGGCCTACTGAAAGCTCTTGGAGGATTGGCTACATTAGGGGTGTGTGGCCTAATATGCAAAGGAGCTCCTGCTACAAAAAGAGCCCTGGGTTTGATCGTGGTACAGACCTCGATTTTGATATCAGTTTAATTTAACTTTACATCATCATGTCACGAATACTAAATGAAACTTACTAGCTGTATTGTTAAGTATATTGTTCTGAACCATTTTTGAACCTTGTAAAGGTAAAGGTAAAGGTTCCCTTGCTCGAAAGCCAGTCGAATCCGACTCTAGGGTTGCGATGCTCATCTCCGTTTCCAAGCCGAAGAGCCAGCGCTGTCCGAAGACGTTTCCGTGGTCATGTGGCCGGCATGACTAAACGCCAAGGCGCACGGAACGCTGTTACCTTCCCACCGAAGTGGTACCTATTTATCTACTTGCAGTTTCTTGCTTTCGAACTGCTAGATTGGCAGGAGCCGGAACTAGAGACGGGAGCTCACTCCGTCATGCGGCACTCTCGGGTCTCGAACTGCTGAACTACTGACCTTCCACAGCCTGCAGTTCAGCATCTTAACCACTTGAGCCACCGCAGCTCCTTTTGAACCTTGTATATAGCTGTAATTTCAATGTTTTATTTACTGTAATATTAATATATGGACTAGACTGTCTTGGTACTATCTCCCGTGTTCCATGCTACATAGATCTTGTTAACTGCGTTGTCATCACTTTTATTTGTTACTTTAATGTTTAACCATTGCTTGGTTACTTTATAGTCAATAAAAAGTCTTTTAAAAAAATACGAACCAATAATTTCCCGTCTTAAAACGTTCTTGGCAAGTAGCCGTCCGTCTTGGGAATGGTAGCTCCAACGCTTTCCTGCCCCAAACAAAAACCCCTTCCCTGCACGCTGGAAATATTTTCAGGTACACAGCTTGAATCTACCTGTTCTAAGTGCAGACCAACATGGCTACCTTTTGAAACTATATAATACTAGGGAGCAAAGCCTGTTGTGGTGGAAGACAACGGGCCCTAGAAAGGGAGGGAGGGAGGTGGAAGGGAGAGAGAGTTGGAGAAAGGAAGGAAGGAAGGAAGGGAAGGAAGGAAGGAAGGAAGGAAGGAAGGAAGGAGGGGAAGAGAGTGAAAGAAAGGAGAGAGGAAGAAAGGAAAGGGGGGAAAGGAAGGGAAGAGGGGCAGAAAAGGGCTTCTCTGGGCCCAGAGAAGGCCTTTTCTGTCCCCACACACATCCCCTGGGCCTTCAATGGGGGCAGTAGGCAGTGTGTGGGGGAAAAGGGCTTCTCTGGGCCTACTGCCCCCATAGAAGGCCCAGAGGATGGTGTGTGGGGGACAGAAAATGGCTTCTCTGGGCCTAGTGCCCCATAGAAGGCCCAGGGGGTGGCGTGTGGGGGGCAGAAAAGGCCTTCTCTGGGCCTAGTGCCCCATAGAAAGCCCAGGGGATGGCATGTGGGGGACGGAAAAGGGCTTCTCTGGGCCTAGTGCCCCATAGAAGGCCCAGGGGGTGGCGTGTGGGGGGCAGAAAAGGCCTTCTCTGGGCCTAGTGCCCCATAGAAGGCCCAGGGGATGGCGTGTGGGGGACGGAAAAGGGCTTCTCTGGGCCTAGTCCCCTCATAGAAGGCCCAGGGGATGGCGTGGGGGGGGGCAGAAAAGGGCTTCTCTCACTTGCCTCAGCCTTGAGGGCCTGTCCCTGCGCTCACACTCCAGAGGGCCTGTCGGAGGACTGGAGCAGACTGAGCTGAAAACACTGACTGGGGCTGACGTGGGCGGGACTTTGCGAAGCAGCCAGTCAGCCCCGGCCAGTGTCTTCTGACTGCCAGTTCTTGAGCCGAATCAATTATGGCAAGCATAGAATGCAGTGGAACCAAAATTCAAATATATATAAGGACAGGATTTAATATCTATATAACACTGTGTAGCATAGAGATAGACCAGGGGTGTCAAACATGAGGCCTGGGGGCCGGATCAGGCCCCGGAGGGCTTCCATCAGGCCCGCAGTGGAACTGGCCGTCTCCTGCTTCCAGTTCTGCTGCTGCTGCTGCTGCATCATAACTTGCTTCGTGGGACTCTCTTAATCACTCAAACGTTTCATGTTTCAACCTGGGTCCCAGACTCAGAACTCTGAGCATGAGGTTTCTGTGGTGAATGTCAATAAATCAAAAGTAGGTTTGCAGCTTACAGAGCTAATGTTTTGAGCATGTTTCTATTTAAAAAAAAACAACAACTTTGTGTTTGTGTCCTTTATAAAGTTTATATCTCCGCTACCTGGCACTACATTTTGTGACACGCCCGGCCCGGCCCGGCCCAACAAGGTCTCATTTATGTCAGATCCGGCCCTTGTAACAAATGAGTTCGACAGCCCTGAGATAGACTCTGCATATATTGGGTCAACCCTGCTCTTCAGACAGTTTCTTGTTTTCTAGGAAGAGCCGAATAGCCTAGTCATGAATTATCTGCTGGACTGCTTCTGCGTGCATAAATCTACCGAAGAAGGAAACAGGCCTTGACATAAATAAAATGGAGAAGGGCAACGGGATTCAGAACCCGATAAAGAAAGCCAGAGGAGAGCCGGAATTCACTCTGTGGGAGTCACACGAGCCCCTTGGCATGCTTTAAGCCCGCCCACCCCAACTCCAGGAACCCAGAGCCATTCCAAAACAGGAAATGACCCCATTGGCTACAGGCACTATCAGTCAACACATGTCAAGAGCCAAATAGTGGGTTGTGTAGCCTGGACGGAGAGGGAATGGGAAACTCCCCTCCCTGGAGAACTCAGAACACACACAAACACACACATACGTGTGTGAAGGTAAAGGTTCCCTTGCTCGAAAGGGTTGCGGTGCTCATCTCCGTTTCAAAGCCGAAGAGCCAGCGCTGTCCGAAGACGTTTCCGTGGTCATGTGGCCGGCATGACTAAACACCAAGGCGCACGGAACGCTGTTACCTTCCCACTGAAGTGGTACCTATTTATCTACTTGCAATTTCTTGCTTTCAAACTGCTAGGTTGGCAGGAGCTGGAACTAGAGACGGGAGCTCACTCCGTCATGCGGCACTCTCGGGTCTCGAACTGCTGAACTACCGAACTTCCACAGCCTGCAGTTCAGCGTCTTCACTACTTGAGCCACCGCGTGCACAATACAAATAGGATTTCCAGCCTCCAGGTAGTAGAAGAAGAGAAAAAGAGGAGGAGATTGGATTTATACCCCGCCCTTCACTGCCCAAAGGCGTCTCAGAGCGGCTTACAAACTCCTTTCCTTCCCCTCCCCACAACAGACACCCTGTGAGGTAGGTGGGGCTGAGAGAACTCTAACACAAACTGTCCTTGAGAGAACAGCTGTGCCAGAGCTTGTGACTGACCCAAGGTCACATCAGCAGGTGCAAGTGGAAGAGTGGGGGAATCAAACCCGGTTCTCCCAGATTAGAGTCCACACACTCTCAGTAGTAGCTGGAGATCTGCTGGGGTTACAACTGATCTCCGGCCGACAGAGATCAGTTCCCCTGGAGAAAATGGCCGCTCTGGAAAGTGGGCTGTACGGCATGACACACCATGGTAGCCCCTCCCCTCCCCAAACCCCCGCCCTCCTCAGGCTCCACCCCTAAAATCTCCAGGTATTTCTGAACCTGGAGCTGGCAACCCCAAACACAAATGAGGGAGAGACAGGAGAAGGAGGAGGAGGAGGAGGAGGAGGAGGAGGAGGAGGAGGAGGAGGAGGAGGAGAAGAAGAAGAAGAAGAAGAAGAAGAAGAAGAAGAAGAAGAAGAAGAAGAAGAAGAAGAAGAAGAAGAAGAAGAAGAAGAAGAAGAGGAGGAGGAGGAGGAGGAGGAGGAGGAGGAGGAGGAGGAGGAGGAGGAAAAGGACGAGGAGATTGGGTTTATACCCCACCCTTCACTACCCAAGGGACTCTCAGAGCAGCTTACAAACTCCTTCCCCTTCCCCTCCCCACAACAGACACCCTGTGAGGTAGGTGGGGTTGAGAGAGCTCTCTTGAGAACTGCTCTTGAGAGAACATCTCTGAGAGGTGACTGACCCAAAATCACACCAGCAGCTGCAAGTGGAGGAGTGGGGAATCAAACCCGGTTCTCCCAAATTTGAGTCTGCACATTTAACCACTACACCAAACTGGTGGTGGTGGTGGGGAGGGGGGGAGAGGGAGAGAGAGAAGGAAGCCTCAAGAAGCTAGGGCTGCCAGCTCCAGGATGAGAAATACCTGGAGATTTGGGGGGCAGAGCAGGGCTTTTAGGGGGAGAAAGAGGTGCCGGAACGCTCAAGTGGGAAACGAAGTTTTCAATCTGTGTACTGACAACTCATGAACGTGTAAACACCTTTGAAAGAATTTTGTCAAAGAGGTTCCGGAACTCCTGTTCCGGCACATTCCCCCAGAAAAAAAGGCCCTGGGGCAGAGACTGTGGAGGGTGGGGTTTGAGAGGGGCGGGACCTCACTGGGATATAATGCCACAGTGTCCGCCATCTACAGCAGCCATTTACTCCAGGGGAACTGATCTCTGTAGTATGGAGATCAGCTGCAATTCTGGGAGGCCTGGAGGTTGGCAACCGATGCTCCCTCTAAGCTGAGGCGTCTTGTGAGCAAAAGTCTTGCATTGTGAGTTACTGGCATCAAAGCTGTGAGCTCGCGGCTTGGCTACTGCATAAATTAGTCGCTCTGGGTGGAGCCCTCCTTCCTGAGCTAAGACAACAATGTGGGAGCCGGAGGCTAAAAGCCGTGAGCCAGCTCACACTGACTCAGCTTGGAGGGAACACTGTTGTCCACCCTACAAGAAGACCAGGGCAGGTCTGAGAGGCGCTGACTTAACTCTTGCCAGAGACTAAACACTTATCTGCATTAACGGGAATTCTTAATGCAAACATTGACATTCGTTCTTATACGAGGGCGGATTCCCGCTCCGGCACTTGGTTTTGGTTTTACGTTCCTGAGAATCGCGCAGAAGAGACCCTTAAGTGAGGTTCTCCTCGGAGACTGAAAATAGCCCCGAGAGCACTCAGAGACAACCAGGTGACCACGCACCAGCCCCATTGCCTGAACCATCCCAAATCCACTCCACTTACTTAAAAAGCACATCGATGAATAATTAAAGGTGGGTCTAAGTGCTCTTCAGAGCTCCGTATTTAAATATGCAAGTGGAGAACTGGGAGAGAAAAATCATAATGCCGCTTTTTAAAAAGATACTCATCCGCTAATGTTCTCTGCTCTGTTTTAAAAGCCGGCCCTCACGAGCATCCGCTAAATTAAGTGACGGCATCATTCTACCTTTTAGAAATTACGCCATCTGCTCGGCCTAAAAATATCCGTAAGCCCAAACAGGTCTGGGAGGCAGTATTCCGAAAGCCGTCTTTAATTTCTGCATTTGCCAGATACAGTTGCGCCGATTTTACTTTATAATAGGGCAATTTGGCTTTCCCAAGGGAATATTCACGCCAGGCTAAAAAGCAGTTCTTGCTTCAGCGGGTGTGTAATATAATTAAATCAAGGCAGTCAATACCAATTTAGTCACTTAAATATACAGCATCAGGCAGAGCGCTCGCTCAGACGGCGGGATATCTCTGTTCCGCTTTCTCTTCCACGTTCACTGTCAAAAATAAATGAAACATCTGGGGGGGCAGGAAACTGTCGTCAAGTCACAAGCCATTTAGGGTGACCCTGTAGGGTTTTTGAGTTAAGAGACATTCAGAGGGCCATTGCCTGCCTCACTAAACAGTATGCTGGTCTAAAGGTAAAGGTAAAGGTTCCCTTGCTCGAACACCAGTCGAATCCGACTCTAGGGTTGCGGTGCTCATCTCCATTTCAAAGCCGAAGAGCCAGCGCTGTCCGAAGACGTTTCCGTGGTCATGTGGCCGGCGTGACTAAACACCAAGGCGCACGGAACGCTGTTACCTTCCCACCAAAGTGGTACCTATTTATCTACTTGCAATTTCTTGCTTTCGAACTGCTAGGTTGGCACGAGCTGGAACTAGAAACGGAGCTCACCCCGTCATGCGGCACTCTTGGGTCTCGAACTGCTGAACTACTGACCTTCCACAGCCTGCAGTTTTTTTTAGCGTCTTAACCACTTGAGCCACCGTAGCTCCTATGCTGGTCTAAAGGCTGTAATAAACAACAACATTATGTTGTCAAAGGCTTTCACGGCCGGAGTTCATTCGTTGCTGTAGATTTTCCGGGCTGTGTGGCCGTGGTCTTGGCATTGTAGGACCTGACAATTTGCCAGTAGCTGTGACTGGCATCCTCAGAGGTATAACACAGAGTTATAACACAGAGGTATATCTCAGAGGTATAACACAGAAACATGGAATACTCTCTGTGTCAAGAGAGCACTCCATCTTTCTGTGTTATACCTCTGAGGATGCCAGTGACAGCTACTGGCGAAACGTCAGGTCCTACAATGCCAAGACCACGGCCACACAACCCGGGAAATCTACAGCAACTAATACACAGATGGCGCAGATATTTCTCTCTTGTAAAGAGACAGACCCTTGGTGGTGTCTTCCCACCTCTTAAAAAAGATCAACATTCTGTAATGACACCTCCCCATCAATTATGCAGGCAGGCAGATTTCCACGTACTCCACATTCCCCCTTAGATTCTCTAAGGATTTTGGGTTCTCCAAATTGTTTGGAGGGTCTGGGGGCGGGGGCCAGGAGATGCAAGTGAGCCTTAAATCTAGGAGACTGTCAGTACAGCAGAGTTAGGGTTAACAGCCTTCAAACCCTATTGACTTCAGTGGATTCCGGAGGGTGTAGCCTACCTCGTGTTCAGTGTTCCCTCTAAGCTGAGTTAGGGTGCGCTAGCTCACAGTTTTTTAGCCTCCAGCTCACAGATTTTGGGAGCTGCGGTGTCTCAAGTGGTTAAGACGCTGCACTGCAGGCTGTGGAAAGTCAGTAGTTCAGCAGTTCAAGACCCGTGAGTGCCGCATGACGGGGTGAGCTCCCGTCTCTAGTTCCAGCTCCTGCCAACCTAGCAGTTCGAAAGCAAGATATTGCAAGTAGATAAATAGGTACCACTTTGGTGGGAAGGTAACAGCGTTCCGTGCGCCTTGGTGTTTAGTCATGCCGGCCACATGACCATGGAAATGTCTTCGGACAGCGCTGGCTCTTCGGCTTTAAAACGGAGATGAGCACCGCAACCCTAGAGTCGGATTCGACTGGCTTTCGAGCAAGGGAACCTTTACCTTTACCTCACACATTTTTGTCTTAGCTCAGGAAGGAGGGCTCCAGAGCAAACCAATTTATGCAGTAGCCAAATCGCTCGCTCACGACTTTAATGCCAGTAGCTCGCCAAGGAGAATCTTTGCTCACAAGACTCCACGACTTAGAGGGAACACTGCTCATGTTGTACACTAAGATGTAAAAATATGGCCACGGCTGGATAGCTGGGCCATGCGGTCAGGCAGACCCTCGGACCTTCAGTCCTAGCCACCTCGCATCCTAGGGTGCGACAGGGAGCCTATTGAAACTAAGACTTGTAAATAGAGCCAATTACGGGTGATGGGGGTGTGGTGGTGTGGTACCTGGCTGTGCATATGAACTGGGCACGGCACGGCTGAAACCATGCTTCGTTCTGTGATGTAATCAATAAACGTCTTGCTGATTTCACCAGGCTGAGCCTCCAGCCTCAATACTTTCCACTTCGCACTAACTCAGCTTAGGGGGAACACTGGCTCCTACCCAGCCCGTTCCTATTTGAATCTGATGAAGGAAAGAAGAAGAAGGAGAATGGATTTGTACCCCGCCCTTCGCTCGGAGTCTCTGACAGGCTTACAAACTCCTTTCCCTTCCCCTCCCCACAACAGACACCCTGTGAGGTAGAAGAAGAAGAAGAGATTGGATTTATACCCTGCCCTTCGATCGGAGTCTCTGACAGGCTTACAATCTCCTTTCCCTTCCCCTCCCCACAACAGACACCCTGTGAGGTAGAAGAAGAAGAAGAATAGATTGGATTTATACCCCGCCCTTCGCTCGGAGTCTCTGACAGGCTTACAATCTCCTTTCCCTTCCCCTCCCCACAACAGACACCCTGTGAGGTAGAAAAAGAAGAAGAGATTGGATTTATACCCTGCCCTTCGATCGGAGTCTCTGACAGGCTTACAATCTCCTTTCCCTTCTCCTCCCCACAACAGACACCCTGTGAGGTAGAAGAAGAAGAAGGAGAATGGATTTATACCCCGCCCTTCGCTCGGAGTCTCTGACAGGCTTACAATCTCCTTTCCCTTCCCCTCCCCACAACAGACACCCTGTGAGGTAGAAGAAGAAGAAGAGATTGGATTTATACCCCGCCCTTCGCTCGGAGTCTCTGACAGGTTTACAATCTCCTTTCCCTTCCCCTCCCCACAACAGACACCCTGTGAGGTAGAAGAAGAAGAAGAGATTGGATTTATACCCCGCCCTTCGATCGGAGTCTCTGACAGGCTTACAATCTCCTTTCCCTTCCCCTCCCCACAACAGACACCCTGTGAGGTAGAAGAAGAAGAAGGAGAATGGATTTATACCCCGCCCTTCAATCGGAGTCTCAGACGGGCTTACAATCTCCTTTCCCTTCCCCTCCCCACAACAGACACCCTGTGAGGTAGAAGAAGAAGAAGGAGAATGGATTTATACCCCGCCCTTCGATCGGAGTCTCAGACGGGCTTACAATCTCCTTTCCCTTCCCCTCCCCACAACAGACACCCTGTGAGGTAGAAGAAGAAGAAGAGATTGGATTTATACCCCGCCCTTCGCTCGGAGTCTCTGACAGGTTTACAATCTCCTTTCCCTTCCCCTCCCCACAACAGACACCCTGTGAGGTAGAAGAAGAAGAAGAGATTGGATTTATACCCCGCCCTTCGATCGGAGTCTCTGACAGGCTTACAATCTCCTTTCCCTTCCCCTCCCCACAACAGACACCCTGTGAGGTAGAAGAAGAAGAAGGAGAATGGATTTATACCCCGCCCTTCAATCGGAGTCTCAGACGGGCTTACAATCTCCTTTCCCTTCCCCTCCCCACAACAGACACCCTGTGAGGTAGAAGAAGAAGAAGAAGAAGAATGGATTTATACCCCGCCCTTCGATCGGAGTCTCAGACGGGCTTACAATCTCCTTTCCCTTCCCCTCCCCACAACAGACACCCTGTGAGCGATGCTCCCGCTAAGCTGTGGAGTCTTCTGCGCAAGAATTCTACTTTGTGAGAGACTGGCATTAAAGTTGTGAGCGAGCGATTTGGATGCTGCATAAATTCATTTGCTCTGGAGCCATCCCTTCCTGAGCGGAGACAAAAAATGTGTGAGCCGGAGGCTAAAGAAACTGTGAGTTAGCTCACATTAACTCAGTTTCGAGGGACACACTGCCCGTGAGGTCGGTGGGGCTGAGAGAGCTCTTTCAAGGACTGCTCTTGAGAGAACACCTCTGAGAGAACAGGTGGCTTGCTCAAGGTCATCCCGCAGCTGCATGTGGAGGAGTGGGGAATCAAACCCGGTTCTCTCAGATTAGAGTCCGTGCTCCTACCCAGTACACCAAACTGGCTCTCTTTGGAGCATTGACTCTGGAAAGTTTACACCCTGAAAATCTAGTCAGTCTCAAAGGTGCTCAAATGAACTCTTCAGCTACTTGCCAGTGTTCCCTCTAAGCTGTGTTAGTGTGAGCTAGCTCACAGTTTTTTAGCTTCCTGCTCACACATTTTTGTCTCCGCTCAGGAAGGAGGGCTCCAGAGCAAACTAATGTATGCAGCAGCCAAATCGCTCACTCACAACTTTAATGCCAGTAGCTCACAAAATAGAATTTTTGGTCACAAGACTCCGCAGCTTAGAGGGAACATTGCTACTCGCTGAAATTATCTGCTCAAAATTGCGTTGTTCATGTCTGCCTGCCAGCTTTCTACCCGCTGCCTACTCCATGAAAGCAAAAAGTTCATCGTCTTTCAATGTGCCGCTCGGCTCTGCTCATTTGGGCTGCAACAGACTTACACAGCTACCCCCCCTCTCCCGGAAGCCTTAACTACCAAACATCAAGGAAAATTGTGTAAGGGTAGCCAACAGTCTTCACCTATAAATATGCGGTTAAGTGCTTTCCTTTCCTGGTGTTGTGCAGAGAAGTGGCTGGAGGACTTGATCAAAATACCGGGCTCCACTGTGAACATAAGAGAAGCCAATGTTGAATCAGGCCAGTGGCCCATCCAGTCCAACACTCTTGTCACACAGCGGCCAAAATATACCAGGTGCTATCAGGAGGTCCAGCAGTGGGGCCAGGACACTAGAAGCCCTCCCACTGCTGCCCCCTTCCAGCACCAAGAATAGAGTGCATCACCTGCCCCAGACTGAGAGTTCCCATCTATACCCTGTGGCTAATAGCCACTGATGGACTTCTGCTCCATATGTTTATCTAATTCCCTCTCGGAACTGTCCATGCTTGTAGCTGCCACCACCTCTTGCGGCAGTGAATTCCATATGTTAATCACTCTTTGGGTGAAGAAGGACTTCCTTTTATCTGTTCTAACCCGACTGCTCAGCAATTTCATGGAGTGCCCACGAGTTCTTGTATTGTGAGAAAGGGAGAAAAGTAAAGGCCTGTCTACAGGAGAGGTATGGCGGAAGTTGGGTCGGGGGTCCATGATCCCACTTGCAGTCATATGTCTGACCGGGGGTTTCACCTTAACAAGAACTGGGAGGCACCAATTCTGCTCAGGAGCATAGCACTGGGAGAGGAGCGGTTTCAGCCTTCCCTACCATATTGTTTTGTAAAGGTAAAGGTTCCCTTGCTCGAAAGCCAGTCGAATCTGACCCTAGTGTCGTGGTGCTCATCTCCGTTTCCAAGCCAAAGAGCCAGCGCTGTCTGAAGATGTTTCCGTGGTCGTGTGGCCGGCATGACTAAACGCTGAGGCACACAGAATGCTGTTCCCTTCCCACCGAAGCGGTACCTATTGATCTACTTGCAATTTCTTGCTTTCGAACGGCTAGGTTGGCAGGGAGATGGGAGCTCACTCCGTCATGCGGCACTCTCGGGTCTCGAACTGCCGGACTACCGACCTTCCAGCCTGCAGTTCAGCGTCTTAACCACCTGTACAGACCTGTTAAATGGTGGGTTCCATGGAGGAGCAGGCTCGAGTCTAGAGGCCAGCTCAGCTTTATTTGTGATTCCAGCAAGAGCAAGGCAAGACCCCAGAGCCTCAGCTCTGTCCAAATAGCATGCAATCACCAAACCCAAACACACCTCACTTCCAATGATAGGCCATTTCCATAATATTACTTCTTGACGGGTTACTTCCAGCGTCCTGGTCGGCTATTGTTCTTGTGCTCCAAGCTCAGCCGGTCTCTGGAGTGACACACCTAGAATAGTTCAGTCCCAATACATAACAGACCTCAGAGGCAGAACCAGACCCGTAACCATGGTGAGGCATTTGGGGGCGGAACCCCACCACTGACAAGTGCTGCCCAATCCCGGGAAGATGCCAGAGCCCCCCAGACTCCCCCACCGTTGGTGCGTTTCACTCCCTGATGATCAGCTGTTAAACCTAAGAGTTGATGGGAGGGAAGTGAAACTTACCAGAAGTGTCAGGGTGCCTTCTCTTCCCTTCCCCAGCTTCCCCGCCACTGCAGCCTTCCCGTCACTCCCCATTGCTACACCCGACCCCACACATTGTTGCGTAACTCTTCTTAGTAATCTAATTAAGTTCCTCGCGCCCCTGCCCCAGCACCCCAGGCCCTGTGCCACCAACCAAAAATTTCTGGCTACAAAGCTGGCGGGACAATCAGGCCATGCAGTGTGGCCATTTCCACTGGGGAAAATAGCATGGGAGGGAAGGCTGAGCCGCCTCCTCCTTCTTTTGCACCACACTCTGGAGCAGAATCAAGCCCCACAGCCCCCAGATCACATGTGACTGCAGGTCGAGTTGAGGACCCCCAACTCGACTCATGTCCCATGTCTCAGATAGATAGGCCCCAAGCGGAACCATCAAAGTGGGACAGAGGTTTTGGACTCTCCATTGGGCTCCATGGGCGTGTTGTAACTTCCACCCACTCTTTTGCCCACATGGGTAAGGGGTTGCTGCCAAGGTTGTTTCGTGCCAGCTCGTTGTCGAAGCTCAGCCTCGGCATTGTTTTTCTTTTTTTAAAACTGAAAACTTTTATTTTACCGTAACAAGCATACAATATCAAACATGTGCAGTATGTCATCCCAAAACATCCTCTCCTCTCCAAACTAGAGAGAGCCAGTTTGGTGTAGTGGTTAACTGTGCGGACTCCAATCTGGGAGAACCGGGTTTGATTCCCCCACTCCTCCACTTGCAGCTGCTGGATGACCTTGGACAAGCCATAGTTCTGGCAGAGCTGTTCTCTCAAGGACAGTTCTGGGAAGAGCTCTCTCAGCCCCGCCTACCTTGCAGGGTGTCTGATGTGGGGAGGGGAAGGGAAAGGCATTTGTAAGCCACCTGAGACTTCGAGGGAAGGGTGGGGTATAAATCCAATCTCCTCCTCCTCCTCTACCCTCCCTCAGTACCAAAATCTTCCCGGCATTTGGCTAGGCAGTGCTGCAAATCCTATTCCCTGCCCACCACCAAATGTACTATAACAAAACAGCTCTATAGGAGAACAAGGTTTGAGTCCAGTAGCGTCTTTAAGACCAACAAAATTTAATTCTGGGGTCCAAGCTTTTGTGTGCCTACACTCTTCTTCAGAGACATATAGGAGGGATTACTCCCATATCAATCTTTCAGTACATCATAGTTAAAAATGTAAGAGATGCATTAATACTGGAGGCAGGGTGCTAAGAAACAGAGGGCATATATCTGAAGGGGTGCAAATAATTCAGCGTGGCGCCAGAGAAAGGAAAGCGTAGGAAAAACGTAAAATAAATCACTTGGACTTGGCAGCACCGACAGGGAAGAAGGAGCCGTTTCTTGGAGCCGTGCTTCGCTGAAATGAACTCCTGTGGAGTCAGGGAGTCAATATTTGTAGATCAATTCCTTCCTCCGGGGAGCTGTTTTATAGAACGGAACTGGAGTGAGCAAAGTATTTCACGCCAGAGTTAGGTAGAGGAATGGTCATTCCAGTTCTTCCTCTGGCCTTCACATCTGCCCATGTTTTTTCAGTTACGTTATGAGAACTGGATCGGATGTAAAGCGGGTCAAAAGTTTCTTCATAACAGGCACTGTGAGCATTTAAAGAGTCTGCGTCCCGACCTAGAGGGCCCAGTCTGTCCCAGTCTCAGAAGCTAAGCAAGGTCAGCCCTGGCTGGCTAGTATTTGGATGGGAGACCTCCAAGGAACACCAGGGTGGTGATGCGGAGGCAGGCGATAGCAAACCGCTTCTGAACGTCTCTTCAACTCTATGGGGTCGCCAAGAGTCCAGCACGACTTGAGGGCACTTTCCACTTCCAGCATTTGTGCGGAAAGCAGGAGTACTTGTGAATTAAGACAAATGATGGCCACTTCTTTTTCCAAGGTTCAAGTTGTTCAGTCTGATACAAACCAGAGACAGTTTCAGTTTATTTCTATTACAGTCCGTAGACCAGATATGCTTACGGATATGTGTCTGTATGGGTATCAATTACAGATGAAGCATTCCATAAAATTTAAAAACTAATATAAATTTTTAAATCCTTTCCTTATATATATATAAATGGATAGTGGTCGCCTAGCATGCCCAAATAAGGCATGCCCAAATAAGGCATGCCCAAATAAGGCGAAACTGCGTGGCAAAATAGATTGGCCGTGGGGGCTGCCGCTCATAGTTGGGGCCTGGCCATTGGCTGGCGTGCCTGGCTGTGTGAGCTGTGTCCCGCCCCAGTCTGACTCCAGCCGCCGGACCGGGCGGATGCTCCGGCAGCTGCACTGCTGGCCCTGGCTCGAGGCCGGCCTCCTTCACCATGGCGCCTCCCCCCCGGTAAGCGACTTGGCCAAGCTGTGCCTTGCACGGTGGAGAGGAGGTGGCGGGGCTGGCCTCATGGGGCGCCTGTAGCCGGGGGGGAGCCGGGAGACAGCCTACCTTCCTTGCTGCTCTGAAAACGCGGGGCTGCACGGGGGTGGGTGGGTCTGGCCTCGCCCTCCACGTGCCAACAGACCGTGGGGGGCCAGGCCTCCAGAGGCGGTCCGGCTAGCGCCCGTTACATCGGCACACACAACGGGCCTTGCTGCTAGTATAAAATAAAACGCTTCCAAGTAAAATAGCATAAAAGTTACACTTACAACCAGTGTTCCCTCTAAGCTGAGTTAGTGTGAGCTAGCTCACAGTTTTTCAGCCTCTGGCTCACACATATTTGTCTTAGCTCAGGAAGGGAGGGCTCCAGAGCAAACTGATTTATGCAGTAGCCTAATGGCTCACTCCCAGCTTTAAGGCCAGTAGCTTACAAAGTAGAAATCTTGCTCACAAGACTCCATGGCTTAGAGGGAACATGGCTTGCAACTAATCACTAAACGATTTCTATGACCTAAGTATCACCTCAGAAAACCTGGCTACTTGATGAGTAATCTTGGGATGTTTGTCAATTAAAAGAAATTCAAGTTTAGTTTTTTTCTGGCAAACCAGAGACCAAAGGAGAAGGAGGAGGAAGAGGAGGAGGAGGAGGAGGAGATTGGATCTATACCCCGCCCTTCACTCAGAGTCTCAGAGCAGCTAACGATTTCCTCTCCCTTCCCTTCCCCACAACAGACCCCTTGTGTGGTAGGCGGGGCTGAGAGAGCTCTTTCAAGGACTGCTCCTGAGAGAACAGCTCTGAGACAACTTGTGACTGACCCAAGGTCACGCCAGCAGCTGCATGTGGAGGAGTGGGGAATCAAACCCGGTTCTCCCAGATTAGAGTCCGTTCTCCTAACCCCAACCCCAGACTGGCTCTCTCTCCAAATGCTTTGGCGGGTGGACCCTATGGCTTTACACCCACTGAGATCACATTTCCAAGTGTTTATTTGACGATAAACAAAAGAGGGTGGGTTTTTTCCTTAATTTCCTCAAAGAAAAACGATTCCTCGATTGTATAACACCTTGGCTAACATTGTCCAGAAATGCTGATCTCACTGTAAGGAGCTGAATTCTTCTTTCTGTGGTTAAAAATTCACAATGAGATCTTAGAGCTTCGGTTCCGACGGCAGGAAGGCGGAGAGGTTTGGCTTACGACGCTCTCCTCAAAGGTCACTGCAATAGTATACCCGCACCAAGTGACCGGAGGATTACTGGACTTGTGACCATTGTAATATTTTTGGAGCGGTGTGTAGCGCTGTCCTTTAAAAGAAAACCCGACACTTTTGAAGAGGGCCAGCGTGGCGTAGTGGTTGAGAGTGACAGACTCTACTCTGGAGAACCAGGTTCAATTCTGCACACCTCTGCATGAAGTCAGTTGGGTGACCTTGGGTCAGTCACAGCTCTTTCAGAGCTCTCTCACCCTCCAAAAATGAGTCTAGCTTGCGACCTAATGGTGCATAACACTAATGCTGTGGTCACACGTGCCAGATAAAATGGGGGGGGGGAAGCAATGCTTTTTCCTCCAGAGTAATTTGCAGATGGTGACTGCAGTCATGAGATTAAAAGACGCCTGCTCCTTGGGAGGAAAGCGATGGCAAACCTAAACAGCATGATAAAAAGCAGAGACATCACCCTGCCAACAAAAGTCCGCATGGTCAAAGCAATGGTATTCCCCCTTAGTAATGTATGGCTGCGAGAGCTGGACTATAAGGAAGGCCGAGCGCCGAAGAATAGATTCTTTTGAACTATGGTGCTGGAGAAGACTCTTGGGAGTCCCTTGGACTGCAAGGAGATCAAATCAGTCAATCCTAAAAGAAATCCACCCTGACTGTTCCCTGGAAGGGCAGATCCTGAAGCTGAAGCTCAAATACTTTGGCTACCAAATGAGAAGGGAGCCTCCACTGGAGAAGACTCCGATGCTGGGAAAGATTGAAGGTCAAAGAAGAAGGGGACGGCAAAGGATGAGATGGTTAGAGAGTGTCATCGATGCAACGAACATGAAATTGAGCAAACTTCAGCAGACAGCGGAAGACAGGAGGGCCTGGTGTGATCTGGTCCGTGGGGTCGCGAAGAGTCGGACTTGACTGTGCGACTGAACAATAACAACAACAATTTGACCCACAGTTGCACAATCACACCTCCCTTTGAAGCTGTGGGCACAGTCTGTCAGTGTGTGATCAGACGCAACTGCGGGTGAGTAGAGGGTTTTTTTGTGCCGTTTGTTTCTCCATGTGCATAAACGAGGGATCGATGGATCACCTCCACACTCTGGGCTTCCTATGGAGTTTGTGATGATGTGCATACTGCAAAGGGGGGAGGAAACAACGGCACAGAATCGGGATGGCCTGTTCAGTCCATCCCGATGCCATGAGGGCGTGCTGGAGCGATCAGACACGGGAAAGTCCATCCCTGGCCCGCCACAACCCGTTTACTTCCGGGTTTTCCCCGATGTCTTTTAACTCCGCTTCTACGGCAGAGCAGAACGGGTTGCCGACGGCTGCGGGGCGCTTCCCAGATGTTGTTGTCCGATCGTGCCCTTTAAATCCACCCGGCATTCATGCCTATGTTGGGTCTAATGGTGCGCCTGATCGCAGCCTAAAAGAGGTGGAACTTCTGGCTGCCAGACAATCTTAGGATCTCCTGGCTATACTACACACAGTGGCAAACAATGAGAGGGTCACAGTCAGAAGAACTTACAATGTATGAATCATGCAACTGTGATGAAGAAGCATCCACAATTATTTATTTCAAGTTTTTTATACAAAACATTGATTTCTGAAGGCGATTATAACAAAAAATAATACAATAGAAACAGGAGCGAAAAGGTGGGACGGTGGTCTCCGGATTGGTGCTTGTAAGCTTTGACTTCAGCCCTTCTGGGAGAACTTGTTTCTAGTATAAGGCATGTTGCTTTTCAAGCTATAAGAGTTAGAAAAATCATGAGAACGCAGCTTTTTGTTGCTCGAGGAACTCCATATTTTGCATTGACTGGTACAATT
Source organism: Gekko gecko (assembly GCA_029375565.1). Taxonomy (NCBI): domain Eukaryota; kingdom Metazoa; phylum Chordata; class Lepidosauria; order Squamata; family Gekkonidae; genus Gekko; species Gekko gecko. The sequence goes on along the minus strand of JAPDNY010000001.1, from coordinate 318,881,421 downwards.
TTTGGTCAGAAGAAGACACATTGTCGAAACGGCAGCACCAATCCGGAGACCACCCTCCCGCCTTTTCGCTTCTGTTTCTATTGTATTATTTTTTTGTTATAATCACATTCAGAGATCAATGTTTTGTATAAAAAACTTGAGATAAATAATTGTGGATGCTTCTTCATCACAGTTGTATGATTCATACATTGTATATACTACACACAGTGCCATACGGTAATTAATTACCTCTTTAAAAACATCTGTTAATCACTGTTTGGATCCATCACGGCGGTCCAAAGAAGTAGCCGCAGCTTTATTTCTTTCAGTAGTTGTGCATGTGCAAAGGACTCCCGTTCCATCCTCAGAGTCTGTATTTTGGGATGAGGGACAGTGTGGTGTAGTGGTTAGGGTGCCGGACTAGGACCCGGAGGACACAGGATCGAACCACCGTGCTGCCATGGAAGCTTCCTTTGGTGACCTTGGGCCAGTCACACACTCTCAGACTGACCTACCTCGCAGGGTCGTGGGTGAGGAGAAAATGGAGGAGAGAGCAAGCCGAGGTATAAATGCAGCCAATAAATAAATAAATACATTCAAAGACTCGCCTTTAAAACAGTTCATAGAAAGCCATGCATACAAATCCATATATTCATGAGAGTGAGGTCTAATACTGGCTATAAGGGACTTTATACCACAGTTCTGGTCACCACACCTTAAAAAGGATATTATAGCATTGGAAAAAGTGCAGAGAAGGGCAACTAGGATGATAAAAGGATTGGAAGACTTTCCCTTTGAAGAAAGGTCAAAACGCTTGGGGCTCTTTAGCTTGGAGAAACGACAGCTGAGAGGTGACATGATCGAGGTTTATAAGATTATGAATGGGATAGAGCAGGTGGAGAAAGAAGTCCTTTTCTCCCTTTCTCACAATACAGGAACTCGTGGGCACTCAGTGAAATTGCTGAGCAGTTGGGTTAGAAAGGATAAAGGGAAGTCCTTCTTCACCCAAAGAGTGATTAACACATGGAATTCACTGCCACAGGAGGTGCTCTACGATTCTATGAGTCTACCTGCATTTCCCATCCAACTATTAACCACGTTTAGCAGCTGTTATTCGTCAAGATCAGCCTAGCCTGGGCTATCCAGGTCACAACTGAACATAACTCCTCTAAGATAGAGTCAGGCGGGTAGCTGTGCTGGTCTGAAACAGCAGGACAAAGTCTGAGCCCGGCGGCACCTTTAAGACCAACAGAGTTTTATTCAACGTAAAAGCTTTCCTCTGCACGCACCCTTCTTCAGATACAGCGAAATGGAAATTACCAGTCCGTGCATATAGATAGAGGGTGAGCAGCAAATCAGCATACAGCAAAATAAAGTTGTTTGACAGATACAAGGACCGAACTGGAATAACAAGCTTAGTTTATATGGTTCCCATTTGTTTGGGTTTAATTCCGGGAGGGGTGGGGGAAGAGCGGCCCCAGTTACACGGAGCATTTGCCCCACAGAAGGCACGAGAGTCCGGCGGATTTTCCGGGCACGATCACACCGGAACATCTGGGAGGTGTAGTGCACCCGTGGCCAACCTGTGGCGTGCCACCGAAGATGCACATTTAAAAGGTACCTGGATCAACCTACTGGCAAATGGTTTGCCACAGGCTGCCTACAGACTCCCGTGGTGTGATCATGCCGGCGCACGGCTGTTCCCCCGGGTCGTCCTCTTTGCTGCACGCACCGAAAGAGGAAGGCCCGGTGTGCCACCGTCACATCTGATCACCTAATGGCGGATCAGATTGCGGCGGCACAAATAGCCACGCCTCCCCCCCTCGTTATCTGGCCCATGTGACCGGGGCCATAGTGAAGGAAATAAATGTATCAAAGCCAGAGATTGATGGGCAAATGTGCACTTCTTACCTGTTAAGTTTGAATCCAGTGGCACCTTGAACACCAATTAAGTTTTATTCAAGGTAGAAGTTTTTGTGTGCACGCACACTTCGCCAGATACAGTGAAGTGGAAATTACCAGTCCATATATATAGGTATAAGGAAGGCCGAGCGCCGAAGAATAGATTCTTTTGAACTATGGTGCTGGAGAAGACTCTTGAGAGTCCCTTGGACTGCAAGGAGATCAAATCATTCAGTCCTAAAAGAATTCAACCCTGACTATTCCCTGGAAGGCCAGATCCTGAAGCTGAAGCTCAAATACTTTGGCCACCCAATGAGAAGGGAGCATTCACTGGAGAAGACCCTGATGCTGGGAAAGACTGAAGGTCAAAGAAGAAGGGGACGGCAAAGGATGAGATGGTCAGACAGTGTCATCGATGCAACGAACATGAAATTGAGCAAACTTCAGCGGACAGCGGAAGACAGGAGGGCCTGGCGTAAACTGGTCCATGGGGTCGCGAAGAGTTGGACTCTACTGTGCGACTGAACAACAAATATATAGGTAAAATTAGCATATACTGCATAATGATGTTCCTCTAACTATGCCCTCCTGATCCCCTTATGAACCCGTTGACTTGAAGGGACATAGAAGGGGGTAACTCTGCTCAGGATGGGATTAAACATGGAACGATTCAGCTCTCAGCGGTCTGATGTTCGTTTCCCTTGTTTTTGTTTTGTTTTTTAATTAGAACCTTTTCTTCTTGCCTGTCATTACAAAGCACAGTCTGAAATTCTAAAGTTTATTAGTAGTTGTTCAGTTTCTGGTCACGGCATGCCATGGTGTAAGTGGAGCACAGTCTCAGCAAAAAAAAAACGATTTTGAGACAAACTTAGCTCTCTGTTGGAACTGGAGGACTATATGCTGTCCCCTGCCTCAGCCTTCAGAGACAGCACCATAGATTCAGAGACAGATAGAGAGGCCAGGACACACGCAGCATCCTTTCCTTCCTCCTATCTGATACTATCCTTTGAAGTAGAATGCTATTCTTAGGGACAGGACTTCCTTCCTTCTGGCTTGACATTTCTCTCTCACACACAAAAAAAAGAAGGACCTCACGCTCTCCATCTTTGCCACCATGGATGCAGGACAGGCATTCTACATCCACATCTGCCTAGCTAGTTAGATTAGATTCTATCCCTGTCTCTCAAGCTGCACTATCTAGAATGTAGTTCCTCGACTAAAGGATTCTTATTCGTTTGAAACTGACAAGTGGCTCTGTGTAACTCTGTAAGTTTGCTAGCACACAGTGCTGAGAAGCTGCTGCTGCGTGTAAGCCTCGTGAGCTCTGCTACATATAGAGATTCCTGGCTGTTCCATACAGTTGGGTGTAGTGGTTAGGAGCGCAGACTCTAATCTGGGAGAACAGGGCTTAATTCCCCACTTCTCCACATGCAGTTGCTGGTGTGACCTTGAGTTCAGTCACAAGTTCTCTCAGAGCTGTTCTCTCAAGAGCAGTCCTCGAAAGAGCTCTCTCAGCCCCACCTACCCCACAGGGTGTCTGTTGTGGGGAGGAGGGGAAAGAAGATTGTGAGCTGCTCTGAGACTCTGGGTAATGAAGGGTGGGGTATAAATCCAATCTCCTCCTCCTCCTCCTCCTCTTCTTCTTCTTCTTCCAGTCTCGACACTGGCTTGGTCAATCATGGGCGGCCATTTTGTAACGGTTGCCAAGGGCAGGAACAGGGTGGGGGCGCCTTTCTCCGTGTTAACAAAGTTTCCCACCAGTTAATTATATGCCTTAGTCACCTCAGAGTCTGTCCTTTCGAAGTCTGTGCTGTGGCATATTTTAGGCTTATTAACATTTCGGGAAAGCGTATTCAGCCGTGCCCCGAGACTCTTGCAAGTCACTCTACTTATTTCGATCCCTTTAATCAGATTGCGGGCTCTAATTAACCAAGCTAATGACTCTCTTAGGAAGACAAAACCTCCAGGAAATCAGTTACTACCGTCTCCAGGTGTACTCTTGTCATTTAAGAACCCTGTATTGTGCTTTTTGAAAAAGAGACTGGCTTGTTAACTTGGAACGGACATGTCGTTCAGAGATGTTTCTTCCTGGAGCCCATTCAGAACAGTATTCGAAGCCTTAAAAGGAATGATCCCGATCTCATCTGATCAGCAGTTTCTCGAAGGTAGCTTTAAGGGATTAAATTGCTCCGGTTATCTCGGTTGCGTGCCCACACAAACTGCCCTTTATATCCCTTGAAAGAGAGTACCAAAGGAAATAATCACTTTTGCTAATTTTGCTGGTCTCCCCCCACCCCCACCCCCATTTAGTGAAACCGTGCCTAGCAATAAAGAGAGAAGAGGGAACTACAAAATGTTATCTGGAGCCTTTTCTGGTTGTCAACACCGCGTTATCTTGAGGGGAAGGAAATATGCCGACTCTACACAAGACCATTAAAAACTATAATAAAGGACCTGGCGAGAAAGAGATCTGAAAGTACTATTGCGCCCATTTATACCAGAATAGGAGATGTTAAAGGTCGTGGTCACACGATCACTTTGATTGGGTTTCACAACTATTCCCTATCGCATTTAAAAGGGCTGATCAGACAGCCGGTTCTGTCTCCCGTATCGAAGTGGACTCACCCCCGCAATCCTCCCGGTTTTCTAGTGCGTTTTCCGACACTGGGAAAATCAAGTACTTTCCTACTACTTGCACTGTGAATCTGCAATTTCTCCTATCCGGACAGCCATCTCTCGCTAGGAATGCGATTAGGTCATCTGTACGTCCATCTTGTGGTAGTTTCTTTTCCCAGCTTTCACTGTTGTGCGCATGACCAATCCTGCGCTGAATATATTAAATGCAGGAACACTCAAGCGCCCATAAAACAGTGCTCGGTTATACATCAGTAGTTCATTTTGTCCACTGTTCGGGGAAAGTTGCTGATCTATTGTTCAAAATGCATATTATAAAAAAAAAAAATTACGTGGCCTGTGTGAAGATAAAACACTCTTTTTTTTTATAACAAATTTTTATTAAGAGGATATTATAACATGCTCTATATCAGTATTCCATTCTTAACATATCCCTTCCCCCCCCGTTGTTTTCTCCCCCCTCCCCTGGCTTCCAACGATGCTCCACCCCTATTAATATTTCACTTATCATGCTTTTACATTCAATTCTTATACGGTAATCAAAACTTAATTTAAAACAATTTCCTTTTTCTATTTCTCTCTATCAGGCAACATTGTAGATACTATCCATTTCTTATTATATTTCTAATCTTAATAGTTATCAAAGCAAAGCAATTTATTTTTAACATCCCAGTTCCGTTCCAAATAATCTTTAAAATCTCTCCAGTCTGCTAAAAATTCTTCATCTTCTTTTCCATTAAGTTTTTTTTGTCAATTTGTCCATTTCGACCATAAAAATCATCTTCTTTATCCAGTCCCATTTGTCTGGTACCTTCTCCTATTTCCAAAATTGAGCATAAATCATTCTCGCAGTAGTAATTAAGTACCATAACAATGTTCTCTTTGTCATTTGGATCTGAAGATAAAACACTCTTGAATGGAGGAAAAAACTTGCCTTGAATAAATGAAGTTGGCTCTCACCTAGATTGTGTGCCGCAAGCCAGCTGCAACTCTATGGCACGCTAGGCCTTTATTCGGATGTCACTACAAACCCCTCTGTCCTTGGCATGAACGCATCTTCTTTGCTGTATTGGTGCATTCTCCTTCCTCTGTCCTCCTCACGTGCATGGTCGAAGCTTCGGGGTTTGGTCAGGTTCGCTCAAACTCCGGTTCGTCGTGACATCCAAAGGAAGGGGCCAAGGCAAAGAAAGGTGGTTTGGAATCTCCGTTTTTGGTGAAGGAAACAAGCTCCAATTTGCCCAGGCACCTCCGTCCCAAGCCTTCTGTTACGTGGGAGAAAAAGCGTGAAGGGAGCATGCAAGCACAGCCCACAAGCCACATCCACAATCGTCACGAGCGAACAGAGATTTGTTGTGAAGGTCAAATGTGTTCACTGAGTCAGATCATTTGTTAGGGTTGCCAGCTCCGGGTTGGGAAATACCCGGAGATTTTGTGGGCGGACCCTGAGAGAGGGTGGAGTTTGGGGGAGGGGAGGGACTTCAGTCAATGGGGTACAACGCCATAGAGTCCACCTTCCAAAGTGGCCATTTTCTTCAGGGGAATTGATCTCTGTTCCTGGAGATCAGTTGTAATTCCAGTCGTTCTCCAGCCGCTGCCTGGAGGTTGGCAAGATCAATTGTAATTCCAGTCATTCTCCAGCCGCCGCCTGGAGGTTGGCAAGGTCGGCAACCATATCATCAGTTCGTATATGCTATGTTTGGGGTTTATTGTTGAGCTATGAGTTACTTCCTGGTATCCTACAATTACGATTGGCTGCCTAATAAAGACCATTCATTGGTCCGGAAGCCACACAGCAGTAACCAACCAGTGAGCTACGCTTAGGTCCAATCAGACCTCCCGTTCGTTGTTACATTGTAAATAGTTAAGTGCTGAACTGGTATAAGTTTGGGTGCCGCTCTTATCGGAGCTGAATTAGAGCTGAACCATGTTTGGAATAAAAGCCTTGTTATGGTTCATCGTCTCCTGACTCTCAATACTTAAAAGCATAGCTCAGTATTTGCTGATCGGCGGTTGGTCCCCTGATTTTCAGGCGGCTCTTTAGCTGGAGTTAGCAGTGACTGAACCGAAGACTACCACAGAGCTGTGCTTTTACCAAGGCGCAAACTTGATATTCTGGATCCCTTTTAAGGCCTGCTCTCAACCTCTGATTTACGGAAAGCTTTGATCTTTTTTCTTTTCTTTTCTTTTTTTAATTACTTTTGCGGTTATCTTTGTAGCGTACAACATAACGAACGCAGAAGACGTGAGAGCAGTGACTCAGGAAACCTGCTACCCTGCCACAAATTTTGTTAGTCTTGAAGGTACTACTGGACTCTTGCCAGTTTGGTGTTGTGGTTAAGAGTGTGGACTCTAATCTGGGAGAACCGGGTTTGATTCCCCCACTCCTCCCCTTGCAGCTGCTGGACGACCTTGGGCAAGCCATAGTTCTGTCAGAGCTGTTCTTGGAAAAAAGAACAGTTTCTGTCAGAGCTCTCTCAGCCCCACCTACCTCACAGGGTGTCTGTTGTGGGGAGGGGAAGGGAAGGGAGATTGTAAGCCTCTCTGAGACTCCCTTGGGTAGTGAAGGGCAGGGTATAAATCCAATCTCCTCCTCCTCCTCTTCTTCTTCTGCTTCTTCTTCTTCTACTTGTGGGGAGGGGAAGGGAAGGGAGTTTGTAAGCCACTCTGAGACTCCCTTGGGTAGTGAAGGGCAGGGTATAAATCCAATCTCCTCCTCCTCCTCCTCCTCCTCTTCTTCTTCTTCTTGTGGGGAGGGGAAGGGAAGGGAGTCTGTAAGCCACTCTGAGACTCCCTTGGGTAGTGAAGGGCAGGGTATAAATCCAATCTCCTCCTCCTCCTCCTCCTCCTCCTCCTCCTCCTCCTCCTTCTTCTTCTTCTTCTTCTTCTTCTTCTTCTTCTTCTTGTGGGGAGGGGAAGGGAAGGGAGTCTGTAAGCCACTCTGAGACTCCCTTGGGTAGTGAAGGGCGGGGTATAAATCCAATCCTCCTCCTCCTCCTCCTCCTCCTCCTCCTCCTCCTCTTCTTCCTCCTACCCTGCCATGAATTTTGTTAGCCTTAAAGTTGCCACTGGACACTTGCTCTTTTCTACTGCTACAGACAGACTAATGCGGCCGCCCATCTCGATCTATCATAACGAATGAAAACGAACATAAATTACCCTTCGCACTCATTAGCAAAGGACAGGGATGAGGCAGAACAGGGAAACACAATGATGTTAAGTATCAAAAGTCCTCGAGGGTAGTTTAAAGCTCCGACTTCTCTGCTCTGGGGACTGCTCCTGGGTTCATGTATTCATTATCAGCAGGATCTTTGGTACTGGTTTTCATCACGTCCTGGCCTCCGCCAGGGCAGGTGCCCAGCAATGTGCCCTCTAAGCTGTGGGGCCTTGTGAACAAAAATTCTACTTTCTGAGCTACTCGGGCATTAAAGTCGTGAGCGAGCCATTTGGCGACTGCATAAATATAGTTTGCTCTGGAGCCGTCCCTTCCTGAGTGAAGGCAAAAATGGGTGAGCCGGAGGCTAAAAAACCAGTGAGCTAGCTCACACTAACTCAGTTTAGAGGAAACACTGGTGCCCTCGCCAGGGTTGCCAACTCTAGGGGAGGGGAAATACCTGGAGATTTGGGGGCGGAGCCTGGGGAGGGCAGGGTTTGGGGAGGGGCCTCAACAGGATATAACGCCATAGACTCCGCCCTCCAAAGCAGCCATTTTCTCCAGGGGAACTGATCTCTGTTATCCAGAGACCAGTTGTAATAGCGAGAGATCCCCAGGTCCCACCTGGAGGCTGGCAAACTTAGGGCAGGGAAAAGACACGGCGACAAGGAGGAAGCACGCAGATGGGTGGGATGGAAGGAGGGTGTGAGAGGAGGGCCCGGGAGTGGGAAGAAGGGGCTGAGGGTGTGCCGGAGCGTTCTGCTCAGAGGGCCCACCCCAAACCTGAAACCAGCCCTGACTGGAAGGAAACTGCTTTTCAGTTTCCTCTCACTTTGTTGAAGTGTGACATTTTCTGCCATGAAGCGTAACCGTAATGCAAAAGCAACAAAGGACAACGGAGTGAGAGAGGCACTGACGACCAGAAACACTAAAGGCCGAAAGTGGGCTGCAGCTGAAAAGCTCCCCACTACTAGAAAAAGAATCATATAAGAGTATAAATGTTCCACCAGCAGGGACTCATTAGCATAATAGGCCACACCCAACAGCAGAAAATCATTAGCATATTAGGCCACACCCTGGCAGGACAGCACATTAGCATATTAGGCCACACACACCCACGTTACCAGAAGTGTGGTCATCCAGCCACACCCACCTTTTGCCTCATATTCTGTTTACCTTCTTTGTTGTCAAAACCCAGGGCTTTTTTTGGTAGCAGGAACTCCTTTGCATGTTAGGCCACACAGCCCTAATGCAGTCAATCCTAATGAGTTTCTGCTGTTGGGTGTGGCCTATTATGCTAATGAGTTCCTGCTGGGCGTGGCCAACTCGGGAGCCAGCCGGAACGCCGTTCCTGTGCGTTCCGGCCCCAGAATAGCCCTGCAGGTTAGATATTTGAACTCTGTCTTAGCCAACATGACGAATCTTCCTGATGCCTTAAAAGTGCACCGTCTTCTAAATGACCCTGTTCCGGAAATATCAATGAACGTAGCCATGTTTTTACAATCAGCAATAAAGCTACGTCAGGAAAACTTACAATGAGTAATTGTTTTATCCTACGTTATGTTTTATATGTATGGTTACACTTGGTTTAAAATGTATGTGTGTGTGTGTGTATATGTATATATATATATATATACATATATACACACACACACACACACACATATATATATATATATATATATATATATATGAGCTGCGGTGGCTCAAGTGGTTAAGATGCTGAACTGCAGGCTGTGGAAGGTCAGTAGTTCAGCAGTTCGAGACCCGAGAGTACCGCATGACGGAGTGGGCTCCCGTCTCTAGTTCCAGCTCCTGCCAACCTAGCTGTTCGAAAGCAAGAAATTGCAAGTAGATAAATAGGTACCACTTCGGTGGGAAGGTAACAGCATTCCACGCGCCTTGGTGTTTAGTCATGCCGGCCACATGACCACGGAAACGTCTTCGGACAGCGCTGGCTCTTTGGCTTTGAAACGGAGATGAGCACCGCAACCCTAGAGTCGGATTCGACTGGCTTTCAAGCAAGGGAACCTTTACCATTATATATATATATGTTTATTTATGTATATATTTATAGTAATCCTTTCTAAGGTATTTTATGCCAATAAAGGTCAACTGGAACTGATAAATAATGCACTTTCAATCCGCTTTCCATTTGCGCTGTCATTTTTGTTACTTGTGTTTCCCTATCGCTTTGGGTCCCGTCCCCCCCTTTTCCCACATGTGTTTCGCTCCCTCTGGGGCTACTAGAGAAAGCAAAACACAGGTGGGGGGGAGCCCTGAAACGATAGGGACAAACGAGTGACAGAAAGGACAGTGCGGAAATTGTGTGAACTGGCAAAATCCAGTCGGGAAGTGCATTGAAAGTGGATTATTTAGTGTGTGTGACCGCAGCCTGTTAGCCCAGCCGCCTTTTATTGGGCTATTTCTGGACTATTTTTATGCTGATATGAACCTGATGGTGTGCCAGCCAAGAGACTGTATAATAAAGCGCCATGGGGAAAAGCCCAGAGAAGGAACAGAGGCCAGGCAAGGACTATGAGATGCCGGCTAAAATCACTTCAGAGGGTCCCCGTAGCTTGCTTGCCGGGTGTCACATACTACAGTCACAGGTTTGCATTCAAACAAAAGACTCTTGCATACAGGCCAGACTCGCTGTCTCCAGTATAAAGGGATTAACCCCCCTATGTGCCAAAGCACAAGGTTCCCATGGAGGATCCAACTGAAGAAGCCATTCTTCTTTGTTCCAACTTCCTCCGTTCCAGCACCCAGGTGACCACTGGTCAAGATAGCCACTAGCATTTGAAATTGACCCTAAACAACCAATCCCTAGCCAACAGGGAGTGCCTTCAGGTGTAAGCCGCCTGGCCGTCCACGCCCATCGCTCGAGAGGTTTTAAAAACACACACACGCTTCTCAGAGCTCTCGCTCTGCCTCGCCTACCCCCCCCCCACCAACCACCTCTCTCAGCCTGCTTTGTACCTCTTACGTCCAGCTTACTCTCCCCAATCCTCACCTCGCTTTAAGGCTCCAGTCTGCAGCTGGAGTAACGCACGTGCTTAGCCGGCCTAATACGCGTGCTCCCCATTTTCTTTCCATACTCTCCCCCCCCACACTTTTTACCTCCCACTGGAAGATTTCAGGAGCTGCATATTCCAGAGGTAATATCACCCACCATCGCTTCAATACCTGCTCATGCGAATGTGCTATTTATTTCTTGCCTGCTTTTGTTTAGTCTCTTGTATGCCAGTGTGTGTGTGATTGTATGTGTTCTGCTGAATATTATTACACAGTAAACAAAAGATTTATTTTACTCCTGTCTCTCGCCTCTTTACTGGGAAATAGTGTGGCAGCCCATCCTTTGTATACACAGACCAAAGAATCCCAATATTAAAAACTGTCTCAAATGCTCTATTAATTATAGATCAGAGCATTTCGGCTAACAAGCCATAGACTTATCTCACCGACTCCTTTTATTTTAATACAGCAAACCATTAAAAACAATGGTGCCAGTTTGGTGTAGTGGTTAAGCGTGCGGACTCTAATCTGGGAGAACCGGGTTTGATTCCCCCACTCTTCCACTTTCAGCTGCTGGATGACCTTGGGCAAGCCATAGTTCTGGCAGGAGCTGTTCTTGAAAAAGAACGGTTTCTGTCAAGAGCTCTCTCAACCCCACCTACCTCACAGGGTGCCTTTCGTGGGGAGGGGAAGGGAAGGGAGTTTGTGAGCCACCCTGAGACTCCAAGGGAAGGGCAGGGTTTGCTTCCCCACTCCTTCACTTGCAGCTGCTGGATGACCTTGGGCAAGCCATAGTTCTGTCAGAGCTCTCAAGGACAGTTCTGGAACGAGCTCTCTCAGCCCTGCTGGCCTCACAGGGTGTCTGTTGTGGGGAGGGGAAGGGAAAGGAATTTGTAAGACCACTCTGAGACTCCAAGTGAAGGGCAGGATCCAAATCCAATCCTCCTCCTCCTCCTCCTCCTCCTCCTCCTCTTCTTCTTCTTCTTCTTCTTCTTCTTCTTCTTCTTCTTCTTCCTCCTCCTCCTCCTCCTCCTCCTCCTCCTCCTCCTCCTCCTCCTCCTCGTCCTCCTCGTTAGAGGACAGTGCAAAACCTTGGGTGGATTTAGAAAGGCTTTCTCCGATGAAGTATGAAGTTCTTTTGGATACCGTAGCACATGTTACATAATGTTCCCCACTGATTTCACAGTTCAACATAAAGACAATTTTATTGATCCGCGAAAGTGCTCTACCGGCGACGATATCTTTCCACGCCGATGCTCGGCTGCTTCCAGGACCAGTATCTTAAAAGCATTACTGCCGTCCAGGAGGGGAAAAAACACATTTAACCAACAGCCACTTTTGTTTAGGCAGTAAAAAGGGGCAACATATATAATCCGTGCCTTCAAGACAGAGGAGGAATGAGCTAGTGTCTTCTGCATGCCCGCAGTATCGACTTAGCAAACATTTCTCGAGCAAGACAACGGCTTCTCTAAACCCTGAAGTCATCCCCTTTGACATGCCGATTCAATTAATTTGTGCAGAGAGGTATCCGTGATTACAAAGGATAGGACTTGCTGGGAAAAGTCAACATGGGGCTTTTTAATTAGCTGTTTCCTATTGGTATATGAATGTACCATTGTCTTCCTGGCAAAATTAGGGGCATTTTCGATTTTTCCCAAGCATGAGAAAGGGGAATCGCTGTAACTCCCACATCCCAGAACTTCTGTGTCTAAGATCAAATCTCGGCTAAGTACATGAATTTGTATTTATGAGTCAAAGAGGGAAATAGCTGTTGTGTATCCATAAATACTTTCCTAAACGTGATAATATATCAGTTTGAAGAGCGGTAAGTCAGTTTGAAGAGCCAGTTTGGTGTAGTGGTTAAGTGCGCGGACTCTAATCTGGGAGAACCGGGTTTGATTCCCCACTCCTCCACTTGCACCTGCTGGATGACCTTGGGCAAGCCACAGTTCTGACAAGAGCTGTTCTCTGCAAGGACAGTTTTTGTCAGAAGTTCTCTCAGCCCCACCGACCTCACAGGGTGTCTGTTGTGGGGAGGGGAAGGGAAAGGAGTTTGTAAGCTGCTCTGAGGCTTCAAGTGAAAGGCGGGGTATAAATCCAATCTCCTCCTCCTCTTCTTCTTCTAAATGTAAATGATATTGAATAGGAGAAATGTACTGAATAGCACATTTGAAACTGTCGCTGTCATATAAAGTAAAACTGAAAACCAAGAACTAGAACATTTTTCTTTCTCGTTTTGCTCTGCTCCTGTCCAGTCCCCACATCTTGAACATGAATATAAAGCTGCGGTCACACATACTGAATAATCCACTTTCAATGTACTTTCCAACTGGATTTTGCCAGTTCTCATACCTCAGGGCAACGCCATACTGACTTCAAAGTCACCCCTGAATGGCCATAAATCTATGCAGACGGTACCATAAAATCCGATGATCAAAGGAAGCGAAAGCAGCATGGAGTGTGCAGGCTGCCATAAAATCCGATGATCAAAGGAAGCGAAAGCAGGATGGAGTGTGTAGGTTGCCATAGAACCCGATGGTCAAAGGAAGCGAAAGAGGCATGGAGTGTGGAGGCTACCATAAAATCAGATGATCAAAGGAAGTGAAAGCACCATGCCGAGGGGAATTTCTGTTCCAACATAGGTTTCGTAAAACAACTGAGGGAAAAGCCCAGCTGCCTCACAGGGTGTCTGTTGTGGGGAGGGGAAGGGAAAGGAGATTGTAAGATGCTCTGAGACGCCTTTGGGTAGTGAAAGGCAGGGAATAAATTCAATCTCCTCCTCCTCCTCCTCCTCCCCCTCCTCCTCCACTTCTTCCTCTTCCTCCCCTCCTCTTCTTCCTCTTCTTCTTCCTCTTCCTCTTCTTCTTCCTCTTCCTCCTCCTCTTCTTCCTCTTCCTCTTCTTCTTCCTCTTCTTCTTCTTCTTCTTCTTCTCTCTTCCTCCAAGAAGCTCTTGTTTAGCTTGTATCAATGGTCCATATTTTACAGTACCAGTAATTTGACAGTGTGGCTCAGTGATAATACAGTGTGAACGATACACACATAATATGTTTCAGCCGCTCGGGAGTCGTACAAGGCAAGGCAAAGCCGCCTGGCAAAGTTGCTGGCTGGAATTCTGATGGGTCCCATCATAAATGTATCTATAAATATAAATTAGCTTTAAACAGGTGTTGTGCCAACGGCGTCTGCCATTGCTAGGCGATGCCAGAGCCTTGTGTTTGTGTCAACAATAAACTTTGTTTAGGAGGGACAAGGAGAATTGTGTGTTGGATCAGGACAGAGGAAGGTTCCTCTTGGTGGGGTAGATCCGTCAGCCAGAATTTACTGGAGAGGGAGATGGTTCTATAAGCTGCACAGCTGGGAGAAATGAAGCCAGGCGTTCGTAGGGCCTCATGTTGATGGTGAATTCTGGTCTTATAACCGCCCGCCGTCCACCGACACCTCGTCCCGAGATGACCGTGTAAAGGTTAACGGCACGCGCTTGCTTTGATGGGTGAAAAATTAATCCGTGCAGAACTTCTGCACCTGCTGTCGGCCTTCACACAGTTATGTGGGACAGAACGGGGTGGGGGGGTGGGGAGAGAAGACAGACACTGCCGAGTCCGGCTGGAAATCGTTGTGAGAATCGACTCCTTCCTCTTTCCACCCCCCAGATGCTGTGACCAGCCTTCACTGTTTTACGGTGCTCCTTCCTGCCCCCCCCCCAATTTTGTCCAAACTGCGGTTAAACACCGTGGCTCGTTGGAACCATTCGAGTAACAACAGCATTGCTTCTGATGCCCACGTGTTGTGGATTGAGGCAGATTCATGGAGCTACGATGCTTCTGACTGAGAGCAGTCATAACTGTAGTGGTTTGGTGTAGTGGTTAAGAGTGCGGTGTAGTGGTTTGGTGTAGCGGTGAAGAGCCAGTTTGGGGTAGCGGTTAAGAGCGCAGACTTTAATCGGGGAGAACCGGGTTTGATTCCCCCACTCCTCCACATGCAGATCAGCTGGTGTGACCTTGGGTCAGTCACAAGTTCTCTCAGAGCTGTTCTCTCAAGAGCAGTTCTCTCAGAGCTCTCTCAGCCCCGCCTACCTCACAGGGTGTCTGTTGTGGGGAGGGGGAAGGGAAAGGAGATTGCAAACCGCTCTGAGACTCCGAGTGAAGGGCGGGGTACGAATCCAATCTCCTCCTCCTCCTTTATATTGTCCAGTTGAATTCTGTTGTGGGGAGGGGAAGGGAAAGGAGATTGCAAACCGCTCTGAGACTCCGAGTGAAGGGCGGGTTATAAATCCAATCTCCTCCTCCTTTTCCTCCTCCTCCTTCATATTGTCCAGCTGAATTCTAGCAAAATTAGACCACAGCGAAGCAGCCATGCACATACTGGAGGTGTGTAAAGGGACTGTGACACCCCTTCTCCACTCACACAGGGTGCCTGTCTACCATGTCCTATAACCTTTCTCTCTCAGGATTAGGGCGACAAGTAGGTTGGGATGTCTCACTTGCCACTGTTCTTGTTTCTTTTAAAATACCTAGTGAGCCCCGGCCATTTGGGATTTCAGGTGTCCCCCCGCCCCGTCATAGAGACCGATCCAGATGGGGAGCTGCCACCATGTTAGTCTGTCTGTAGCGGTAGACAAGAGCAAGATACCTGAGGAAGTGAGCACTGACTCACTAAAGCTCCCACCCTGCCACAAAGTTCGTTCGTCTTTAAGGTGCTGCTGGACTCCCGCTCTTCTCTCCCTCATAAAGACATCGACGTAGAGGGTAGGCCAGCCCCTTTAATAACAGGCCCTCACCCACACAGAGTTATCGGGGCTGGGGGCTCATGCACTGTTCCATTCACCTGCCGCCCCATGCGTGTCTCCATGGAAGGCCATGTGAGCAGAGGGAGAGGACAAAGTGAGAAGAGGGGTCGGAGGGCAGTTCCCAGGTTAAGACAATAAGAGGCCTCCCATTTAAGGAGAGAAGGAGAAGGAGGAGGAGAAGGAGAAGAGGAGATTGGATTGGATTCATACCCTGCCCTTCACTCGGAGTCTCAGAGCGACTTACAAACTCCTTTCCCTTCCCCTCCCCACAACAGACACCCTGTGAGCAGGGTTCCCTCTAAGCTGAGTTAGTGTGAGCTAGCTCACAGTTTTTTAGCCTCCAGCTCACACATTTTTGTCTCAGCTCAGGGAGGAGGGCTCCAGAGCAAACTAATTTATGCCACAGCCAAATCACTTCTTCACAACTTGAATGCCAGTGGCTCACAAAACAGAATTTTTGCTCACCGGACTCCACAGCTTAGAGGGAGCGTTGCCTGGGAGGCGGGGCTGAGAGAGCTCTTTCGAGGACTGTTCTTTCAAGACAGGACTATGGCTTGCCCAAGGTCATCCAGCAGCTGCGAGTGGAGGAGTGGGGAATCAAACCCGGTTCTCCCAGATTAGAGTCCGCGCACTTAACCACTACACCAAGCATAACACCTATGCGCATACTTAGGTCCCTTCTGCATTTGCCTGCCACTCCGGATTTTCTCAGAGTTCGAGTCAAGGCAATTTAAGTCCATGGCCAAACAGCATCCAAATAACCCGGGGCAACAGCAGGCTGGCCACTGAAGGGAGGGAATGTAATGCAGAATGGGGGGGGGGGGAACCAGAATAAAAAGAAGGTTGGATTCGATTTTAGTGCAGAATGGGGGGAAATACCTGGATTAAAAAGAAGGTTGAACTGGATTTTGGTGCAGAATTGCTTGGAGGACACCGTGGTGGACATGGATTAAAAGGAGAGGGCAGGAAGGGCCTTAGAGTGATGGAGCGTCGCCCCCCCCTCCCCAATGTCCAGGCACGCTCACTCCAACAAGAACTGCATGGCTGAATACAGGCCTGCGAGACGGAGCTCTTCCGCCAGGCTTTCGGGTAGGAGCTGCCACTACCACTACCTCGACCACTACCGTCTTTGGTAGACTTAAGGGATGGCCCTATGAAGATCAACAAAGCCCCGCTGTGATCAATACCGCTGGATGGGGCCGAGTAACATCGAGCGGCAGCCTTTCTGCTATATAAGATGCTGGAGAGTCTAATTGTACAATCGATCCCATCTTGGTGAAGTTGTCTGTAATTATTGAGCACTTTAACGTGGATTGTTTTATTCTATTTTTATATTGTCTTATTCTTTAGCACATGGTGCCCTATTGTAAGCCGCCCTGAGCCCATTTGCGGGGAGGGTGGGGTAAAAATGGAAATAATAATAATAATAATAATAATAATAATAATAATAATAATAATAATAATAAGAAGAAGAAGAAGAAGAAGAAGAAGAAGAAGAAGAAGAAGAAGAAGAAGCTGTGGCAGTACACGGGAAGACAATGCTTGTTGAACATAGGTAAACCAACAGGGCTTTTTTTGTTAAAAAAAAAAAAAAGGCCCAGCAGGAACTCATTAGCATAATAGGCCCCATCCAACAGTGGAAACGCATTAGCATATTAGGCCACACCCCCATATTAGGCCACACCCCATGGTCATCCAGCCACACCCACCTTTTGCTTCTTATTCTGTTTACCTTGTTTGTTGTCAAAACCCAGGGCTTTTTTGTAGCAGGAACTCCTTCACATGTTAGGCCAGACACCCCAAATGTAGGCAATCATAATGAGTTTCTGCAGTTGGGTGTGGCCTGTTATGCTAATGAGTTCCTGCTGGGCGTGGCCAAATCAGGAGCCTGCCGGAACTCCGTTCCTGTGCGTTCCGGCCCCAAAATAGCCCTGTAAACCGATATGTAAAATGAAGCATTTTTTACAGCTCTCTTATAAAGCATTTCCCCCCCAAAGCATGCATAGGGATAGTCTTGGTTGCTATAATTTTCTTGTACTAATACATTTATATAACAGAGCACAAATATAGCTAGAGGGCAGGTCATTCATCTCCTGGGGGGTGGGGTGGGGTGGGAAGTGATGGCATTATTTCATTACTTGATAGGAAACCTTTTCCGTAGTTCATCTTTCACTGCTCAGTCCGATTTGGCATTTCTTAATCCGCGGCTTGGCGCCTCTCTCTCCCTCTGAGCCATCGGTTCCAAGTACAAAGAGAGATTCAAGAGATTTATTTTTTGGGAGGGCCTCCCGCCCTCCCCCACCTTGCCACGTTTTAACCTCTAACGAAACAAGGTGAAACCACGAAGAAATAGAAAGGGGGCCCTGCGGACAATGCCGTCATTCTCGTTCCCGGATTTTGATTTTTCACATCGTTTTTATCAGCGCTCAACATCTACGCCGACGGTAATGTATAAGGTAATAAGTGTGTTTTCAGGTGTTTATGCAGCCTATTTAAGTATTGTCATGCTGCTTTTCTTCCCAGCAGGGACTCAAAAGAATGTCCCAATACAGAAGTGCAATTTGAATAAACAAGCAGAGTGGGGAATAACAGGATAATGCACCGCATCCTTGGAAAGTCCTCAATCTGTTGGCCGGGCACCAGGGCTGGCATCAGCGTATGAGGTGGGCCAATTTTGCTGTAGTGGTTAAGAGCTGCGGACTCTAATCTGGAGAACCGGGTTTGATTCCCCACTCCTCAACCGGCAGCCAGCTGGGCAGGCCCGTAGCCAGGATTTTGTAATTCAGGGGGCCTTTAAATAAGTCAGTGGGCACTGACCTCACAAGATTAAAAAATAGAATTAAACATTTTAAAAACTCACTTTTGCAGCATTCACACTCTGCCTGGGGAAGCAAGCCACGCTTGGGGAAGGGGCAATGGTGGGGAGTCCTCCGGGTGACCCGGAGAGTCAGGAGTCCTCTGGGCAGCCCAGAAAGCTGGGGGCCAGGGGGCTGGATGGAAGTTGGAGGGCCTTGGCAGGAAGTCAGGGGGCCAGGCCCCAAAATGCCCCACTGTAGCTACAGGCCTGCAGCTGGGTGGCCTTGGGGGCAGTCACAAGTTCTCTTTGAGCTGTTCACTCAGGAGCAGTCCTCGAAAGAGCTCTCTCAGCCCCACCCACCCCACAGGGTGTCTGTTGTGGGGAGGGGAAGGGAAAGGAGATCGTAAGCTGCTCTGAGACTCTGAGTGAAGGGCGGGGTACATGTTATGTAGGTTACGTAGGAACTGTTTTAGTCATTCACCTTGCAAGAAATCCTTTTTGACAGTGTGGCAATTTCGAAATGTTTTAGAAGCGCTATTTGATAAGTTTCTAGATAAAATTAGATAAAAGCGCTAGATAAAAGCCTAGATTTGTAGGTATGTTCTGATCCAACGCATCTGAGAGCCAGTTTGGTGTCGTGGTTAGGAGTGTGCAGACTCTAATCTAAAAGAACCAGGTTTGATTCCCCACTCCTCCACATGCAGCTGTTGGTGTGACCTTGGGTCAGTCACAAGTTCTGTCAGAGGTATTCTTGAAAAAGGAGCAGTTTCTATCAGAGCTCTCTCAGCCCCGCCTACCTCACGGGGTGTTTGTTGTGGGGAGGGGGAGGGAAAGGAGATTGTAAGCCACTCTGAGACGCTGAGTGAAGGGCGGGGTATAAATCCAACACCTTCTTCCTTTTCTTATTCTTCTCCTCCTCCTCCTCCTCCTCTCCTCCTCCTCCTCCTCCGCTCCTCCTCCTCTTCTTCTCCTCCTCCTCTCCTCCTTCTCCTCTTCTCCTCCTCCTCCTCTTCTCTTCCTCCTCTTCTCCTTCTCCTCTCCTCCTCCTCCTCTTTCTCTTCTCCTCCTCCTCTCCTCCTCCTCTTTTTCTTCTCCTTCTCCTCCTCCTCTTCTTCCCCTCCTCTTCCTCCTCTCCTCCTCCTTTCTTCTCCTCCTCCTCCTCCTCTCCTCCTCGTCTCCTCCTCCTCCTCGTCTCCTCCTCCTCCTCTTCTTCTTCCCCTCCTCTTCTCCTCCTCCTCCTCTCCTCCTCATCTCCTTCTCCTCCTCCTCCTCACTGCTTGACTCTTCTGCCACTCATGTAACTGTTAGTTCTCCACTCTGGTCCCAGCTACAGTCCCTGCCTGGAGTCACTGGGGAAAAGGACAGCAAGCCGTGGTGAGCATGAGCAGTGGGAGAGCTCCCGAATGGGTAGGGGAAGGACACCCAGGTGGGTGGGAGGCATGCCAGTAGGGGAAGGGAAGGATATCATGTATGGAGGGTCTGGTAGTTGGGAAAGAGGGGAGGGTCCCCCGGGAACTCTCTGCCTGGGGCCCCTGAAAGCCTGAAGCAAGCCCTGCCTGGGCCATCGGGTTGCCAGCTCCAGGTCGGGAATTTCTGGAGATTTGGGCGGGTGGAGCCTGGGGAGGGACCTCAGCAGGGTACGATGCCGTAGAGCCCGCCCTTAGTCTGGAAATCAACGGCAGTCATGGGAGATCTCCAGGGGCCACTTGGTGGCTATTATGAACTGAGATCGAGGCAGCTCTTAACAAGTGATTCATGTTTATCCAGCTCATAACAACACAAGATAAAAGTGCACTGAACCAGGCTGACTTATGTACGATCTGAACGGGCAAAACCACACCCAACAAGCAGCTAACAACCAATAGGAATGCAGGGCTTGGGACCAATGAGATTGGTTCCCGCCGAAATTATAGGCTTCTTTGATTGGCTGGTTCTTCAGGCTGTACAGTCTTTGGTTTCAATAGAACTTATGCTGAAGTTAAGCATTTGCTCTGTTAACTTAAGACATAACAGTGGCTGGCAGACCTACCCCTGCAGGGTTAAGAGCCAACGGCCAAGAGCTCTTCGGTTCCTGCTCCCGGCTACGCCTAGGCCTAAATACTTGTAACAGGAGGCTTTTGACTGGATCTTTTATGTACCACACAGGCAAACTATGGAAGCCCTTGCTTCAGCTTCCTTATAGTGGGTGAGCTTGGTGGGAAAAACATTGATGTCCCTGTGCTTTTGCCTTGTCACTGATACATTACAAACTGCCCATGGGCGATTCTGCATTGCCTTTTCCCTCCATTCATTGTTTTAGCCAGGGCTTTTTTTGTAGAAAAAGTCCAGGGGGGAGTCATTAGCATAATAGGCCACACCCAACAGCAGGAACTCATTAGCATAATAGGCCATACCCCTGACAGCACAGCTCGTTAGCCTATTAGGCCACACCCCCATGTCATCAGAGGTGTGGTCATTCAGCCACACCCACCTTTTGCTTCTTATTCTGTTTACCTTGTTTGTTGTCAAAACCCAGGGCTTTTTTTGGAGCAGGAACTCCTTTGCATGTTAGGCCACACACCCCCTAATCAGTGTTCCCTCTAAGCTGAGTTAGTGTGAGCTAGCTCACCGTTTTTTAGCCTCCGGCTCACCTATTTTTGCCTTCGCTCAGGAAGGGACGGCTCCAGAGCAAACTATATTTATGCAGTCGCCAAATGGCTCGCTCACGACTTTAATGCCCGAGTAGCTCAGAAAGTAGAATTTTTGCTCACAAGGCCCCACAGCTTAGAGGGCACATTGCTGGGCACCTGCCCTGGCGGAGGCCAGGATGTGATGAAAGCCAGTACCAAAGATCCTGCTGATAATGACTACATGAGCCCAGGAGCAGTCCCCACAGCAGAGAAGTCGGAACTGTCTTTTAACTCTGCTTCTGCAGCGGAGCAGAACGGGTTGCCGATGGCTGTGGGGCACTTCACAGATGTTGTTGTCCGATCACACCCTTTAAATCCGCCTGGCATTCGCGCCTATGTCGGGTCTAATTGTGCGTATGATCACAGCCTGAGACTCATTAGAGTGGGGAAAAGTGGGGTATAAAACCTGCTCTTCTTCTTCTCCTTCTTCTTCTTCTCCTTCTTCTTCTTCTTCTTCTTCTTCTTCTTCTTCTTCTTCTTCATGAGTTGGACACTATGAACTCTCGCTCTTTTCTATTGGTCCAGACAGCATAACACAGCTACCTGTCTCAATCTGTGCCCGTAATATTTTGAGCACATTCAACAACACACATAAAGTCGAGTACAAGTGTCGACATTCTACCTCTCTCAGCATCTTGTTACAGCACGGTGTTCTTTCTACAGCCCGGGGAAACGTTTCCACGACGATCCTTTCGGAGGCCAAAACGAAGGCACCAGCATAGTGGAAACTGTTGAAAAGTCAGACGTCCGCGGGGGAAAGACTGGAAGACTTTTCAGGAAACCAAGGAAGTCAGACACAATACCGGCATTGATAAGAACCAAAGAGGAGAAGTACACTTTTCATCAGCCACTAGTGCAGAACTGCAGACGTCTTATTGGCCCGATTCTTTCCTCTCATAATTTGAACTTGCACAAATGACATCAGTGGATTTGCAAGAGAGAAACACGCCGGGCTTCGTGCAGGTTCTTTCAAAAACACATTCTCAGAAGATTGTGTCATATTAGCAGTGGATGGAGAGAGGCAGAGATGGAGATGGTGTATATGCCCCTTTCTCAAATGTGGCCCCCATCTGTGAATCTCTAAATCTGCAGATGAGGACCATGCTGACACAAAACAGATTTTCTACAAACTGGGGGATCCCTCAAGTTTGCAGGAAAAATCTTTGGGGGGGGGAAATGGAGGGTTGGTTAAATTCTCCCCAAGATAAAACAGCGCTGTTTCCACACAGAGAGACAATGCATATTGCAAATCTGGAGAATTGTCAGTGGCAAACCGGGGAACAGTGCCGGGCCCATCTGAGAGCCAGTTGGGTGTAGTGGTTAAGTGCACGGACTCTAATCTGGGAGAACTGAGTTCGATTCCCCACTCCTCCACACGCAGCTGCTGGGTGACCTTGGGCAAGCCATAGTTCTGGCAGAGCTGTTCTTGAAAAAGAGCAGTTCTCTCAGAGCTCTCTCTGCCCCACCTACCTCAGAAGGTGTCTGTTGTGGGGAGGGGAAGTTTGTAAACCGCTCTGAGACTCCAAGTTAAGAGCGGGGTATAAATCTAATCTCCTCCTCCTCCTCCTCCTCCTCCTCCTCCTCCTCCTCCTCCTCCTCTTCTTCTTCTTCTTCTTCTTCTTCTTCTTCTTCTTCTTCTTCTTCTTCTTCTTCCTCTTCTTCTTCTTCTTCCTTCTGTGGCAGCAGACACTGGAAGCCACTTTGGGCCCAGCTACCACCATGGTGCATGCTGGGAGCTGCTACAAGCCCAGCAGCATGGACGCCGGGAGCAGCTTACAATCTCCTTCCCTTTCTCTCCCCACAACAGACACCCTGTCAGGTAGGCAGGGCTGAGAGAGCTCTTTCAAAAACTGCCCTTGAGAGAACAGCTCTGAAAGAACTTATGACTGACCCAAGGTCACACCAGCAGCTGCATGTGGAGAAGTGGGGAATCAAACCCAGTTCTCCCAGAGTAGAGTCCGTGCTTCCACCTGCTACACCAAGCTACACCAAGAGTAGTGAAAACCATGACAGAGGAAGCTTTTCTTGGTACAAAGAAGAGAAATCAATAGGGGGGGAACAGCTCTTCCTCTGTTAACTTTCTGCTGTTGAGAGACTTGCTAGGGAAGAAAAAAGACGTCTGCATTGCTATGTTTCGTGTGGATGAGCTGTTCCTTTCTGATTAATTCACTCCTTACTGTCACATATAAAATTACCCGCATGCTTTTTGAAGGGATTGAAGCCTGAACTAGATAGCGCGGCCAATCACTTGGGTGCCTGAAGAGCAATGTGTCTGATTGCAGGCATGGGAGCTGATGAGCATCTTATGTGCACTCAGGGGTCCTAGCTGCAGATTTCTAAATTCAGGTCTCCGGATGATGCATCTGACTTTATGCAGATCTTCAACTTGTTTCCTTACATGCTGAAAAAGCCCGACTTTGCCTGGGCTCATGAGATCTCAGAAGCTAAGTTACTACTTGCATGGGAGACCAGCATGGGGTCGTTACACAAAGGAGGAGGAGGAGGAGGAGGAGGAGGAGGAGGAGGAGGAAGAACGAAGAAGAAGAAGAAGAAGAAGAAGAAGAAGAAGAAGAAGAAGAAGAAGAAGAAGAAGAAGAAGAAGAAGAGGAGGAGGAGGAGGAGGAGGAGGAGGAGGAGGAGGAGAAAGAAGAAGAAGAGTTGAATTTATACTGTGCCCTTCAGTTGGCATCTCCTTTCCCTTCCACCACCACCACCCAACAGACAACCTGTGAGGCAGGTGGGTCTAAGGGAAACAGAATTTCCGCAAGCCTTACATAAGGAAAAAAAGTCTCAATGTATTTGATGAAGATTGCATGCACACCAAAGCTTCTACCCAGAATTAACACACTGCACATGATCCAACATCAGGTGTGGCCCAAGGTTTTTTGTGCCCTAGGCGGGCCTACCTTCTGGCGCCCCCCCACACACCCACCAACCTCCAGGCAGGGTCTGGAGAGAAGGACCGTGGAGGAGGGGGGAGGAAAGTCGCGGCACAGACGGCCTTATGCGGTGGCCGGGCTTTATCTTGTAGAGCTACTACAAGATAATGACTCAGAACTGGAGAACTCCTACAAGATAATGACTCGGCCCTACCCCACCTTCCAATATAAATTACCTGCCTACCATTTTTCTGCTCACCTTGACACAGAGAGTACTCCATCTGTCTGTGTTATACCTCTGAGGATGCCAGTCACAGCTACTGGCAAAACGTCAGGTCCTGCAATGTCAAGACCAAGGCCAGACAGCCTGGAAAATCTACAGCAACTAATGAAAAAAAAAAGGTGTTTATGATCTTCAGAGTGATCTGGTAGTCTAAGACAGGGGTCCCCAATGTGGGGACCATGGGAAACACGGTGGCTGTGGACACCGTTCCTGGCCCCCACAAAATGTTTTTAAGTAAGTGGATGTGGCCATGTGGGGCTCCTATCTAGCAGAGCTTCTGATTGGTCACTAGAGATCTGATCGGCTGTGCAGTATCTCATTGGTTCAGTGGGAATTGTTACCACAGTGTTGAAAGCCAGCTTGGTGTAGTGGTTAAAAGCACAGACTCTGACCTGGAAGAGCCAGTCTGATTCCCCACTCCTCCACATGCAGCTGCTGGTGTGATCTTGGGTCAGTCACAAATTCTCTCACAGCTGTTCTCCCAAGGGCAGTTCCTTCAGAGCTCTCTCAGCCCCGCCTACCTCAGAAGGGTGTCTGTTGTGGGGAGAGGAATGGAAGCAGATTGTAAGCCGCTCTGAGAGTACGAGTGAAGGGTGGAGTATAAATCTAATCTCCTCCTCCTCTTCTTCCCCAGTGTGTTTTTTAGAAATGGTCCCTCTTTGCTTCTGCAGTTGGGTTTCCTTTGGGTGTGCCATTCTGCCTCCTGTGGCAGCCATTTTGTAGCTGCCTCCTGTGGCAGCCATTTTGTAGCTGTGTGATAATTCCAAGGGTGCCCAGACAGGCTCAAAAAGGTTGGGGTCCCCGGTCTAGCGGCAGGTATCTGAGACTTGGAAATGAAGTCAGAGGGTACAACACAGGGGATTTTTGTTTTTGTCTTCTTTTTGACTGTGCTGAGGATTTCCACAGGCAGCCAGAAATGCTTGAGTTAAAATATGACTTGGTGAAGAACAATTGCCTTAACGTGTGTGTAGAGAAGCTGTGTGGAAATGTCAACGTACGTACATCGTTGTAGTGCTTGAACGTTGCTCCAGTAACGTTCACCTGAACAAACAGCCCCGCAGTTTAAAAAAATAGCTTCCTTCGCCTTCACCAAAGATCCAGTCACGTGAGAGCTGAAACAGGAGTTGAACGACCGTTGGGTGAACCGGAGAAAGACTCCTCGCGGAGGCCCTGATTACTCAATGAATAGTGAGTTGTTTCTGTTCCAACAGCAAGGCTTAGGACAACCACGTCCGTCCGTCCCCCGTCAAGGCAAAGGATACAGTAAATTAAAACAAAATACAGGATGGACATTTAAAGAAAAGCAGATAGTTAAGAAAAATAGCTAGCTACGAAGCCATCACTGGCAAATGTTAAAATGTTAATCAAAAACTGAGGGATTGAGATGTGAGTACCTGGGAGACGCCCCGTGTACTGACTGAAAATGCTTAAGTCATAACTTCCACAAGACAGACTCGAACCACTAAAGAGATGGATTCGTTTCCAGTTCAGAAGTAACTCTGGACCAGTGTTCCCTCTACACTGAGTTAGTGCGAGCTAGCTCACAGTTTTTTAGCCTCCAGCTCAAACATTTTTGTCTTACCTCAGGTAGGGTGGCTGCAAGGCAAACTGATTTAAGAACATAAGAACATAAGAGAAGCCCATGTTGGATCAGGCCAACAGCCCATCCAGTCCAACACTCTGTCACACAGTGGCCAAAAATACCAGGGGCCATCAGGAGGTCCAGCAGTGGGGCCAGGACACCAGAAGCCCTCCCATTGTTGATTTATGCAGTAGCCAAATCACAACTTTGTTTGCTTGCAACTTTAATGCCAGGAGCTCACAAAGTAGAAGTTTTGCTCACAAGATTCCACAGCTTAGCGGGAGCATTGCTCTGGACCATATTGTACAGAGTAATTCATTTCAGGGTTTTACAATGGCACTAGAAAATGAGTACCTGATGAACCTTTAACTTGACAAAAATGTGTATCTTTTTTAATGAATGACTTCACAGCAATTTTTCTCCTAGAGCTTACCATAGTAATCATAATATTTGGGTTATTTGGTAACTCTGGGGGCAGGTCTTCAACGGGGTACAATGCCACAGATTGTGCCTTCCAAAGTGGTTGTTTTCTCCAGGTGGACTGATCCCTGTTCCCTGGAGATGAGTCATAATCTAAGGAGATCTCCAGTCCCCACCTGGAGGTTGGCAACCCTGCTGTTACACCCAACAAGCGGCTACCTCACATAGTTGCCCTCAGTTCGGACTTGAACACAGATTACATTTCCTGTTTTCTGTGCCCCTTATCACAGTACCATGATTAGCAGAAGTGTTTTTCCTTCTGTGTGCTCTATTTTCCCCCTTTGTTTCCCTTAGCTGTCTTGCCCATTTCCCTGTGAAATGTGACCCGGTTTCACTTTTTGACAATTTTCATCCATTGTCTTAATTTCCTGCCTAACAACGGAGGTTTGCGCATCTCTTTTCAATTGCCCGTAATTGCTGTCTGAGCCCTGTCTGAAAGCCTGGCAGTTCTGTTCCATCAAGACAACCGGGCTCAGTTTGCATTTCTCTTTGAAGGTGAAAACCGAGGAGGCCTCTGCTCAGAATATGAGTCAAACTAGAGCTTAAGGTTGGAATCTTAAAATGCTGGCTTCCACCACGTGATCAGAGATGGCTTTCATTCCCCCAGATGGCCTGGGAAGACCGGTCAATCATCCGTTAGCATGTAAGAGCCAGCAAACACACACACATAAATGTACAGATACAGGTGGATAGCAGAGCTGAGCTGAAGCAATAGAACAAAGTTTGAGGCCCGTGGCACCTTTGAGACAAAGCACGTTTAATTCTGTTATGACTGCCCCTCTTCACTTCGCTCTCTCAGAGGCAAGATTTTCCCTCCGTTTTTCTTTCCCTTTCTGACTGAGCAGCCCTAGTGGTCTGTTTTCTTCTTTTCTGAAGAACTCTGGCTGCCCCACCCAGCCTCAGTATGACATTTTACTGCTGGCTCAGTCCAGGAACCTGAGGGAAGGGTCAGGATCAGCGTTTAACTTAAACCACTGAAAATGGCATGTGAGACATTTTAAAATTCAAAACTAACAACATATTTTATTCAACGTAGAGGGGAAAGGTCAAATGAAATCAGGGGTTGAAAGTTTTGAGGTAATTTGATATAAATAACTCTGAGGGAAGACCAGTACATGCACAGACTTTAGTTCTTATATATAATGAGAGTTTCTTAAGCTTTTCACAGTGACTTAAATCTTTATGTTGAAAGGTGCTTGTTCCAGTGTTTTCCCTACACACTCCAGCACACTTTCTTTGAATATTCTCTGACTCTTTTGGTTTCCAGAAGGCTAGTACCCAAACCCCTTCTCTTGAAACATCAGTACTCATCTTTTTTAACTGACTCTTAAGGTCTCTAAACACACCACACCAGGGATCTCTGCACTCTTCAGAATTAACTCTCTGACTGGGCAGGGAATTTTCTTCTCTCTCTAGAAGATCTATTCCTCTTCCTTGACCTGAATGGGAGACTCTGCCTACTTTCCAAACTTCCTTGCCAACTTTCCCACAATTTTCCTGTCTGTGTTAAACTGCTCTCAGGCTGAATTCTGCAACTGTCAGTACTCAACTCTTCTCAGCTAGGGCTGAATTCCGAAACTGTCAGTATTTGACTCTTCTCAGCTAGGGCTGAAATCAGACTGTCAATATTCAACTCAGTCAAGGCAGAAATCTGACTGAATCTCTCCTTAGCATGCAGCTCGCTCCAATCTTTTTCTGCTCAGCTGATGCTAACCAATCATATTGCTTGGAACAGCCTGTCACTCAAGGCTGTCTGGTTTCTGTGAAGAAGTAACCCTTCATAGTATCTGTTTACGCAGCACTTCTAGGCTTTTAAAAGTGCAGTCCATCACATCTGGGTAAAAGCTTTTGTATACCCAGAATTAAACTTCGTTGGTCTTAAAGGTGCCACTGGACTCAGACTTTTATACATATGTATACAGTCACCGAAAGCTTCATCTAAGAGCACACCTAGGCTTCAGTCAGACAACCGGCTTGGCATGCTCTGGCCCCGCCTCTAATTAATCCAGGTTTTTTTTTGTAACAGAGAGTTTTGATCAGACAACCAACCCTGAACCCGCCTCTTCACACACTCACTTCATGGTTGACCATTCAGATTATTGCTGTGAGGTCAGGTGGCATCTTTTTAAAAAAGATATCCGTCATGTATGCACAGAAGTGTCCATTTGATGCACCACTCCATTGTGACAACTCCACAATCCCTCTGCCAAGTACTGTGGCCCCACAGCATCCTTCGCTTCTCCTTTTCATTGGAATACATGGGCGGAGGGAGCGCAAGCATCATGCAGATTTACATGAGAGTAGTCCCATTGACTGCAGTACATTTACTCTTGTGTCAGTTATGGGATGCTCTCAAACAGCAACTCTGAGGCAGAAACAGGAGAGAGGGGGTTTTTATGAGTGGGATTTGTTGCTCAAAAACAACTCCCCCGAGGGCTCCTGGTCCAGAATGACTACTTGGCTGCTTGGACATGCCAGGGGCGATTATGCACTTATGTGCATGTCGCTGTCTGATTTGAAAAAGGGTGTGTGAGGAAATGGACAGGAAAGTTCACACTTCCCAACCAGCTTGAGTTCGCAACAGGGTCATTCAGACATCCGGAAATGTGGCATGAGCATAAGAACATAAGAGAAGCCAATGTTGAATCAGGCCAATGGCCCATCTAGTCCAACACTCTGTCACACAGCGGCCAAAAATACCAGGTGCCATCAGGAGGTCCAGCAGTGGGGCCAGGATACCAGAAGCCCTCCCACTGCTGCCCCCTCCAGCACCAAGAATAGAGTGCATCACCTGCCCCAGACTGAGAGTTCCCATCTATACCTTGTGGCTAATAGCCACTGATGGACTTCTGCTCCATATGTTTATCCAATTCCCTCTTGAAACTGTCTATGCTTGTAGCTGCCACCACCTCCTGTGGCAGTGAATTCCATATGTTAATCACTCTTTGGGTGAACAAGTACTTCCATGGAAGCGCTGACATCCATAAAGACCGGACTTTCCCCGGTGCCTAATAACTCCAGTGCCAAGAACAGGATGCCAACAACTGGGGAACGGGAGGCAGACGTCGCCGTCTGATCGTGCACTTTAAATCTGGAAGGGAACAGATCAGATCAAGCTGCTCGTCTGACCACAGCCCAAGAGACCTAGCCGGACATGGCCATTTCCCCCACCAGTTTGGACCGATCGACATCTTTCCAAGCTCCGTGTTTGCAAGGGTGAGGAACAATGCTCCCTCTAAGCTGCGGAGTCTTGTGAGCACAAATTCTACTTTGGCGTTAAAATTGTGAGCGAGCGATTTGGCTGCTGCATCAGTTAGTTTGCTCTGGAGCAATCCTTCCGGAGCGAAGGCAAAAATGCGTGAGCCGGAGGCTAAGAAACTGGGAGCTAGCTCACACTAACTCAGCTTAGAGGGAACACTGGCGAGGAAACTGGAGAGTTCAGAGAGTTAGAGTTAAGGAGTCAGAGCAGACACTCTTTTTGTGAACCTGATAGCCGCCGGAGACTCACATGCGCTTCCTACCGGGATGGTTCCTGGATGTCATTAGCAGCAGATTCCACAAAGAGCAAGGACCTTGAGGGCCGGATTAGGAATGGAAAGAGAACCCTATGCCTGACCGAATAAGCTTCTGGCTTTACGTCTGACATTATCCTTTTCGCCGCCAGACCTTTTGCGTGACCTTTGAGTCGAAGGGAGGCCGTGTGTGGAGCATTGCTCCAGTTGCAGAAACAAACATTCTGTGTTGGGGTCGCCCGTGGCCCGGAGGAAAACAGATACCCTGTCCCTTTAACGGGATTTTATTTGTCAGCTGCTGCTATTTTATTTATTTATTTGGATTTAAACCCCGCCCTGCCCCTTAATGGGCTCAGGGTTAGGGTTCCGACGGTATAAAATACAATGCAGTTAAAACCATACTAAAACACGATGTGAAATAACGTAACTCATATGTGCCACACAACTCTAAGTAAAAAAAATAGATGCCTCAGTGGTTGATGCTTAGAATTTAAGCTTTTTAGAGATCTTTAAGAGAGGCCAATGTTGAATCAGGCCAATGGCCCATCTAGTCCAACACTCTGTCACACAGCGGCCAAAATATACCAGGGGCCATCAGGAGGTCCAGCAGTGGGGCCGGGACACTAGAAGCCCTCCCACTGCTGCTCCCTCCAACACCAAGGATAGAGTGCATCACCTGCCCCAGACTGAGAGTTCCCATCTATACCCTGTGGCTAATAGCCACTGATGGACTTCTGCTCCATATGTTTATCTAATTCCCTCTTGAAACTGTCCATGCTTGCAGCTGCCACCACCTCCTGTGGCAGTGAATTTACCTCGAAGGGCGGGGTATAAACCCAATCTCCAAATCCTCCTCCTTCTCCTTCTCCTTCTTTCTCTTCCTTGCCAAAGACACAATTGTAAGGCATGCTTAACTACCACTCCGCAGAAGTTCCTAAATATTCTATTACTGTCACGTGAATTCAGATGTAAACTATGAATGACGATGAATAGTCACTTTGCTATCTCACCACTGGGATTTTTGCTTAAAAATTATTATTCATTTGCAGGGCTCTTTCTGTAGCAGGGACTCCTTTGCATATTAGGCCACCCCCAATGTAGCCAATCCTCCCAGAGCTTGCAGAGCTCTTCTTACAGGGGCTACTGTAAGCTCTTGGAGGATTGGCTACATTAGGGGGTGTGTCGCCTGATAGGCAAAGGAGTCCCTGCTACAAAAAGAGCCCTGTAGAATCATTTGGAACATCTGTAGCCCGCCTCTTCAGGACCGGCTCTGTGTAAGTGGCTCACAACTATCTGAAGGGGTGAGCAGTGACTCACGAAAGCGCATACCCTGCAAATGTTGTTAGTCTTTAAGGCGCTATGACCTGAAGAAGTGAGCAGTGACCAGGCCCGTAGCTACAGTAGGGCTTTGGGGGCTCCGCCCCTTTCTTAAAGGCACAGCCCCACAAACATTTCTCCTGTAAATGCTTTTTTCAGTCAGTTTACAACATTTTTTTAAAAGGCCCATGCTCCTTTAAGCAGAGGGGTGCTGTAGTTGACTAATTCCCGCACTGAGCAAGGGGGTTGGAGTAGGTGACCTCTAGGTTCCCTTCTAATTCTGTGTCAAGGAACTGGTCTCCTTGAAGAGAGTTCTTCTGCCTAAGTGTTCGCTTTCTTGACTAGAGAAGTCATCACCCACAGCTGCCGGCTTGTTATCAGAACTGTTGCATCAGCTGGAAGAAGTGATTAACTTGCAGCGGCTGAGAACTGCCATCTAGAGTGGTTCACAGCTTGCAGTTTAGAGATCCATCCTGGTGGCAGCTTTCTGTTGGCTAAACGGCTTTTCTTTCTGCACGGAGACCTTCAGCCCCGCCAGAAGAAAAATGCGCCCCATAAGCCACAAAATCCTGGCTGCGGGCCTGGCAGTGACTCACGAATGCTCAATCCACCCTCCGAAGCAGTCATTTTCTCCAGGGGACCTGATCATTTGGAGATCAGCTGTAATAAGCGGGGGATCTCCAGGTACCCCCAGGAGGATGGCAACCCTAGGTCCCCCTGTTTATACTTTGCATCTCCGTTCTGCTGGGTTGCGCCTCTTCAAATGGGGCTGGCTGGAGGCCATCGTTCTTCTTCCTCCCGGCCATGGAGTGGGCAGCAGTTGATGGACAAACATGCCCGGACGGCCTTATCAGTCTGACCCTTCGGGCTCCAGTTTCACAATCTCTCACCAGAGGGAACGGGTTAGCCTGCATACCTCAGCCTTCTGTCTTCTCGGCCCACTCGTCCTCGGGCTGATTTGTGAATGGGCGGCAGCTCTCGGGTAGCTACCGTGTTCTTCCAAAGCGGGGGGATTCCCTGTTGGCAGAGTTTAAATATGCAAGGAAGTGGAGCACTGACTGTTTAGAGAAAAAAAATAAGTAGGTTTATTAAAGGAGAGAAGGAGAACTCAGTGCTTGGCCCTTTTTTACATGCCCAGGGAAATGCTGATTGCTGCTTTGGGATCAGGAAGCAATCCTGGAGGGGTTTTTTGTCATCATAAGAACATAAGAGAAGCCAATGTTGGATCAGGCCAACAGCCCATCCAGTCCAACACTCTGTCACACAGTGGCCAAAAATACCAGGTGCCCTCAGGAGGTCCAGCAGTGGGGCCAGGACACTAGAAGCCCTCCCACTGTTGACAGGTTTTGCCCATCTTTTGGGCATGGAGCAGGGGTCACTGGGTGTGTGTGGGGGGGAGGTATTTGTGAATTTCCTGCATTGTGCAGGGGGTTGGACTAGATGACCCTGGAGATCCCTTCCAACTCTATGATTCTAAGACGGGATTGGATTTATACCCTGCCCTTCACTCGGAGTCTCAGAGCGGCTTACAAACTCCTCTCCCTTCCCCTCCCCACAACAGACACCCTGTGAGGTAGGCAGGCCTGAGAGAGCTCTTCCCAGAACTGTCCTTGAGAGAACAGC
Organism: Gekko gecko; assembly: GCA_029375565.1. NCBI lineage: Eukaryota > Metazoa > Chordata > Lepidosauria > Squamata > Gekkonidae > Gekko > Gekko gecko. Next base: position 318,848,808 of record JAPDNY010000001.1, on the reverse strand, counting down.
TCTGCCAGAACTATGGCTTGCCCAAGGTCATCCAGCAGCTGCAAGCGGAGGAGTGGGGAATCAAACCCGGTTCTCCCAGATTAGAGTCTGCGCACTTAACCACTATACCAAACTGGCTCTACACCAAACTGGCTCGCCAAACTGGAGGAGGAGGAAGCGGAGGAGAAGACTGGATTTATACCTCACCCTTCACTACCTGAAGGAGTCTCAGAGCGACTCACACTCTCCTTTCCCTCCCCACAATAGACACCCTGTGAGGTAGGTGGGGCTGAGAGAGCTTTCCTGAGGACTGCTCATGGGAGAACAGCTCCGAGAAAACTTGTAACTGACCCAAGGTCACACCAGCAGCTGCATGTGGAGGACTGTCTAACCTGAACTGTCTAACCTAATTACTGAAGGAGGAACGACAACAACAGAGGCTCTACAGGAGCAGGAAGTCTCCAGAAGAGCCAATCAGGAGACAGGAAGGACATAAGATGAACATGTGGGAGGTCCCTAATCTGGCTATGCTAACTAGCAGTCCTTCAACTGCCCCCCTGTAGGGTGATCTTCAGATCTTCTTCATGAGGCTGCGGTATAGACCTTGCATATTCCAACATCCCCAACCTTATTGGGCCTGCAGGCACCTTTGGGATTCTGATACAGTATGGTGAGCACAACCACAAAATGGCTGCCGCAGGGGGGTGGAGCCAGCCACAAAATGGTTGCCGCAGGGGGTGAAGCCAGCCACAAAATGGTTACCGCAGGAGGTGGAGCCAGCCACAAAATGGCCACTGCAAGAGGTGGAGTCAGCCACAAAATGGCTGCCGCAGGGGGTGGAGCCAGCCACAAAATGGCTGCCACAGGAGGTGGAGTCAGCCACAAAATGTCTGCCCCAGTCTACCTTCAGTCACACAATGAAGGTTCTTCTGCAGTGGTGGCAGCAGCCCCCAAAGCAACTTTTTTAAAAAAATCGGCACCGCCAGTCAAATCCACAATGGCCAATCAGAAGCCTGGCTGGGGAAAAGCCTCAACTGGCTTTTCCCACTTCATAAAAGCAATCGGTGGGCAGCAGGAAAGATGTCGGCAGGCACCATGGCGCCCATGGGCACCACATTGGAGACACTGTTCCCTCTAGGCTGAATTAGTGTGAGCTAGCTCACAGTTTTTTAGCCTCCGGCTCAAATCTTTTTGCCTTCGCTCAGGAAGGAGGGCTCCGGAGCCAACTGATTTCTGCAGCAGCCGAACCGCTCGCTCACAACTTTAATGTCGGTAGCTCACAAAGTAGAATCGTTGCTCACCAGACTCCGCAGCTTAGCGGGAGCATTGGGTTGGGGGTCCCTGTTCTAAAGTGCCCTCGTGAATCCTGAGGCGAACCCAGCCCTCCCGGGCCTTATTCGTCCCGTGCTTGAATCCACGTGCGCCATGCCTCACTAGCACGGGCCCGTTGGCTGCCCTTGGCACGACACAGATGTCTCAACCAAGAGGGAATTCTGCCTTCATGCCGGCTTTTTGCACAGTCAGGGGGAAGAGGGAAGGTTATCGGTAGAGGGCAAAACGGAAAAGCCAAGCAAACATGTTGCGATGTCTGCTAATATTTGCTTTTGTTACAGCTATTTAGAGGATGGTTTTTCTTTTTTAAAAAAATATTGTTCAAGCGAACTTTGATGCCTTTGGTCAGTTGCGCAGCTACAGGAGAGCATGAGCTGGCGTTATGCACTGAATAATTTGCTGGCACTGTTGAAAGTGCCAGAAGCCTCTTCCACGAGCCACGCCGAGTCATCCGAGGACAAGGAACAAATAACTTATTGTAAGGGGCTCTTCGGTGCCAAGATAAACTCTGCGCTATTTCTGGCGACGCGGGGAGGGTAGAAGCCAGGTGTAGTTTTCCTCTACCAGAAGGCACTTCCGTCGGCGGGACCACTCTCGGCAAGCCCCTAGCCAGGATTTTTAAATTTGGGGGGCCTTTAAATAAGTCAGGGGGCACCCTGCACACACCCCAAGGGAGCGCCACAAATAAAATAAAAAAATTGGAAGTTGGTGGGCCTGGGCTGGAGGGGAAGTCAGGGGGCCTTGGCAGTAAGTCAGGGGCAGGCCGACTGTAGCTACAGGCCTGACTCTCGGGAAGAACGTGGATGGGCAAACGTGTGTGTGGGGGTCTGTGGCGGGAAGGGGGAATCGGCCGATGTTGCCACCCCTTTCATTAGTAGGAAAAAATGGTTCCGGTTCTTGAAGAAGAAGAAGAAGAAGAAGAAGAAGAAGAAGAAGAAGAAGAAGAAGAAGAAGAAGAAGAAGAAGAAGAAGAAGAAGAAGAAGAAGAAGAAGAAGAAGAAGAAGAAGAAGGAGGAGAAGAGGAGGAGGAGGAGGAGGAGGAGGAGGAGGAGGAGGAGGAGGAGGAGGAGGAGGAGATTGGATTTATACCCTGCCCTTCACTGCCCAAAGGCATCTCAGAGCGGCTTACAAACTCCCACAACAGACACCCTGTGAGGTAGGTGGGGCTGAGAGAACTTCTGACAGAAACTGTCCTTGAGAGAACAGCTGTGCCAGAGCTTGTGACTGACCCAAGGTCACATCAGCAGGTGCAAGTGGAGGAGTGGGGAATCAAACCCGGTTCTCCCAGATAAGAGTCCGCGCACTTAACCACTACACCAGACTGGCTCTCTGGGGGTAAGGGCCAAACGAGGTGGCATATGGGAACGGTTTCCCAATTCTTTCTTTTTATTGTGGGCAACGTCGTCCGAGCCCTGGCCTGGATGGGCCGGTCTAGTCCGCTGTTGTCAGATCTTGGAAGCCAAGCCGTGTCGGCCTTGGTTCGTGTTTGGCTGGGAGACCGCGAAGGAAGTCCCGGATCGCTACGCAGAGGCAGGTCATGGCAAACCACTTCTGAATGTCCCTGGCCTTGAATACCCCATGAGGGCAAGATGGCCCTCTGACAGCAATGCTGATTCTGTGAACTTTGGCAGATCTTGAGAGGGAGGGCAGGGAGGGTCGCCTCGGTGCTTAGTTCTCGTGGCCCTTTCTGACACGCCCAGGGAAATGCTGATCGCCACTTTGGGGTCCGGAAGCAATTGTTCTCCAGGCCAGTTTGGCCGGGGAGCCTGGAGGCTTTTTCTCATCTTCTGGGCATGGAACGGGGGAGGTATTTCTGAATTTCCTGCATTGTGCTGTGGGTTGGATTGGGTGACCCTGGAGGTCCCTTCCAGCTCTATGATTCTAAGTTGGCTGCAACTGGACAGCACCCCCAACTGGTCGGAATCAAGATAACGGTCTCTCCTTGGGCCTTTTTTTCAATTAATACCCCGTCAAGTTACTTACCTCTCTTCAAGGAAAAAAGACACAAAACCCTTATATCTTTTCCCCTGTGGGTGGGAAAGTTGCTGTTGGTGATTCTGAATGGGGGTGGGGGAGCTACTGAGAATAGAGTTAGCCCCCCCCCAAAAAAAAAACTGTAGTCCCTGCAGCTGTATTTCACTAACACAAACATTTTAAAAACCTCAGGAGGAGGGCTCGTGTGCCTCTCGCAGGGCTGTTCCTCTGCCTCTAGTTTCTGGGAATGTTTATGTAGCCTTTCTGCTACTGGAAAAGAGTTTCATCGCCGTTTGCTGCCATGTAAGGCTACAGTGCCTGGGAACCAAGCCACGGCCCATAGGACTGACTTGGCCTTAATGGGTTGGATCCCGCCAGCTTTCCCAGTCAGCCTTACGCAATCCCTCTCTTTCGTACAGCTCCGATCCCAGCGGGCCTTCTTTTCAGGCCAACTCCCATGATCCCCAGCACAGCTCTTTAATTGGACAGCATTTTCACCAGCAGAAAAGCCAGCTGGATCCAACCCAATGTGCCCTGGTCGTTCTGTGAGGACACAAGTCGATGTGACAAAGTTCCTCTCAAAAGGTTCCCGAGAGAGTCCACTGAACTTATTCCTGTCTTTTTTTTTGACAGCCAGTTTGGTGCAGTGGTTAGGAGCGTGGACTCTGATCTGGGAGAACTGGCCTTGATTTCCCCACTCCTTCACATGCAGCTGCTGGTGTGACCTTCGGTCAGTCACAAGTTCTCTCAGAGCTGTTCTCTCTGAGCAGTCCCAGGAGGCTCTCTCAGCCCCACCTACCTCACAGGGTCAGTCACAAGTTCTCAGAAAAGAACAGTCTCTGTCAGAGCTCTCTCAGCCCCTGCCTACCTCACAGGTTGTCTGTTGTGGGGAGGGGAAGGGAAAGGAGTTTGTAAGCCTCTCTGAGACTCCTTCGGGTAGTGAAGGGCGAGGTATAATTCCATTCTCCTCCTCCTCCT